>JAEIFR010000574.1:5405000-5979502 GCA_018904105.1 Zaprionus tsacasi | reverse complement strand
AATTAAAAAACAAAAAAATTTTGTTAAAATGTTTGTGGTATAGACCTTTGACTATTTTTCAAAATTTGCAAAATTTCAAATTATCCATTCTACTATTATTTTAATGGAGAATCACCCAGGTTGCAAAAACATTGACAAAATGTCATTCCGCGTGAAAATCGATTGATTTTTGAGAAAGTTACGATAAAAATTAAAAAACAAAAATTTTGTTAAAATATCATAGGTACAGACCTTTGACTATTTTTCAAAATTTGCAAAAATTTCAAATTATCCATTCTACTATTATTTTAATGGAGAATCACTCAGGTTGCAAAAACATTGACAAAATGTCATTCCGTGAAAATCGATTGATTTTTGAGAAAGTTACGATAAAAATTAAAAAATAAAAATGTTGTTAAAATGTCATAGGTAGAGACCTTTGACTATTTTCCAAAATTTGGAAAAATTTCAAATTATCCATTCTACTATTATTTTAATGGAGAATCACTCAGGTTGCAAAAACATTGACAAAATGTCATTCCGCGTGAAAATCGATTGATTTTTGAGAAAGTTACGATAAAAATTAAAAAACAAAAATTTTGTTAAAATGTCATAGGTAGAGACCTTTGACTATTTTACAAAATTTGGAAAAATTTCAAATTATCCATTCTACTATTATTTTAATGGAGAATCACTCAGGTTGCAAAAACATTGACAAAATGTCATTACGCGTGAAAATCGATTGATTTTTGAGAAAGTTACGATAAAAATTAAAAAACAAAAATTTTGTTAAAATGTCATAGGTAGAGACCTTTGACTATTTTCCAAAATTTGCAAAAATTTCAAATTATCCATTCTACTATTATTTTAATGGAGAATCACTCAGGTTGCAAAAACATTGACAAAATGTCATTCCGCGTGAAAATCGATTGATTTTTGAGAAAGTTACGATAAAAATTAAAAAACAAAAATTTTGTTAAAATGTCATAGGTAGAGAAATTTGACTATTTTTCAAAATTTGGAAAAATTTCAAATTATCCATTCTACTATTATTTTAATGGAGAATCACTCAGGTTGCAAAAACATTGACAAAATGTCATTCCGCGTGAAAATCGATTGATTTTTGAGAAAGTTATGATAAAAATTAAAAAACAAAAATTTTGTTAAAATGTCATAGGTATAGACCTTTGACTATTTTTCAAAATTTTGAAAAATTTCAAATTATCCATTCTACTATTATTTTAATGGAGAATCACTCAGGTTGCAAAAAAATTGACAAAATGTCATTCCGCGTGAAAATCGATTGATTTTTGAGAAAGTTACGATAAAAATTAAAAAACAAAAATTTTGTTAAAATGTCATAGGTAGAGACCTTTGACTATTTTTCAAAATTTGGAAAAATTTCAAATTATCCATTCTACTATTATTTTAATGGAGAATCACTCAGGTTGCAAAAACATTGACAAAATGTCATTCCGCGTGAAAATCGATTGATTTTTGAGAAAGTTACGATAAAAATTAAAAAACAAAAATTTTGTTAAAATGTCATAGGTAGAGACCTTTGACTATTTTCCAAAATTTGGAAAAATTTCAAATTATCCATTCTACTATTATTTTAATGGAGAATCACCCAGGTTGCAAAAACATTGACAAAATGTCATTCCGCGTGAAAATCGATTGATTTTTGAGAAAGTTACGATAAAAATTAAAAAACAAAAATTTTGTTAAAATGTCATAGGTAGAGACCTTTGACTATTTTTCAAAATTTGGAAGAATTTCAAATTATCCATTCTACTATTATTTTAATGGAGAATCACTCAGGTTGCAAAAACATTGACAAAATGTCATTCCGCGTGAAAATCGATTGATTTTTGAGAAAGTTACGATAAAAATTAAAAAACAAAAATTTTGTTAAAATGTCATAGGTAGAGACCTTTGACTATTTTCCAAAATTTGGAAAAATTTCAAATTATCCATTCTACTATTATTTTAATGGAGAATCACCCAGGTTGCAAAAACATTGACAAAATGTCATTCCGCGTGAAAATCGATTGATTTTTGAGAAAGTTACGATAAAAATTAAAAACAAAAATTTTGTTAAAATATCATAGGTATAGACCTTTGACTATTTTTCAAAATTTGGAAAAATTTCAAATTATCCATTCTACTATTATTTTAATGGAGAATCACTCAGGTTGCAAAAACATTGACAAAATGTCATTTCGCGTGAAAATCGATTGATTTTTGAGAAAGTTACGATAAAAATTAAGAAACAAAAATTTTGTTAAAATGTCATAGGTAGAGACCTTTGAATATTTTTCAAAATTTGGAAAAATTTCAAATTATCCATTCTACTATTATTTTAATGGAGAATCACCCAGGTTGCAAAAACATTGACAAAATGTCATTCCGCGTGAAAATCGATTGATTTTTGAGAAAGTTACGATAAAAATTAAAAAACAAAAATTTTGTTAAAATGTCATAGGTAGAGACCTTTGACTATTTTTCAAAATTTGGAAAAATTTCAAATTATCCATTCTACTATTATTTTAATGGAGAATCACTCAGGTTGCAAAAACATTGACAAAATGTCATTCCGCGTGAAAATCGATTGATTTTTGAGAAAGTTACGATAAAAATTAAAAAACAAAAATTTTGTTAAAATGTCATAGGTAGAGACCTTTGACTATTTTCCAAAATTTGGAAAAATTTCAAATTATCCATTCTACTATTATTTTAATGGAGAATCACCCAGGTTGCAAAAACATTGACAAAATGTCATTCCGCGTGAAAATCGATTGATTTTTGAGAAAGTTACGATAAAAATTAAAAAACAAAAATTTTGTTAAAATATCATAGGTATAGACCTTTGACTATTTTTCAAAATTTGGAAAAATTTCAAATTATCCATTCTACTATTATTTTAATGGAGAATCACTCAGGTTGCAAAAACATTGACAAAATGTCATTTCGCGTGAAAATCGATTGATTTTTGAGAAAGTTACGATAAAAATTAAAAAACAAAAATTTTGTTAAAATGTCATAGGTAGAGACCTTTGAATATTTTTCAAAATTTGGAAAAATTTCAAATTATCCATTCTACTATTATTTTAATGGAGAATCACCCAGGTTGCAAAAACATTGACAAAATGTCATTCCGCGTGAAAATCGATTGATTTTTGAGAAAGTTACGATAAAAATTAAAAAACAAAAATTTTGTTAAAATGTTTGACTATTTTTCAAAATTTTGAAAAATTTCAAATTATCCATTCTACTATTATTTTAATGGAGAATCACTCAGGTTGCAAAAACATTGACAAAATGTCATTCCGCGTGAAAATCGATTGATTTTTGAGAAAGTTACGATAAAAATTAAAAAACAAAAATTTTGTTAAAATGTCATAGGTAGAGACCTTTGACTATTTTTCAAAATTTGGAAAAATTTCAAATTATCCATTCTACTATTATTTTAATGGAGAATCACTCAGGTTGCAAAAACATTGACAAAATGTCATTCCGCGTGAAAATCGATTGATTTTTGAGAAAGTTATGATAAAAATTAAAAAACAAAAATTTTGTTAAAATGTCATAGGTATAGACCTTTGACTATTTTTCAAAATTTGCAAAAATTTCAAATTATCCATTCTACTATTATTTTAATGGAGAATCACTCAGGTTGCAAAAACATTGACAAAATGTCATTCCGCGTGAAAATCGATTGATTTTTGAGAAAGTTATGATAAAAATTGAAAAACAAAAATTTTGTTAAAATGTTATAGGTATAGACCTTTGACTATTTTTCAAAATTTGCAAAAATTTCAAATTATCCATTCTACTATTATTTTAATGGAGAATCACTCAGGTTGCAAAAACATTGACAAAATGTCATTCCGCGTGAAAATCGATTGATTTTTGAGAAAGTTACGATAAAAATTAAAAAACAAACATTTTGTTAAAATGTCATAGGTAGAGACCTTTGACTATTTTTCAAAATTTTGAAAAATTTCAAATTATCCATTCTACTATTATTTTAATGGAGAATCGCTCAGGTTGCAAAAACATTGACAAAATGTCATTCCGCGTGAAAATCGATTGATTTTTGAGAAAGTTACGATAAAAATTAAAAAACAAAAATTTTGTTAAAATGTCATAGGTAGAGACCTTTGACTATTTTCCAAAATTTGGAAAAATTTCAAATTATCCATTCTACTATTATTTTAATGGAGAATCACTCAGGTTGCAAAAGCATTGACAAAATGTCATTCCGCGTGAAAATCGATTGATTTTTGAGAAAGTTACGATAAAAATTAAAAAACAAAAATTTTGTTAAAATGTCATAGGTAGAGACCTTTGACTATTTTCCAAAATTTGGAAAAATTTCAAATTATCCATTCTACTATTATTTTAATGGAGAATCACTCAGGTTGCTAAAACATTGACAAAATGTCATTCCGCGTGAAAATCGATTGATTTTTGAGAAAGTTACGATAAAAATTAAAAAACATAAATTTTGTTAAAATGTCATAGGTATAGACCTTTGACTATTTTTCAAAATTTGGAAAAATTTCAAATTATCCATTCTACTATTATTTTAATGGAGAATCACTCAGGTTGCAAAAACATTGACAAAATGTCATTCCGCGTGAAAATCGATTGATTTTTGAGAAAGTTACGATAAAAATTAAAAAACAAAAATTTTGTTAAAATGTCATAGGTAGAGACCTTTGACTATTTTCCAAAATTTGGAAAAATTTCAAATTATCCATTCTACTATTATTTTAATGGAGAATCACCCAGGTTGCAAAAACATTGACAAAATGTCATTCCGCGTGAAAATCGATTGATTTTTGAGAAAGTTACGATAAAAATTAAAAAACAAACATTTTGTTAAAATGTCATAGGTATAGACCTTTGACTATTTTTCAAAATTTTGAAAAATTTCAAATTATCCATTCTACTATTATTTTAATGGAGAATCACTCAGCTTGCAAAAACATTGACAAAATGTCATTACGCGTGAAAATCGATTGATTTTTGAGAAAGTTACGATAAAAATTAAAAAACAAAAATTTTGTTAAAATGTCATAGGTAGACCCCTTTGACTATTTTTCAAAATTTGGAAAAATTTCAAATTATCCATTCTACTATTATTTTAATGGAGAATCACCCAGGTTGCAAAAACATTGACAAAATGTCATTCCGCGTGAAAATCGATTGATTTTTGAGAAAGTTACGATAAAAATTAAAAAACAAAAATTTTGTTAAAATATCATAGGTATAGACCTTTGATTATTTTTCAAAATTTGGAAAAATTTCAAATTATCCATTCTACTATTATTTTAATGGAGAATCACTCAGGTTGCAAAAACATTGACAAAATGTCATTCCGCGTGAAAATCGATTGATTTTTGAGAAAGTTACGATAAAAATTAAAAAACAAAAATTTTGTTAAAATGTCTACTATTATTTTAATGGAGAATCCTCAGGTTGCAAAAACATTGACAAAATGTCATTCCGCGTGAAAATCGATTGATTTTTGAGAAAGTTACGATAAAAATTAAAAAACAAAAATTTTGTTAAAATGTCATAGGTATAGACCTTTGACTATTTTTCAAAATTTGGAAAAATTTCAAATTATCCATTCTACTATTATTTTAATGGAGAATCACCCAGGTTGCAAAAACATTGACAAAATGTCATTCCGCGTGAAAATCGATTGATTTTTGAGAAAGTTACGATAAAAATTAAAAAACAAAAATTTTGTTAAAATGTCATAGGTATAGACCTTTGACTATTTTTCAAAATTTGGAAAAATTTCAAATTATCCATTCTACTATTATTTTAATGGAGAATCACTCAGGTTGCAAAAACATTGACAAAATGTCATTCCGCGTGAAAATCGATTGATTTTTGAGAAAGTTACGATAAAAATTAAAAAACAAAAATGTTGTTAAAATGTCATAGGTATAGACCTTTGACTATTTTTCAAAATTTTGAAAAATTTCAAATTATCCATTCTACTATTATTTTAATGGAGAATCACTCAGGTTGCAAAAACATTGACAAAATGTCATTCCGCGTGAAAATCGATTGATTTTTGAGAAAGTTACGATAAAAATTAAAAAACAAAAATTTTGTTAAAATGTCATAGGTAGAGACCTTTGACTATTTTCCAAAATTTGGAAAAATTTCAAATTATCCATTCTACTATTATTTTAATGGAGAATCACTCAGGTTGCAAAAACATTGACAAAATGTCATTCCGCGTGAAAATCGATTGATTTTTGAGAAAGTTACGATAAAAATTAAAAAACAAAAATTTTGTTAAAATGTCATAGGTATAGACCTTTGACTATTTTTCAAAATTTTGAAAAATTTCAAATTATCCATTCTACTATTATTTTAATGGAGAATCACTCAGGTTGCAAAAACATTGACAAAATGTCATTCCGCGTGAAAATCGATTGATTTTTGAGAAAGTTACGATAAAAATTAAAAAACAAAAATTTTGTTAAAATGTCATAGGTATAGACCTTTGACTATTTTCCAAAATTTGGAAAAATTTCAAATTATCCATTCTACTATTATTTTAATGGAGAATCACTCAGGTTGCAAAAACATTGACAAAATGTCATTCCGCGTGAAAATCGATTGATTTTTGAGAAAGTTACGATAAAAATTAAAAAACAAAAATTTTTTAAAATGTCATAGGTAGAGACCTTTGACTATTTTCCAAAATTTGGAAAAATTTCAAATTATCCATTCTACTATTATTTTAATGGAGAATCACCCAGGTTGCAAAAACATTGACAAAATGTCATTCCGCGTGAAAATCGATTGATTTTTGAGAAAGTTACGATAAAAATTAAAAAACAAAAATTTTGTTAAAATGTCATAGGTAGAGACCTTTGACTATTTTTCAAAATTTGGAAAATTTCAAATTATCCATTCTACTATTATTTTAATGGAGAATCACTCAGGTTGCAAAAACATTGACAAAATGTCATTCCGCGTGAAAATCGATTGATTTTTGAGAAAGTTACGATAAAAATTAAAAAACAAAAATTTTGTTAAAATGTCATAGGTAGAGACCTTTGACTATTTTCCAAAATTTGGAAAAATTTCAAATTATCCATTCTACTATTATTTTAATGGAGAATCACCCAGGTTGCAAAAACATTGACAAAATGTCATTCCGCGTGAAAATCGATTGATTTTTGAGAAAGTTACGATAAAAATTAAAAAACAAAAATTTTGTTAAAATATCATAGGTATAGACCTTTGACTATTTTTCAAAATTTGGAAAAATTTCAAATTATCCATTCTACTATTATTTTAATGGAGAATCACTCAGGTTGCAAAAACATTGACAAAATGTCATTTCGCGTGAAAATCGATTGATTTTTGAGAAAGTTACGATAAAAATTAAGAAACAAAAATTTTGTTAAAATGTCATAGGTAGAGACCTTTGAATATTTTTCAAAATTTGGAAAAATTTCAAATTATCCATTCTACTATTATTTTAATGGAGAATCACCCAGGTTGCAAAAACATTGACAAAATGTCATTCCGCGTGAAAATCGATTGATTTTTGAGAAAGTTACGATAAAAATTAAAAAACAAAAATTTTGTTAAAATATCATAGGTATAGACCTTTGACTATTTTCCAAAATTTGGAAAAATTTCAAATTATCCATTCTACTATTATTTTAATGGAGAATCACTCAGGTTGCAAAAACATTGACAAAATGTCATTCCGCGTGAAAATCGATTGATTTTTGAGAAAGTTACGATAAAAATTAAAAAACAAAAATTTTGTTAAAATGTCATAGGTAGAGACCTTTGACTATTTTTCAAAATTTGGAAAAATTTCAAATTATCCATTCTACTATTATTTTAATGGAGAATCACTCAGGTTGCAAAAACATTGACAAAATGTCATTCCGCGTGAAAATCGATTGATTTTTGAGAAAGTTACGATAAAAATTAAAAAACAAACATTTTGTTAAAATGTCATAGGTAGAGACCTTTGACTATTTTCCAAAATTTGGAAAAATTTCAAATTATCCATTCTACTATTATTTTAATGGAGAATCACTCAGGTTGCAAAAACATTGACAAAATGTCATTCCGCGTGAAAATCGATTGATTTTTGAGAAAGTTACGATAAAAATTAAAAAACAAAAATTTTGTTAAAATGTCATAGGTAGAGACCTTTGACTATTTTCCAAAATTTGGAAAAATTTCAAATTATCCATTCTACTATTATTTTAATGGAGAATCACTCAGGTTGCAAAAACATTGACAAAATGTCATTCCACGTGAAAATCGATTGATTTTTGAGAAAGTTACGATAAAAACTAAAAAACAAAAATTTTGTTAAAATGTCATAGGTATAGACCTTTGACTATTTTCCAAAATTTGGAAAAATTTCAAATTATCCATTCTACTATTATTTTAATGGAGAATCACCCAGGTTGCAAAAACATTGACAAAATGTCATTCCGCGTGAAAATCGATTGATTTTTGAGAAAGTTACGATAAAAATTAAAAAACAAAAATTTTGTTAAAATATCATAGGTATAGACCTTTGACTATTTTTCAAAATTTTGAAAAATTTCAAATTATCCATTCTACTATTATTTTAATGGAGAATCGCTCAGGTTGCAAAAACATTGACAAAATGTCATTCCGCGTGAAAATCGATTGATTTTTGAGAAAGTTACGATAAAAATTAAAAAACAAAAATTTTGTTAAAATGTCATAGGTAGAGACCTTTGACTATTTTCCAAAATTTGGAAAAATTTCAAATTATCCATTCTACTATTATTTTAATGGAGAATCACTCAGGTTGCAAAAACATTGACAAAATGTCATTCCGCGTGAAAATCGATTGATTTTTGAGAAAGTTACGATAAAAATTAAAAAACAAAAATTTTGTTAAAATATCATAGGTATAGACCTTTGACTATTTTTCAAAATTTGGAAAATTTTCAAATTATCCATTCTACTATTATTTTAATGGAGAATCACTCAGGTTGCAAAAACATTGACAAAATGTCATTTCGCGTGAAAATCGATTGATTTTTGAGAAAGTTACGATAAAAATTAAGAAACAAAAATTTTGTTAAAATGTCATAGGTAGAGACCTTTGACTATTTTTCAAAATTTGGAAAAATTTCAAATTATCCATTCTACTATTATTTTAATGGAGAATCACCCAGGTTGCAAAAACATTGACAAAATGTCATTCCGCGTGAAAATCGATTGATTTTTGAGAAAGTTACGATAAAAATTAAAAAACAAAAATTTTGTTAAAATGTCATAGGTAGAGACCTTTGACTATTTTTCAAAATTTGGAAGAATTTCAAATTATCCATTCTACTATTATTTTAATGGAGAATCACTCAGGTTGCAAAAACATTGACAAAATGTCATTCCGCGTGAAAATCGATTGATTTTTGAGAAAGTTACGATAAAAATTAAAAAACAAAAATTTTGTTAAAATGTCATAGGTAGAGACCTTTGACTATTTTCCAAAATTTGGAAAAATTTCAAATTATCCATTCTACTATTATTTTAATGGAGAATCACCCAGGTTGCAAAAACATTGACAAAATGTCATTCCGCGTGAAAATCGATTGATTTTTGAGAAAGTTACGATAAAAATTAAAAAACAAAAATTTTGTTAAAATATCATAGGTATAGACCTTTGACTATTTTTCAAAATTTGGAAAAATTTCAAATTATCCATTCTACTATTATTTTAATGGAGAATCACTCAGGTTGCAAAAACATTGACAAAATGTCATTTCCGCGTGAAAATCGATTGATTTTTGAGAAAGTTACGATAAAAATTAAAAAACAAAAATTTTGTTAAAATGTCATAGGTAGAGACCTTTGAATATTTTTCAAAATTTGGAAAAATTTCAAATTATCCATTCTACTATTATTTTAATGGAGAATCACCCAGGTTGCAAAAACATTGACAAAATGTCATTCCGCGTGAAAATCGATTGATTTTTGAGAAAGTTACGATAAAAATTAAAAAACAAAAATTTTGTTAAAATATCATAGGTATAGACCTTTGACTATTTTCCAAAATTTGGAAAAATTTCAAATTATCCATTCTACTATTATTTTAATGGAGAATCACTCAGGTTGCAAAAACATTGACAAAATGTCATTCCGCGTGAAAATCGATTGATTTTTGAGAAAGTTACGATAAAAATTAAAAAACAAAAATTTTGTTAAAATGTCATAGGTAGAGACCTTTGACTATTTTTCAAAATTTGGAAAAATTTCAAATTATCCATTCTACTATTATTTTAATGGAGAATCACTCAGGTTGCAAAAACATTGACAAAATGTCATTCCGCGTGAAAATCGATTGATTTTTGAGAAAGTTATGATAAAAATTAAAAAACAAAAATTTTGTTAAAATGTCATAGGTATAGACCTTTGACTATTTTTCAAAATTTGCAAAAATTTCAAATTATCCATTCTACTATTATTTTAATGGAGAATCACTCAGGTTGCAAAAACATTGACAAAATGTCATTCCGCGTGAAAATCGATTGATTTTTGAGAAAGTTATGATAAAAATTGAAAAACAAAAATTTTGTTAAAATGTTATAGGTATAGACCTTTGACTATTTTTCAAAATTTGCAAAAATTTCAAATTATCCATTCTACTATTATTTTAATGGAGAATCACTCAGGTTGCAAAAACATTGACAAAATGTCATTCCGCGTGAAAATCGATTGATTTTTGAGAAAGTTACGATAAAAATTAAAAAACAAACATTTTGTTAAAATGTCATAGGTAGAGACCTTTGACTATTTTCCAAAATTTGGAAAAATTTCAAATTATCCATTCTACTATTATTTTAATGGAGAATCACTCAGGTTGCAAAAACATTGACAAAATGTCATTCCGCGTGAAAATCGATTGATTTTTGAGAAAGTTACGATAAAAATTAAAAAACAAAAATTTTGTTAAAATGTCATAGGTAGAGACCTTTGACTATTTTCCAAAATTTGGAAAAATTTCAAATTATCCATTCTACTATTATTTTAATGGAGAATCACTCAGGTTGCAAAAACATTGACAAAATGTCATTCCACGTGAAAATCGATTGATTTTTTAGAAAGTTACGATAAAAACTAAAAAACAAAAATTTTGTTAAAATGTCATAGGTATAGACCTTTGACTATTTTCCAAAATTTGGAAAAATTTCAAATTATCCATTCTACTATTATTTTAATGGAGAATCACCCAGGTTGCAAAAACATTGACAAAATGTCATTCCGCGTGAAAATCGATTGATTTTTGAGAAAGTTACGATAAAAATTAAAAAACAAAAATTTTGTTAAAATATCATAGGTATAGACCTTTGACTATTTTTCAAAATTTTGAAAAATTTCAAATTATCCATTCTACTATTATTTTAATGGAGAATCGCTCAGGTTGCAAAAACATTGACAAAATGTCATTCCGCGTGAAAATCGATTGATTTTTGAGAAAGTTACGATAAAAATTAAAAAACAAAAATTTTGTTAAAATGTCATAGGTAGAGACCTTTGACTATTTTTCAAAATTTGGAAAAATTTCAAATTATCCATTCTACTATTATTTTAATGGAGAATCACTCAGGTTGCTAAAACATTGACAAAATGTCATTCCGCGTGAAAATCGATTGATTTTTGAGAAAGTTACGATAAAAATTAAAAAACATAAATTTTGTTAAAATGTCATAGGTATAGACCTTTGACTATTTTTCAAAATTTGGAAAAATTTCAAATTATCCATTCTACTATTATTTTAATGGAGAATCACTCAGCTTGCAAAAACATTGACAAAATGTCATTACGCGTGAAAATCGATTGATTTTTGAGAAAGTTACGATAAAAATTAAAAAACAAAAATTTTGTTAAAATGTCATAGGTAGACCCCTTTGACTATTTTTCAAAATTTGGAAAAATTTCAAATTATCCATTCTACTATTATTTTAATGGAGAATCACCCAGGTTGCAAAAACATTGACAAAATGTCATTCCGCGTGAAAATCGATTGATTTTTGAGAAAGTTACGATAAAAATTAAAAAACAAAAATTTTGTTAAAATATCATAGGTATAGACCTTTGATTATTTTTCAAAATTTGGAAAAATTTCAAATTATCCATTCTACTATTATTTTAATGGAGAATCACTCAGGTTGCAAAAACATTGACAAAATGTCATTCCGCGTGAAAATCGATTGATTTTTGAGAAAGTTACGATAAAAATTAAAAAACAAAAATTTTGTTAAAATGTCATGACTATTTTCCAAAATTTGGAAAAATTTCAAATTATCCATTCTACTATTATTTTAATGGAGAATCACTCAGGTTGCAAAAACATTGACAAAATGTCATTCCGCGTGAAAATCGATTGATTTTTGAGAAAGTTATGATAAAAATTAAAAAACAAAAATTTTGTTAAAATGTCATAGGTATAGACCTTTGACTTTTTTTCAAAATTTTGAAAAATTTCAAATTATCCATTCTACTATTATTTTAATGGAGAATCACTCAGGTTGCAAAAACATTGACAAAATGTCATTCCGCGTGAAAATCGATTGATTTTTGAGAAAGTTACGATAAAAATTAAAAAACAAAAATTTTGTTAAAATGTCATAGGTATAGACCTTTGACTATTTTTCAAAATTTTGAAAAATTTCAAATTATCCATTCTACTATTATTTTAATGGAGAATCACTCAGGTTGCAAAAACATTGACAAAATGTCATTCCGCGTGAAAATCGATTGATTTTTGAGAAAGTTACGATAAAAATTAAAAAACAAAAATTTTGTTAAAATGTCATAGGTAGAGACCTTTGACTATTTTCCAAAATTTGGAAAAATTTCAAATTATCCATTCTACTATTATTTTAATGGAGAATCACTCAGGTTGCAAAAACATTGACAAAATGTCATTCCGCGTGAAAATCGATTGATTTTTGAGAAAGTTACGATAAAAATTAAAAAACAAAAATTTTGTTAAAATGTCATAGGTATAGACCTTTGACTATTTTTCAAAATTTTGAAAAATTTCAAATTATCCATTCTACTATTATTTTAATGGAGAATCACTCAGGTTGCAAAAACATTGACAAAATGTCATTCCGCGTGAAAATCGATTGATTTTTGAGAAAGTTACGATAAAAATTAAAAAACAAAAATTTTGTTAAAATGTCATAGGTAGAGACCTTTGACTATTTTCCAAAATTTGGAAAAATTTCAAATTATCCATTCTACTATTATTTTAATGGAGAATCACTCAGGTTGCAAAAACATTGAGAAAATGTCATTCCGCGTGAAAATCGATTGATTTTTGAGAAAGTTACGATAAAAATTAAAAAACAAAAATTTTGTTAAAATGTCATAGGTATAGACCTTTGACTATTTTTCAAAATTTTGAAAAATTTCAAATTGTCCATTCTACTATTATTTTAATGGAGAATCACTCAGGTTGCAAAAACATTGACAAAATGTCATTCCGCGTGAAAATCGATTGATTTTTGAGAAAGTTACGATAAAAATTAAAAAACAAAAATTTTGTTAAAATGTCATAGGTAGAGACCTTTGACTATTTTCCAAAATTTGCAAAAATTTCAAATTATCCATTCTACTATTATTTTAATGGAGAATCACTCAGGTTGCAAAAACATTGACAAAATGTCATTCCGCGTGAAAATCGATTGATTTTTGAGAAAGTTACGATAAAAATTAAAAAACAAAAATTTTGTTAAAATGTCATAGGTATAGACCTTTGACTATTTTTCAAAATTTTGAAAAATTTCAAATTATCCATTCTACTATTATTTTAATGGAGAATCACTCAGGTTGCAAAAACATTGACAAAATGTCATTCCGCGTGAAAATCGATTGATTTTTGAGAAAGTTACGATAAAAATTAAAAAACAAAAATTTTGTTAAAATGTCATAGGTAGAGACCTTTGACTATTTTTCAAAATTTGGAAAAATTTCAAATTATCCATTCTACTATTATTTTAGTGGAGAATCACTCAGGTTGCAAAAACATTGACAAAATGTCATTCCGCGTGAAAATCGATTGATTTTTGAGAAAGTTACGATAAAAATTAAAAAACAAAAATTTTGTTAAAATGTCATAGGTAGAGACCTTTGACTATTTTTTCAAAATTTGGAAAAATTTCAAATTATCCATTCTACTATTATTTTAATGGAGAATCACCCAGGTTGCAAAAACATTGACAAAATGTCATTCCGCGTGAAAATCGATTGATTTTTGAGAAAGTTACGATAAAAATTAAAAAACAAAAATTTTGTTAAAATATCATAGGTATAGACCTTTGACTATTTTCAAAATTTAAACAATTATCCATTCTACTATTATTTTAATAACACCGTTCAAAACATTACAAAATGTCATTCCGCGTGAAAATCGATTGATTTTTGAGAAAGTTACGATAAAAATTAAAAAACAAAAATTTTGTTAAAATGTCATAGGTAGAGACCTTTGACTATTTTTCAAAATTTGGAAAAATTTCAAATTATCCATTCTACTATTATTTTAATGGAGAATCACCCAGGTTGCAAAAACATTGACAAAATGTCATTCCGCGTGAAAATCGATTGATTTTTGAGAAAGTTACGATAAAAATTAAAAAACAAAAATTTTGTTAAAATGTCATAGGTAGAGACCTTTGACTATTTTCCAAAATTTGGAAAAATTTCAAATTATCCATTCTACTATTATTTTAATGGAGAATCACCCAGGTTGCAAAAACATTGACAAAATGTCATTCCGCGTGAAAATCGATTGATTTTTGAGAAAGTTACGATAAAAATTAAAAAACAAAAATTTTGTTAAAATATCATAGGTATAGACCTTTGACTATTTTCCAAAATTTGCAAAAATTTCAAATTATCCATTCTACTATTATTTTAATGGAGAATCACTCAGGTTGCAAAAACATTGACAAAATGTCATTCCGCGTGAAAATCGATTGATTTTTGAGAAAGTTACGATAAAAATTAAAAAACAAAAATTTTGTTAAAATGTCATAGGTATAGGCCTTTGACTATTTTTCAAAATTTGGAAAAATTTCAAATTATCCATTCTACTATTATTTTAATGGAGAATCACCCAGGTTGCAAAAACATTGACAAAATGTCATTCCGCGTGAAAATCGATTGATTTTTGAGAAAGTTACGATAAAAATTAAAAAACAAAAATTTTGTTAAAATGTCATAGGTATAGACCTTTGACTATTTTTCAAAATTTTGAAAAATTTCAAATTATCCATTCTACTATTATTTTAATGGAGAATCACTCGGGTTGCAAAAACATTGACAAAATGTCATTCCGCGTGAAAATCGATTGATTTTTGAGAAAGTTATGATAAAAATTAAAAAACAAAAATTTTGTTAAAATGTCATAGGTAGAGACCTTTGACTATTTTTCAAAATTTGGAAAAATTTCAAATTATCCATTCTACTATTATTTTAATGGAGAATCACTCAGGTTGCAAAAACATTGACAAAATGTCATTACGCGTGAAAATCGATTGATTTTTGAGAAAGTTACGATAAAAATTAAAAAACAAAAATTTTGTTAAAATGTCATAGGTAGAGACCTTTGACTATTTTTCAAAATTTTGAAAAATTTCAAATTATCCATTCTACTATTATTTTAATGGAGAATCACTCAGGTTGCAAAAACATTGACAAAATGTCATTCCGCGTGAAAATCGATTGATTTTTGAGAAAGTTACGATAAAAATTAAAAAACAAAAATTTTGTTAAAATGTCATAGGTATAGACCTTTGACTATTTTTCAAAATTTGGAAAAATTTCAAATTATCCATTCTACTATTATTTTAATGGAGAATCACTCAGGTTGCAAAAACATTGACAAAATGTCATTCCGCGTGAAAATCGATTGATTTTTGAGAAAGTTATGATAAAAATTAAAAAACAAAAATTTTGTTAAAATATCATAGGTAGAGACCTTTGACTATTTTCCAAAATTTGCAAAAATTTCAAATTATCCATTCTACTATTATTTTAATGGAGAATCACTCAGGTTGCAAAAACATTGACAAAATGTCATTCCGCGTGAAAATCGATTGATTTTTGAGAAAGTTACGATAAAAATTAAAAAACAAAAATTTTGTTAAAATGTCATAGGTATAGGCCTTTGACTATTTTTCAAAATTTTGAAAAATTTCAAATTATCCATTCTACTATTATTTTAATGGAGAATCACTCAGGTTGCAAAAACATTGACAAAATGTCATTCCGCGTGAAAATCGATTGATTTTTGAGAAAGTTATGATAAAAATTAAAAAACAAAAATTTTGTTAAAATGTCATAGGTATAGACCTTTGACTATTTTTCAAAATTTTGAAAAATTTCAAATTATCCATTCTACTATTATTTTAATGGAGAATCACTCAGGTTGCAAAAACATTGACAAAATGTCATTACGCGTGAAAATCGATTGATTTTTGAGAAAGTTACGATAAAAATTAAAAAACAAAAATTTTGTTAAAATGTCATAGGTAGAGACCTTTGACTATTTTCCAAAATTTGGAAAAATTTCAAATTATCCATTCTACTATTATTTTAATGGAGAATCACTCAGGTTGCAAAAACATTGACAAAATGTCATTCCGCGTGAAAATCGATTGATTTTTGAGAAAGTTACGATAAAAATTAAAAAACAAAAATTTTGTTAAAATGTCATAGGTAGAGACCTTTGACTATTTTCCAAAATTTGGAAAAATTTCAAATTATCCATTCTACTATTATTTTAATGGAGAATCACTCAGGTTGCAAAAACATTGACAAAATGTCATTACGCGTGAAAATCGATTGATTTTTGAGAAAGTTACGATAAAAATTAAAAAACATAAATTTTGTTAAAATGTCATAGGTATAGACCTTTGACTTTTTTTCAAAATTTGGAAAAATTTCAAATTATCCATTCTACTATTATTTTAATGGAGAATCACTCAGGTTGCAAAAACATTGAGAAAATGTCATTCCGCGTGAAAATCGATTGATTTTTGAGAAAGTTACGATAAAAATTAAAAAACAAAAATTTTGTTAAAATGTCATAGACCTTTGACTATTTTTCAAAATTTTGAAAAATTTCAAATTGTCCATTCTACTATTATTTTAATGGAGAATCACTCAGGTTGCAAAAACATTGACAAAATGTCATTCCGCGTGAAAATCGATTGATTTTTGAGAAAGTTACGATAAAAATTAAAAAACAAAAATTTTGTTAAAATGTCATAGGTAGAGACCTTTGACTATTTTCCAAAATTTGGAAAAATTTCAAATTATCCATTCTACTATTATTTTAATGGAGAATCACTCAGGTTGCAAAAACATTGACAAAATGTCATTCCGCGTGAAAATCGATTGATTTTTGAGAAAGTTACGATAAAAATTAAAAAACAAAAATTTTGTTAAAATGTCATAGGTATAGACCTTTGACTATTTTTCAAAATTTTGAAAAATTTCAAATTATCCATTCTACTATTATTTTAATGGAGAATCACTCAGGTTGCAAAAACATTGACAAAATGTCATTCCGCGTGAAAATCGATTGATTTTTGAGAAAGTTACGATAAAAATTAAAAAACAAAAATTTTGTTAAAATGTCATAGGTAGAGACCTTTGACTATTTTTCAAAATTTGGAAAAATTTCAAATTATCCATTCTACTATTATTTTAGTGGAGAATCACTCAGGTTGCAAAAACATTGACAACATGTCATTACGCGTGAAAATCGATTGATTTTTGAGAAAGTTACGATAAAAATTAAAAAACAAAAATTTTGTTAAAATGTCATAGGTAGAGACCTTTGACTATTTTCCAAAATTTGGAAAAATTTCAAATTATCCATTCTACTATAATTTTAATGGAGAATCACCCAGGTTGCAAAAACATTGACAAAATGTCATTCCGCGTGAAAATCGATTGATTTTTGAGAAAGTTACGATAAAAATTAAAAAACAAAAATTTTGTTAAAATATCATAGGTATAGACCTTTGACTATTTTTCAAAATTTTGAAAAATTTCAAATTATCCATTCTACTATTATTTTAATGGAGAATCACTCAGGTTGCAAAAACATTGACAAAATGTCATTCCGCGTGAAAATCGATTGATTTTTGAGAAAGTTACGATAAAAATTAAAAAACAAAAATTTTGTTAAAATGTCATAGGTATAGACCTTTGACTATTTTTCAAAATTTGGAAAAATTTCAAATTATCCATTCTACTATTATTTTAATGGAGAATCACTCAGGTTGCAAAAACATTGACAAAATGTCATTCCGCGTGAAAATCGATTGATTTTTGAGAAAGTTACGATAAAAATTAAAAAACAAAAATTTTGTTAAAATGTCATAGGTAGAGACCTTTGACTATTTTCCAAAATTTGGAAAAATTTCAAATTATCTATTCTACTATTATTTTAATGGAGAATCACTCAGGTTGCAAAAACATTGACAAAATGTCATTCCGCGTGAAAATCGATTGATTTTTGAGAAAGTTACGATAAAAATTAAAAAACAAAAATTTTGTTAAAATGTCATAGGTAGAGACCTTTGACTATTTTCCAAAATTTGGAAAAATTTCAAATTATCCATTCTACTATTATTTTAATGGAGAATCACCCAGGTTGCAAAAACATTGACAAAATGTCATTCCGCGTGAAAATCGATTGATTTTTGAGAAAGTTACGATAAAAATTAAAAAACAAAAATTTTGTTAAAATGTCATAGGTAGAGACCTTTGACTATTTTCCAAAATTTGGAAAAATTTCAAATTATCCATTCTACTATTATTTTAATGGAGAATCACTCAGGTTGCAAAAACATTGACAAAATGTCATTCCGCGTGAAAATCGATTGATTTTTGAGAAAGTTACGATAAAAATTAAAAAACAAAAATTTTGTTAAAATGTCATAGGTAGAGACCTTTGACTATTTTCCAAAATTTGGAAAAATTTCAAATTATCCATTCTACTATTATTTTAATGGAGAATCACCCAGGTTGCAAAAACATTGACAAAATGTCATTCCGCGTGAAAATCGATTGATTTTTGAGAAAGTTACGATAAAAATTAAAAAACAAAAATTTTGTTAAAATGTCATAGGTAGAGACCTTTGACTATTTTCCAAAATTTGGAAAAATTTCAAATTATCCATTCTACTATTATTTTAATGGAGAATCACTCAGGTTGCAAAAACATTGACAAAATGTCATTCCGCGTGAAAATCGATTGATTTTTGAGAAAGTTACGATAAAAATTAAAAAACAAAAATTTTGTTAAAATGTCATAGGTAGAGACCTTTGACTATTTTCCAAAATTTGGAAAAATTTCAAATTATCCATTCTACTATTATTTTAATGGAGAATCACCCACTATTATTTTAATGGAGAATCACTCAGGTTGCAAAAACATTGACAAAATGTCATTCCGCGGAAAATCGATTGATTTTTGAGAAAGTTATGATAAAAACTAAAAAACAAAAATTTTGTTAAAATGTCATAGGTATAGACCTTTGACTATTTTTCAAAATTTTGAAAAATTTCAAATTATCCATTCTACTATTATTTTAATGGAGAATCACTCAGGTTGCAAAAACATTGACAAAATGTCATTCCGCGTGAAAATCGATTGATTTTTGAGAAAGTTACGATAAAAATTAAAAAACAAAAATTTTGTTAAAATGTCATAGGTAGAGACCTTTGACTATTTTCCAAAATTTTGAAAAATTTCAAATTATCCATTCTACTATTATTTTAATGGAGAATCACTCAGGTTGCAAAAACATTGACAAAATGTCATTCCGCGTGAAAATCGATTGATTTTTGAGAAAGTTACGATAAAAATTAAAAAACAAAAATTTTGTTAAAATGTCATAGGTATAGACCTTTGACTATTTTTCAAAATTTGCAAAAATTTCAATTTATCCATTCTACTATTATTTTAATGGAGAATCACTCAGGTTGCAAAAACATTGACAAAATGTCATTCCGCGTGAAAATCGATTGATTTTTGAGAAAGTTACGATAAAAATTAAAAAACAAAAATTTTGTTAAAATGTCATAGGTAGAGACCTTTGACTATTTTCCAAAATTTGGAAAAATTTCAAATTATCCATTCTACTATTATTTTAATGGAGAATCACTCAGGTTGCAAAAACATTGACAAAATGTCATTCCGCGTGAAAATCGATTGATTTTTGAGAAAGTTACGATAAAAATTAAAAAACAAAAATTTTGTTAAAATGTCATAGGTATAGACCTTTGACTATTTTTCAAAATTTGGAAAAATTTCAAATTATCCATTCTACTATTATTTTAATGGAGAATCACTCAGGTTGCAAAAACATTGACAAAATGTCATTCCGCGTGAAAATCGATTGATTTTTGAGAAAGTTACGATAAAAATTAAAAAACAAAAATTTTGTTAAAATGTCATAGGTAGAGACCTTTGACTATTTTCCAAAATTTGGAAAAATTTCAAATTATCTATTCTACTATTATTTTAATGGAGAATCACTCAGGTTGCAAAAACATTGACAAAATGTCATTCCGCGTGAAAATCGATTGATTTTTGAGAAAGTTATGATAAAAATTAAAAAACAAAAATTTTGTTAAAATGTCATAGGTATAGACCTTTGACTATTTTTCAAAATTTGGAAAAATTTCAAATTATCCATTCTACTATTATTTTAATGGAGAATCACTCAGGTTGCAAAAACATTGACAAAATGTCATTCCGCGTGAAAATCGATTGATTTTTGAGAAAGTTATGATAAAAATTAAAAAACAAAAATTTTGTTAAAATGTCATAGGTATAGACCTTTGACTATTTTTCAAAATTTGCAAAAATTTCAAATTATCCATTCTACTATTATTTTAATGGAGAATCACTCAGGTTGCAAAAACATTGACAAAATGTCATTCCGCGTGAAAATCGATTGATTTTTGAGAAAGTTATGATAAAAATTAAAAAACAAAAATTTTGTTAAAATGTCATAGGTATAGACCTTTGACTATTTTTCAAAATTTTGAAAAATTTCAAATTATCCATTCTACTATTATTTTAATGGAGAATCACTCAGGTTGCAAAAACATTGACAAAATGTCATTCCGCGTGAAAATCGATTGATTTTTGAGAAAGTTACGATAAAAATTAAAAAACAAAAATTTTGTTAAAATGTCATAGGTAGAGACCTTTGACTATTTTCCAAAATTTTGAAAAATTTCAAATTATCCATTCTACTATTATTTTAATGGAGAATCACCCAGGTTGCAAAAACATTGACAAAATGTCATTCCGCGTGAAAATCGATTGATTTTTGAGAAAGTTACGATAAAAATTAAAAAACAAAAATTTTGTTAAAATATCATAGGTAGAGACCTTTGACTATTTTCCAAAATTTGCAAAAATTTCAAATTATCCATTCTACTATTATTTTAATGGAGAATCACTCAGGTTGCAAAAACATTGACAAAATGTCATTCCGCGTGAAAATCGATTGATTTTTGAGAAAGTTATGATAAAAATTAAAAAACAAAAATTTTGTTAAAATGTCATAGGTATAGACCTTTGACTATTTTTCAAAATTTTGAAAAATTTCAAATTATCCATTCTACTATTATTTTAATGGAGAATCACCCAGGTTGCAAAAACATTGACAAAATGTCATTACGCGTGAAAATCGATTGATTTTTGAGAAAGTTACGATAAAAATTAAAAAACAAAAATTTTGTTAAAATGTCATAGGTAGAGACCTTTGACTATTTTTCAAAATTTTGAAAAATTTCAAATTATCCATTCTACTATTATTTTAATGGAGAATCACTCAGGTTGCAAAAACATTGACAAAATGTCATTCCGCGTGAAAATCGATTGATTTTTGAGAAAGTTACGATAAAAATTAAAAAACAAAAATTTTGTTAAAATGTCATAGGTAGAGACCTTTGACTATTTTCCAAAATTTGGAAAATTTTCAAATTATCCATTCTACTATTATTTTAATGGAGAATCACCCAGGTTGCAAAAACATTGACAAAATGTCATTCCGCGTGAAAATCGATTGATTTTTGAGAAAGTTACGATAAAAATTAAAAAACAAAAATTTTGTTAAAATATCATAGGTAGAGACCTTTGACTATTTTCCAAAATTTGCAAAAATTTCAAATTATCCATTCTACTATTATTTTAATGGAGAATCACTCAGGTTGCAAAAACATTGACAAAATGTCATTACGCGTGAAAATCGATTGATTTTTGAGAAAGTTACGATAAAAATTAAAAAACAAAAATTTTGTTAAAATGTCATAGGTATAGACCTTTGACTATTTTTCAAAATTTTGAAAAATTTCAAATTATCCATTCTACTATTATTTTAATGGAGAATCACCCACTATTATTTTAATGGAGAATCACTCAGGTTGCAAAAACATTGACAAAATGTCATTCCGCGGAAAATCGATTGATTTTTGAGAAAGTTATGATAAAAACTAAAAAACAAAAATTTTGTTAAAATGTCATAGGTATAGACCTTTGACTATTTTTCAAAATTTTGAAAAATTTCAAATTATCCATTCTACTATTATTTTAATGGAGAATCACTCAGGTTGCAAAAACATTGACAAAATGTCATTCCGCGTGAAAATCGATTGATTTTTGAGAAAGTTACGATAAAAATTAAAAAACAAAAATTTTGTTAAAATGTCATAGGTAGAGACCTTTGACTATTTTCCAAAATTTGGAAAAATTTCAAATTATCCATTCTACTATTATTTTAATGGAGAATCACTCAGGTTGCAAAAACATTGACAAAATGTCATTCCGCGTGAAAATCGATTGATTTTTGAGAAAGTTACGATAAAAATTAAAAAACAAAAATTTTGTTAAAATGTCATAGGTATAGACCTTTGACTATTTTTCAAAATTTGCAAAAATTTCAATTTATCCATTCTACTATTATTTTAATGGAGAATCACTCAGGTTGCAAAAACATTGACAAAATGTCATTCCGCGTGAAAATCGATTGATTTTTGAGAAAGTTACGATAAAAATTAAAAAACAAAAATTTTGTTAAAATGTCATAGGTAGAGACCTTTGACTATTTTCCAAAATTTGGAAAAATTTCAAATTATCCATTCTACTATTATTTTAATGGAGAATCACTCAGGTTGCAAAAACATTGACAAAATGTCATTCCGCGTGAAAATCGATTGATTTTTGAGAAAGTTACGATAAAAATTAAAAAACAAAAATTTTGTTAAAATGTCATAGGTATAGACCTTTGACTATTTTTCAAAATTTGGAAAAATTTCAAATTATCCATTCTACTATTATTTTAATGGAGAATCACTCAGGTTGCAAAAACATTGACAAAATGTCATTCCGCGTGAAAATCGATTGATTTTTGAGAAAGTTACGATATAAATTAAAAAACAAAAATTTTGTTAAAATGTCATAGGTAGAGACCTTTGACTATTTTCCAAAATTTGGAAAAATTTCAAATTATCTATTCTACTATTATTTTAATGGAGAATCACTCAGGTTGCAAAAACATTGACAAAATGTCATTCCGCGTGAAAATCGATTGATTTTTGAGAAAGTTATGATAAAAATTAAAAAACAAAAATTTTGTTAAAATGTCATAGGTATAGACCTTTGACTATTTTTCAAAATTTGGAAAAATTTCAAATTATCCATTCTACTATTATTTTAATGGAGAATCACTCAGGTTGCAAAAACATTGACAAAATGTCATTCCGCGTGAAAATCGATTGATTTTTGAGAAAGTTATGATAAAAATTAAAAAACAAAAATTTTGTTAAAATGTCATAGGTATAGACCTTTGACTATTTTTCAAAATTTGCAAAAATTTCAAATTATCCATTCTACTATTATTTTAATGGAGAATCACTCAGGTTGCAAAAACATTGACAAAATGTCATTCCGCGTGAAAATCGATTGATTTTTGAGAAAGTTATGATAAAAATTAAAAAACAAAAATTTTGTTAAAATGTCATAGGTATAGACCTTTGACTATTTTTCAAAATTTTGAAAAATTTCAAATTATCCATTCTACTATTATTTTAATGGAGAATCACTCAGGTTGCAAAAACATTGACAAAATGTCATTCCGCGTGAAAATCGATTGATTTTTGAGAAAGTTACGATAAAAATTAAAAAACAAAAATTTTGTTAAAATGTCATAGGTAGAGACCTTTGACTATTTTCCAAAATTTTGAAAAATTTCAAATTATCCATTCTACTATTATTTTAATGGAGAATCACCCAGGTTGCAAAAACATTGACAAAATGTCATTCCGCGTGAAAATCGATTGATTTTTGAGAAAGTTACGATAAAAATTAAAAAACAAAAATTTTGTTAAAATATCATAGGTAGAGACCTTTGACTATTTTCCAAAATTTGCAAAAATTTCAAATTATCCATTCTACTATTATTTTAATGGAGAATCACTCAGGTTGCAAAAACATTGACAAAATGTCATTCCGCGTGAAAATCGATTGATTTTTGAGAAAGTTACGATAAAAATTAAAAAACAAAAATTTTGTTAAAATGTCATAGGTAGAGACCTTTGACTATTTTCCAAAATTTGGAAAATTTTCAAATTATCCATTCTACTATTATTTTAATGGAGAATCACCCAGGTTGCAAAAACATTGACAAAATGTCATTACGCGTGAAAATCGATTGATTTTTGAGAAAGTTACGATAAAAATTAAAAAACAAAAATTTTGTTAAAATGTCATAGGTAGAGACCTTTGACTATTTTTCAAAATTTTGAAAAATTTCAAATTATCCATTCTACTATTATTTTAATGGAGAATCACTCAGGTTGCAAAAACATTGACAAAATGTCATTCCGCGTGAAAATCGATTGATTTTTGAGAAAGTTACGATAAAAATTAAAAAACAAAAATTTTGTTAAAATGTCATAGGTAGAGACCTTTGACTATTTTCCAAAATTTGGAAAAATTTCAAATTATCCATTCTACTATTATTTTAATGGAGAATCACTCAGGTTGCAAAAACATTGACAAAATGTCATTCCGCGTGAAAATCGATTGATTTTTGAGAAAGTTACGATAAAAATTAAAAAACAAAAATTTTGTTAAAATGTCATAGGTAGAGACCTTTGACTATTTTCCAAAATTTGGAAAAATTTCAAATTATCCATTCTACTATTATTTTAATGGAGAATCACCCAGGTTGCAAAAACATTGACAAAATGTCATTCCGCGTGAAAATCGATTGATTTTTGAGAAAGTTACGATAAAAATTAAAAAACAAAAATTTTGTTAAAATATCATAGGTAGAGACCTTTGACTATTTTCCAAAATTTGCAAAAATTTCAAATTATCCATTCTACTATTATTTTAATGGAGAATCACTCAGGTTGCAAAAACATTGACAAAATGTCATTACGCGTGAAAATCGATTGATTTTTGAGAAAGTTACGATAAAAATTAAAAAACAAAAATTTTGTTAAAATGTCATAGGTATAGACCTTTGACTATTTTTCAAAATTTTGAAAAATTTCAAATTATCCATTCTACTATTATTTTAATGGAGAATCACTCAGGTTGCAAAAACATTGACAAAATGTCATTCCGCGTGAAAATCGATTGATTTTTGAGAAAGTTACGATAAAAATTAAAAAACAAAAATTTTGTTAAAATGTCATAGGTAGAGACCTTTGACTATTTTCCAAAATTTGGAAAAATTTCAAATTATCCATTCTACTATTATTTTAATGGAGAATCACTCAGGTTGCAAAAACATTGACAAAATGTCATTCCGCGTGAAAATCGATTGATTTTTGAGAAAGTTACGATAAAAATTAAAAAACAAAAATTTTGTTAAAATGTCATAGGTATAGACCTTTGACTATTTTTCAAAATTTTGAAAAATTTCAAATTATCCATTCTACTATTATTTTAATGGAGAATCACTCAGGTTGCAAAAACATTGACAAAATGTCATTCCGCGTGAAAATCGATTGATTTTTGAGAAAGTTACGATAAAAATTAAAAAACAAAAATTTTGTTAAAATGTCATAGGTAGAGACCTTTGACTATTTTTCAAAATTTGGAAAAATTTCAAATTATCCATTCTACTATTATTTTAATGGAGAATCACTCAGGTTGCAAAAACATTGACAAAATGTCATTCCGCGTGAAAATCGATTGATTTTTGAGAAAGTTATGATAAAAATTAAAAAACAAAAATTTTGTTAAAATGTCATAGGTATAGACCTTTGACTATTTTTCAAAATTTTGAAAAATTTCAAATTATCCATTCTACTATTATTTTAATGGAGAATCACTCAGGTTGCAAAAACATTGACAAAATGTCATTCCGCGTGAAAATCGATTGATTTTTGAGAAAGTTACGATAAAAATTAAAAAACAAAAATTTTGTTAAAATGTCATAGGTAGAGACCTTTGACTATTTTTCAAAATTTGGAAAAATTTCAAATTATCCATTCTACTATTATTTTAATGGAGAATCACTCAGGTTGCAAAAACATTGACAAAATGTCATTCCGCGTGAAAATCGATTGATTTTTGAGAAAGTTACGATAAAAATTAAAAAACAAAAATTTTGTTAAAATGTCATAGGTAGAGACCTTTGACTATTTTCCAAAATTTGGAAAAATTTCAAATTATCCATTCTACTATTATTTTAATGGAGAATCACCCAGGTTGCAAAAACATTGACAAAATGTCATTCCGCGTGAAAATCGATTGATTTTTGAGAAAGTTATGATAAAAATTAAAAATTTAAAAAACAAAAAAAAATTAAAAATTAAAAAACAAAGATTTTGTTAAAATGTCATAGGTATAGACCTTTGACTATTTTTCAAAATTTTGAAAAATTTCAAATTATCCATTCTACTATTATTTTAATGGAGAATCACTCAGGTTGCAAAAACATTGACAAAATGTCATTCCGCGTGAAAATCGATTGATTTTTGAGAAAATCGATTGATTTTTGAGAAAGTTACGATAAAAATTAAAAAACAAAAATTTTGTTAAAATGTCATAGGTAGAGACCTTTGACTATTTTCCAAAATTTGGAAAAATTTCAAATTATCCATTCTACTATTATTTTAATGGAGAATCACCCAGGTTGCAAAAACATTGACAAAATGTCATTCCGCGTGAAAATCGATTGATTTTTGAGAAAGTTATGATAAAAATTAAAAAACAAAAATTTTGTTAAAATGTCATAGGTAGAGACCTTTGACTATTTTCCAAAATTTGGAAAAATTTCAAATTATCCATTCTACTATTATTTTAATGGAGAATCACCCAGGTTGCAAAAACATTGACAAAATGTCATTCCGCGTGAAAATCGATTGATTTTTGAGAAAGTTACGATAAAAATTAAAAAACAAAAATTTTGTTAAAATATCATAGGTAGAGACCTTTGACTATTTTCCAAAATTTGGAAAAATTTCAAATTATCCATTCTACTATTATTTTAATGGAGAATCACTCAGGTTGCAAAAACATTGACAAAATGTCATTACGCGTGAAAATCGATTGATTTTTGAGAAAGTTATGATAAAAATTAAAAAACAAAAATTTTGTTAAAATGTCATAGGTATAGACCTTTGACTATTTTTCAAAATTTTGAAAAATTTCAAATTATCCATTCTACTATTATTTTAATGGAGAATCACTCAGGTTGCAAAAACATTGAGAAAATGTCATTCCGCGTGAAAATCGATTGATTTTTGAGAAAGTTACGATAAAAATTAAAAAACAAAAATTTTGTTAAAATGTCATAGGTATAGACCTTTGACTATTTTTCAAAATTTTGAAAAATTTCAAATTATCCATTCTACTATTATTTTAATGGAGAATCACTCAGGTTGCAAAAACATTGACAAAATGTCATTCCGCGAGAAAATCGATTGATTTTTGAGAAAGTTACGATAAAAATTAAAAAACAAAAATTTTGTTAAAATGTCATAGGTAGAGACCTTTGACTATTTTCCAAAATTTGGAAAAATTTCAAATTATCCATTCTACTATTATTTTAATGGAGAATCGCCCAGGTTGCAAAAACATTGACAAAATGTCATTCCGCGTGAAAATCGATTGATTTTTGAGAAAGTTATGATAAAAATTAAAAAACAAAAATTTTGTTAAAATGTCATAGGTAGAGACCTTTGACTATTTTCCAAAATTTGGAAAAATTTCAAATTATCCATTCTACTATTATTTTAATGGAGAATCACCCAGGTTGCAAAAACATTGACAAAATGTCATTCCGCGTGAAAATCGATTGATTTTTGAGAAAGTTACGATAAAAATTAAAAAACAAAAATTTTGTTAAAATATCATAGGTAGAGACCTTTGACTATTTTCCAAAATTTGGAAAAATTTCAAATTATCCATTCTACTATTATTTTAATGGAGAATCACTCAGGTTGCAAAAACATTGACAAAATGTCATTCCGCGTGAAAATCGATTGATTTTTGAGAAAGTTACGATAAAAATTAAAAAACAAAAATTTTGTTAAAATGTCATAGGTAGAGACCTTTGACTATTTTCCAAAATTTGGAAAAATTTCAAATTATCCATTCTACTATTATTTTAATGGAGAATCACTCAGGTTGCAAAAACATTGACAAAATGTCATTCCGCGTGAAAATCGATTGATTTTTGAGAAAGTTATGATAAAAATTAAAAAACAAAAATTTTGTTAAAATGTCATAGGTAATAGACCTTTGACTATTTTTCAAAATTTGCAAAAATTTCAAATTATCCATTCTACTATTATTTTAATGGAGAATCACTCAGGTTGCAAAAACATTGACAAAATGTCATTCCGCGTGAAAATCGATTGATTTTTGAGAAAGTTATGATAAAAATTAAAAAACAAAAATTTTGTTAAAATGTCATAGGTAGAGACCTTTGACTATTTTTCAAAATTTGGAAAAATTTTAAATTATCCATTCTACTATTATTTTAATGGAGAATCGCTCAGGTTGCAAAAACATTGACAAAATGTCATTCCGCGTGAAAATCGATTGATTTTTGAGAAAGTTATGATAAAAATTAAAAAACAAAAATTTTGTTAAAATGTCATAGGTATAGACCTTTGACTATTTTTCAAAATTTGCAAAAATTTCAAATTATCCATTCTACTATTATTTTAATGGAGAATCACTCAGGTTGCAAAAACATTGACAAAATGTCATTCCGCGTGAAAATCGATTGATTTTTGAGAAAGTTATGATAAAAATTAAAAAACAAAAATTTTGTTAAAATGTCATAGGTATAGACCTTTGACTATTTTTCAAAATTTGCAAAAATTTCAAATTATCCATTCTACTATTATTTTAATGGAGAATCACTCAGGTTGCAAAAACATTGACAAAATGTCATTCCGCGTGAAAATCGATTGATTTTTGAGAAAGTTATGATAAAAATTAAAAAACAAAAATTTTGTTAAAATGTCATAGGTATAGACCTTTGACTATTTTTCAAAATTTGCAAAAATTTCAAATTATCCATTCTACTATTATTTTAATGGAGAATCACTCAGGTTGCAAAAACATTGACAAAATGTCATTCCGCGTGAAAATCGATTGATTTTTGAGAAAGTTACGATAAAAATTAAAAAACAAAAATTTTGTTAAAATGTCATAGGTAGAGACCTTTGACTATTTTCCAAAATTTGGAAAAATTTCAAATTATCCATTCTACTATTATTTTAATGGAGAATCACTCAGGTTGCAAAAACATTGACAAAATGTCATTCCGCGTGAAAATCGATTGATTTTTGAGAAAGTTACGATAAAAATTAAAAAACAAAAATTTTGTTAAAATGTCATAGGTAGAGACCTTTGACTATTTTTCAAAATTTGGAAAAATTTCAAATTATCCATTCTACTATTATTTTAATGGAGAATCACTCAGGTTGCAAAAACATTGACAAAATGTCATTCCGCGTGAAAATCGATTGATTTTTGAGAAAGTTACGATAAAAATTAAAAAACAAAAATTTTGTTAAAATGTCATAGGTAGAGACCTTTGACTATTTTCCAAAATTTGGAAAAATTTCAAATTATCCATTCTACTATTATTTTAATGGAGAATCACTCAGGTTGCAAAAACATTGACAAAATGTCATTCCGCGTGAAAATCGATTGATTTTTGAGAAAGTTACGATAAAAATTAAAAAACAAAAATTTTGTTAAAATGTCATAGGTAGAGACCTTTGACTATTTTCCAAAATTTGGAAAAATTTCAAATTATCCATTCTACTATTATTTTAATGGAGAATCACTCAGGTTGCAAAAACATTGACAAAATGTCATTACGCGTGAAAATCGATTGATTTTTGAGAAAGTTATGATAAAAATTAAAAAACAAAAATTTTGTTAAAATGTCATAGACCTTTGACTATTTTTCAAAATTTTGAAAAATTTCAAATTATCCATTCTACTATTATTTTAATGGAGAATCACTCAGGTTGCAAAAACATTGAAAAAATTACATTACGCGTGAAAATCGATTGATTTTTGAGAAAGTTATGATAAAAATTAAAAAACAAAAATTTTGTTAAAATGTCATAGGTAGAGACCTTTGACTATTTTTCAAAATTTGGAAAAATTTCAAATTATCCATTCTACTATTAATTTAATGGAGAATCACTCAGGTTGCAAAAACATTGACAAAATGTCATTCCGCGTGAAAATCGATTGATTTTTGAGAAAGTTACGATAAAAATTAAAAAACAAAAATGTTGTTAAAATGTCATAGGTAGAGACCTTTGACTATTTTTCAAAATTTGGAAAAATTTCAAATTATCCATTCTACTATTATTTTAATGGAGAATCACTCAGGTTGCAAAAACATTGACAAAATGTCATTCCGCGTGAAAATCGATTGATTTTTGAGAAAGTTATGATAAAAATTAAAAAAAAAAAATTTTGTTAAAATGTCATAGGTATAGACCTTTGACTATTTTTCAAAATTTTGAAATATTTCAAATTATCCATTCTACTATTATTTTAATGGAGAATCACTCAGGTTGCAAAAACATTGACAAAATGTCATTCCGCGTGAAAATCGATTGATTTTTGAGAAAGTTATGATAAAAATTAAAAAACAAAAATTTTGTTAAAATGTCATAGGTATAGACCTTTGACTATTTTTCAAAATTTGCAAAAATTTCAAATTATCCATTCTACTATTATTTTAATGGAGAATCACTCAGGTTGCAAAAACATTGACAAAATGTCATTCCGCGTGAAAATCGATTGATTTTTGAGAAAGTTACGATAAAAATTAAAAAACAAAAATTTTGTTAAAATGTCATAGGTAGAGACCTTTGACTATTTTCCAAAATTTGGAAAAATTTCAAATTATCCATTCTACTATTATTTTAATGGAGAATCACTCAGGTTGCAAAAACATTGACAAAATGTCATTCCGCGTGAAAATCGATTGATTTTTGAGAAAGTTACGATAAAAATTAAAAAACAAAAATTTTGTTAAAATGTCATAGGTAGAGACCTTTGACTATTTTTCAAAATTTGGAAAAATTTTAAATTATCCATTCTACTATTATTTTAATGGAGAATCGCTCAGGTTGCAAAAACATTGACAAAATGTCATTCCGCGTGAAAATCGATTGATTTTTGAGAAAGTTATGATAAAAATTAAAAAACAAAAATTTTGTTAAAATGTCATAGGTATAGACCTTTGACTATTTTTCAAAATTTGCAAAAATTTCAAATTATCCATTCTACTATTATTTTAATGGAGAATCACTCAGGTTGCAAAAACATTGACAAAATGTCATTCCGCGTGAAAATCGATTGATTTTTGAGAAAGTTATGATAAAAATTAAAAAACAAAAATTTTGTTAAAATGTCATAGGTATAGACCTTTGACTATTTTTCAAAATTTGCAAAAATTTCAAATTATCCATTCTACTATTATTTTAATGGAGAATCACTCAGGTTGCAAAAACATTGACAAAATGTCATTCCGCGTGAAAATCGATTGATTTTTGAGAAAGTTACGATAAAAATTAAAAAACAAAAATTTTGTTAAAATGTCATAGGTAGAGACCTTTGACTATTTTTCAAAATTTGGAAAAATTTTAAATTATCCATTCTACTATTATTTTAATGGAGAATCACTCAGGTTGCAAAAACATTGACAAAATGTCATTCCGCGTGAAAATCGATTGATTTTTGAGAAAGTTATGATAAAAATTAAAAAACAAAAATTTTGTTGAAATGTCATAGGTAGAGACCTTTGACTATTTTCCAAAATTTGGAAAAATTTCAAATTATCCATTCTACTATTAATTTAATGGAGAATCACTCAGGTTGCAAAAACATTGACAAAATGTCATTCCGCGTGAAAATCGATTGATTTTTGAGAAAGTTATGATAAAAATTAAAAAACAAAAATTTTGTTAAAATGTCATAGGTATAGACCTTTGACTATTTTTCAAAATTTTGAAAAATTTCAAATTATCCATTCTACTATTATTTTAATGGAGAATCACTCAGGTTGCAAAAACATTGACAAAATGTCATTCCGCGTGAAAATCGATTGATTTTTGAGAAAGTTACGATAAAAATTAAAAAACAAAAATTTTGTTAAAATGTCATAGGTAGAGACCTTTGACTATTTTCCAAAATTTGGAAAAATTTCAAATTATCCATTCTACTATTATTTTAATGGAGAATCACTCAGGTTGCAAAAACATTGACAAAATGTCATTCCGCGTGAAAATCGATTGATTTTTGAGAAAGTTACGATAAAAATTAAAAAACAAAAATTTTGTTAAAATGTCATAGGTAGAGACCTTTGACTATTTTCCAAAATTTGGAAAAATTTCAAATTATCCATTCTACTATTATTTTAATCGAGAATCACTCAGGTTGCAAAAACATTGACAAAATGTCATTACGCGTGAAAATCGATTGATTTTTGAGAAAGTTATGATAAAAATTAAAAAACAAAAATTTTGTTAAAATGTCATAGGTAGAGACCTTTGACTATTTTTCAAAATTTTGAAAAATTTCAAATTATCCATTCTACTATTATTTTAATGGAGAATCACTCAGGTTGCAAAAACATTGAAAAAATTACATTACGCGTGAAAATCGATTGATTTTTGAGAAAGTTATGATAAAAATTAAAAAACAAAAATTTTGTTAAAATGTCATAGGTAGAGACCTTTGACTATTTTTCAAAATTTGGAAAAATTTCAAATTATCCATTCTACTATTAATTTAATGGAGAATCACTCAGGTTGCAAAAACATTGACAAAATGTCATTCCGCGTGAAAATCGATTGATTTTTGAGAAAGTTACGATAAAAATTAAAAAACAAAAATGTTGTTAAAATGTCATAGGTAGAGACCTTTGACTATTTTTCAAAATTTTGAAAATTTTCAAATTATCCATTCTACTATTATTTTAATGGAGAATCACTCAGGTTGCAAAAACATTGACAAAATGTCATTCCGCGTGAAAATCGATTGATTTTTGAGAAAGTTACGATAAAAATTAAAAAACAAAAATTTTGTTAAAATGTCATAGGTAGAGACCTTTGACTATTTTTCAAAATTTTGAAAAATTTCAAATTATCCATTCTACTATTATTTTAATGGAGAATCACTCAGGTTGCAAAAACATTGACAAAATGTCATTCCGCGTGAAAATCGATTGATTTTTGAGAAAGTTATGATAAAAATTAAAAAACAAAAATTTTGTTAAAATGTCATAGGTAGAGACCTTTGACTATTTTCCAAAATTTGGAAAAATTTCAAATTATCCATTCTACTATTATTTTAATGGAGTTGCAAAAACATTGACAAAATGTCATTACGCGTGAAAATCGATTGATTTTTGAGAAAGTTACGATAAAAATTAAAAAACAAAAATTTTGTTAAAATGTCATAGGTATAGACCTTTGACTATTTTTCAAAATTTTGAAAAATTTCAAATTATCCATTCTACTATTATTTTAATGGAGAATCACTCAGGTTGCAAAAACATTGACAAAATGTCATTCCGCGTGAAAATCGATTGATTTTTGAGAAAGTTACGATAAAAATTAAAAAACAAAAATTTTGTTAAAATGTCATAGGTAGAGACCTTTGACTATTTTCCAAAATTTGGAAAAATTTCAAATTATCCATTCTACTATTATTTTAATGGAGAATCACTCAGGTTGCAAAAACATTGACAAAATGTCATTCCGCGTGAAAATCGATTGATTTTTGAGAAAGTTACGATAAAAATTAAAAAACAAAAATTTTGTTAAAATGTCATAGGTAGAGACCTTTGACTATTTTTCAAAATTTGGAAAAATTTTAAATTATCCATTCTACTATTATTTTAATGGAGAATCACTCAGGTTGCAAAAACATTGACAAAATGTCATTCCGCGTGAAAATCGATTGATTTTTGAGAAAGTTATGATAAAAATTAAAAAACAAAAATTTTGTTGAAATGTCATAGGTAGAGACCTTTGACTATTTTCCAAAATTTGGAAAAATTTCAAATTATCCATTCTACTATTAATTTAATGGAGAATCACTCAGGTTGCAAAAACATTGACAAAATGTCATTCCGCGTGAAAATCGATTGATTTTTGAGAAAGTTATGATAAAAATTAAAAAACAAAAATTTTGTTAAAATGTCATAGGTATAGACCTTTGACTATTTTTCAAAATTTTGAAAAATTTCAAATTATCCATTCTACTATTATTTTAATGGAGAATCACTCAGGTTGCAAAAACATTGACAAAATGTCATTCCGCGTGAAAATCGATTGATTTTTGAGAAAGTTACGATAAAAATTAAAAAACAAAAATTTTGTTAAAATGTCATAGGTAGAGACCTTTGACTATTTTCCAAAATTTGGAAAAATTTCAAATTATCCATTCTACTATTATTTTAATGGAGAATCACTCAGGTTGCAAAAACATTGACAAAATGTCATTCCGCGTGAAAATCGATTGATTTTTGAGAAAGTTACGATAAAAATTAAAAAACAAAAATTTTGTTAAAATGTCATAGGTAGAGACCTTTGACTATTTTCCAAAATTTGGAAAAATTTCAAATTATCCATTCTACTATTATTTTAATCGAGAATCACTCAGGTTCCAAAAACATTGACAAAATGTCATTACGCGTGAAAATCGATTGATTTTTGAGAAAGTTATGATAAAAATTAAAAAACAAAAATTTTGTTAAAATGTCATAGACCTTTGACTATTTTTCAAAATTTTGAAAAATTTCAAATTATCCATTCTACTATTATTTTAATGGAGAATCACTCAGGTTGCAAAAACATTGAAAAAATTACATTACGCGTGAAAATCGATTGATTTTTGAGAAAGTTATGATAAAAATTAAAAAACAAAAATTTTGTTAAAATGTCATAGGTAGAGACCTTTGACTATTTTTCAAAATTTGGAAAAATTTCAAATTATCCATTCTACTATTAATTTAATGGAGAATCACTCAGGTTGCAAAAACATTGACAAAATGTCATTCCGCGTGAAAATCGATTGATTTTTGAGAAAGTTACGATAAAAATTAAAAAACAAAAATGTTGTTAAAATGTCATAGGTAGAGACCTTTGACTATTTTTCAAAATTTGGAAAAATTTCAAATTATCCATTCTACTATTATTTTAATGGAGAATCACTCAGGTTGCAAAAACATTGACAAAATGTCATTCCGCGTGAAAATCGATTGATTTTTGAGAAAGTTATGATAAAAATTAAAAAACAAAAATTTTGTTAAAATGTCATAGGTATAGACCTTTGACTATTTTTCAAAATTTTGAAATATTTCAAATTATCCATTCTACTATTATTTTAATGGAGAATCACTCAGGTTGCAAAAACATTGACAAAATGTCATTCCGCGTGAAAATCGATTGATTTTTGAGAAAGTTACGATAAAAATTAAAAAACAAAAATTTTGTTAAAATGTCATAGGTAGAGACCTTTGACTATTTTTCAAAATTTTGAAAATTTTCAAATTATCCATTCTACTATTATTTTAATGGAGAATCACTCAGGTTGCAAAAACATTGACAAAATGTCATTCCGCGTGAAAATCGATTGATTTTTGAGAAAGTTACGATAAAAATTAAAAAACAAAAATTTTGTTAAAATGTCATAGGTAGAGACCTTTGACTATTTTTCAAAATTTTGAAAAATTTCAAATTATCCATTCTACTATTATTTTAATGGAGAATCACTCAGGTTGCAAAAACATTGACAAAATGTCATTCCGCGTGAAAATCGATTGATTTTTGAGAAAGTTATGATAAAAATTAAAAAACAAAAATTTTGTTAAAATGTCATAGGTAGAGACCTTTGACTATTTTCCAAAATTTGGAAAAATTTCAAATTATCCATTCTACTATTATTTTAATGGAGTTGCAAAAACATTGACAAAATGTCATTACGCGTGAAAATCGATTGATTTTTGAGAAAGTTACGATAAAAATTAAAAAACAAAAATTTTGTTAAAATGTCATAGGTATAGACCTTTGACTATTTTTCAAAATTTTGAAAAATTTCAAATTATCCATTCTACTATTATTTTAATGGAGAATCACTCAGGTTGCAAAAACATTGACAAAATGTCATTCCGCGTGAAAATCGATTGATTTTTGAGAAAGTTACGATAAAAATTAAAAAACAAAAATTTTGTTAAAATGTCATAGGTAGAGACCTTTGACTATTTTCCAAAATTTGGAAAAATTTCAAATTATCCATTCTACTATTATTTTAATGGAGAATCACTCAGGTTGCAAAAACATTGACAAAATGTCATTCCGCGTGAAAATCGATTGATTTTTGAGAAAGTTACGATAAAAATTAAAAAACAAAAATTTTGTTAAAATGTCATAGGTAGAGACCTTTGACTATTTTTCAAAATTTGGAAAAATTTCAAATTATCCATTCTACTATTATTTTAATGGAGAATCACTCAGGTTGCAAAAACATTGACAAAATGTCATTCCGCGTGAAAATCGATTGATTTTTGAGAAAGTTACGATAAAAATTAAAAAACAAAAATTTTGTTAAAATGTCATAGGTAGAGACCTTTGACTATTTTTCAAAATTTGGAAAAATTTCAAATTATCCATTCTACTATTATTTTAATGGAGAATCACTCAGGTTGCAAAAACATTGACAAAATGTCATTCCGCGTGAAAATCGATTGATTTTTGAGAAAGTTATGATAAAAATTAAAAAACAAAAATTTTGTTAAAATGTCATAGGTAGAGACCTTTGACTATTTTCCAAAATTTGGAAAAATTTCAAATTATCCATTCTACTATTAATTTAATGGAGAATCACTCAGGTTGCAAAAACATTGACAAAATGTCATTCCGCGTGAAAATCGATTGATTTTTGAGAAAGTTATGATAAAAATTAAAAAACAAAAATTTTGTTAAAATGTCATAGGTATAGACCTTTGACTATTTTTCAAAATTTTGAAAAATTTCAAATTATCCATTCTACTATTATTTTAATGGAGAATCACTCAGGTTGCAAAAACATTGACAAAATGTCATTCCGCGTGAAAATCGATTGATTTTAAAATGTCATAGGTAGAGACCTTTGACTATTTTCCAAAATTTGGAAAAATTTCAAATTATCCATTCTACTATTATTTTAATGGAGAATCACTCAGGTTGCAAAAACATTGACAAAATGTCATTCCGCGTGAAAATCGATTGATTTTTGAGAAAGTTACGATAAAAATTAAAAAACAAAAATTTTGTTAAAATGTCATAGGTAGAGACCTTTGACTATTTTCCAAAATTTGGAAAAATTTCAAATTATCCATTCTACTATTATTTTAATGGAGAATCACTCAGGTTGCAAAAACATTGACAAAATGTCATTACGCGTGAAAATCGATTGATTTTTGAGAAAGTTATGATAAAAATTAAAAAACAAAAATTTTGTTAAAATGTCATAGGTATAGACCTTTGACTATTTTTCAAAATTTTGAAAAATTTCAAATTATCCATTCTACTATTATTTTAATGGAGAATCACTCAGGTTGCAAAAACATTGACAAAATGTCATTCCGCGTGAAAATCGATTGATTTTTGAGAAAGTTACGATAAAAATTAAAAAACAAAAATTTTGTTAAAATGTCATAGGTAGAGACCTTTGACTATTTTCCAAAATTTGGAAAAATTTCAAATTATCCATTCTACTATTATTTTAATGGAGAATCACTCAGGTTGCAAAAACATTGACAAAATGTCATTACGCGTGAAAATCGATTGATTTTTGAGAAAGTTATGATAAAAATTAAAAAACAAAAATTTTGTTAAAATGTCATAGGTATAGACCTTTGACTATTTTTCAAAATTTTGAAAAATTTCAAATTATCCATTCTACTATTATTTTAATGGAGAATCACTCAGGTTGCAAAAACATTGACAAAATGTCATTACGCGTGAAAATCGATTGATTTTTGAGAAAGTTATGATAAAAATTAAAAAACAAAAATTTTGTTAAAATGTCATAGGTAGAGACCTTTGACTATTTTCCAAAATTTGGAAAAATTTCAAATTATCCATTCTACTATTAATTTAATGGAGAATCACTCAGGTTGCAAAAACATTGACAAAATGTCATTCCGCGTGAAAATCGATTGATTTTTGAGAAAGTTACGATAAAAATTAAAAAACAAAAATGTTGTTAAAATGTCATAGGTAGAGACCTTTGACTATTTTTCAAAATTTGGAAAAATTTCAAATTATCCATTCTACTATTATTTTAATGGAGAATCACTCAGGTTGCAAAAACATTGACAAAATGTCATTCCGCGTGAAAATCGATTGATTTTTGAGAAAGTTACGATAAAAATTAAAAAACAAAAATTTTGTTAAAATGTCATAGGTAGAGACCTTTGACTATTTTTCAAAATTTTGAAAAATTTCAAATTATCCATTCTACTATTATTTTAATGGAGAATCACTCAGGTTGCAAAAACATTGACAAAATGTCATTACGCGTGAAAATCGATTGATTTTTGAGAAAGTTATGATAAAAATTAAAAAACAAAAATTTTGTTAAAATGTCATAGGTAGAGACCTTTGACTATTTTCCAAAATTTGGAAAAATTTCAAATTATCCATTCTACTATTAATTTAATGGAGAATCACTCAGGTTGCAAAAACATTGACAAAATGTCATTACGCGTGAAAATCGATTGATTTTTGAGAAAGTTACGATAAAAATTAAAAAACAAAAATTTTGTTAAAATGTCATAGGTATAGACCTTTGACTATTTTTCAAAATTTTGAAAAATTTCAAATTATCCATTCTACTATTATTTTAATGGAGAATCACTCAGGTTGCAAAAACATTGACAAAATGTCATTCCGCGTGAAAATCGATTGATTTTTGAGAAAGTTATGATAAAAATTAAAAAACAAAAATTTTGTTAAAATGTCATAGGTATAGACCTTTGACTATTTTTCAAAATTTTGAAAAATTTCAAATTATCCATTCTACTATTATTTTAATGGAGAATCACTCAGGTTGCAAAAACATTGACAAAATGTCATTCCGCGTGAAAATCGATTGATTTTTGAGAAAGTTACGATAAAAATTAAAAAACAAAAATTTTGTTAAAATGTCATAGGTAGAGACCTTTGACTATTTTCCAAAATTTGGAAAAATTTCAAATTATCCATTCTACTATTATTTTAATGGAGAATCACTCAGGTTGCAAAAACATTGACAAAATGTCATTCCGCGTGAAAATCGATTGATTTTTGAGAAAGTTACGATAAAAATTAAAAAACAAAAATTTTGTTAAAATGTCATAGGTATAGACCTTTGACTATTTTTCAAAATTTTGAAAAATTTCAAATTATCCATTCTACTATTATTTTAATGGAGAATCACTCAGGTTGCAAAAACATTGACAAAATGTCATTCCGCGTGAAAATCGATTGATTTTTGAGAAAGTTACGATAAAAATTAAAAAACAAAAATTTTGTTAAAATGTCATAGGTAGAGACCTTTGACTATTTTCCAAAATTTGGAAAAATTTCAAATTATCCATTCTACTATTATTTTAATGGAGAATCACTCAGGTTGCAAAAACATTGACAAAATGTCATTCCGCGTGAAAATCGATTGATTTTTGAGAAAGTTATGATAAAAATTAAAAAACAAAAATTTTGTTAAAATGTCATAGGTATAGACCTTTGACTATTTTTCAAAATTTTGAAAAATTTCAAATTATCCATTCTACTATTATTTTAATGGAGAATCACTCAGGTTGCAAAAACATTGACAAAATGTCATTACGCGTGAAAATCGATTGATTTTTGAGAAAGTTATGATAAAAATTAAAAAACAAAAATTTTGTTAAAATGTCATAGGTAGAGACCTTTGACTATTTTCCAAAATTTGGAAAAATTTCAAATTATCCATTCTACTATTAATTTAATGGAGAATCACTCAGGTTGCAAAAACATTGACAAAATGTCATTACGCGTGAAAATCGATTGATTTTTGAGAAAGTTACGATAAAAATTAAAAAACAAAAATTTTGTTAAAATGTCATAGGTATAGACCTTTGACTATTTTTCAAAATTTTGAAAAATTTCAAATTATCCATTCTACTATTATTTTAATGGAGAATCACTCAGGTTGCAAAAACATTGACAAAATGTCATTCCGCGTGAAAATCGATTGATTTTTGAGAAAGTTACGATAAAAATTAAAAAACAAAAATTTTGTTAAAATGTCATAGGTAGAGACCTTTGACTATTTTCCAAAATTTGGAAAAATTTCAAATTATCCATTCTACTATTATTTTAATGGAGAATCACTCAGGTTGCAAAAACATTGACAAAATGTCATTCCGCGTGAAAATCGATTGATTTTTGAGAAAGTTACGATAAAAATTAAAAAACAAAAATTTTGTTAAAATGTCATAGGTAGAGACCTTTGACTATTTTTCAAAATTTGGAAAAATTTCAAATTATCCATTCTACTATTATTTTAATGGAGAATCACTCAGGTTGCAAAAACATTGACAAAATGTCATTCCGCGTGAAAATCGATTGATTTTTGAGAAAGTTACGATAAAAATTAAAAAACAAAAATTTTGTTAAAATGTCATAGGTAGAGACCTTTGACTATTTTCCGAAATTTGGAAAAATTTCAAATTATCCATTCTACTATTATTTTAATGGAGAATCACTCAGGTTGCAAAAACATTGACAAAATGTCATTCCGCGTGAAAATCGATTGATTTTTGAGAAAGTTACGATAAAAATTAAAAAACAAAAATTTTGTTAAAATGTCATAGGTAGAGACCTTTGACTATTTTTCAAAATTTGGAAAAATTTCAAATTATCCATTCTACTATTATTTTAATGGAGAATCACTCAGGTTGCAAAAACATTGACAAAATGTCATTCCGCGTGAAAATCGATTGATTTTTGAGAAAGTTACGAAAAAAATTAAAAAACAAAAATTTTGTTAAAATGTCATAGGTAGAGACCTTTGACTATTTTCCAAAATTTGGAAAAATTTCAAATTATCCATTCTACTATTATTTTAATGGAGAATCACTCAGGTTGCAAAAACATTGACAAAATGTCATTCCGCGTGAAAATCGATTGATTTTTGAGAAAGTTACGATAAAAATTAAAAAACAAAAATTTTGTTAAAATGTCATAGGTAGAGACCTTTGACTATTTTTCAAAATTTGGAAAAATTTCAAATTATCCATTCTACTATTATTTTAATGGAGAATCACTCAGGTTGCAAAAACATTGACAAAATGTCATTCCGCGTGAAAATCGATTGATTTTTGAGAAAGTTATGATAAAAATTAAAAAACAAAAATTTTGTTAAAATGTCATAGGTAGAGACCTTTGACTATTTTCCAAAATTTGGAAAAATTTCAAATTATCCATTCTACTATTAATTTAATGGAGAATCACTCAGGTTGCAAAAACATTGACAAAATGTCATTCCGCGTGAAAATCGATTGATTTTTGAAAAAGTTATGATAAAAATTAAAAAACAAAAATTTTGTTAAAATGTCATAGGTATAGACCTTTGACTATTTTTCAAAATTTTGAAAAATTTCAAATTATCCATTCTACTATTATTTTAATGGAGAATCACTCAGGTTGCAAAAACATTGACAAAATGTCATTCCGCGTGAAAATCGATTGATTTTTGAGAAAGTTACGATAAAAATTAAAAAACAAAAATTTTGTTAAAATGTCATAGGTAGAGACCTTTGACTATTTTTCAAAATTTGGAAAAATTTCAAATTATCCATTCTACTATTATTTTAATGGAGAATCACTCAGGTTGCAAAAACATTGACAAAATGTCATTCCGCGTGAAAATCGATTGATTTTTGAGAAAGTTACGATAAAAATTAAAAAACAAAAATTTTGTTAAAATGTCATAGGTAGAGACCTTTGACTATTTTTCAAAATTTGGAAAAATTTCAAATTATCCATTCTACTATTATTTTAATGGAGAATCACTCAGGTTGCAAAAACATTGACAAAATGTCATTCCGCGTGAAAATCGATTGATTTTTGAGAAAGTTATGATAAAAATTAAAAAACAAAAATTTTGTTAAAATGTCATAGGTAGAGACCTTTGACTATTTTCCAAAATTTGGAAAAATTTCAAATTATCCATTCTACTATTAATTTAATGGAGAATCACTCAGGTTGCAAAAACATTGACAAAATGTCATTCCGCGTGAAAATCGATTGATTTTTGAAAAAGTTATGATAAAAATTAAAAAACAAAAATTTTGTTAAAATGTCATAGGTATAGACCTTTGACTATTTTTCAAAATTTTGAAAAATTTCAAATTATCCATTCTACTATTATTTTAATGGAGAATCACTCAGGTTGCAAAAACATTGACAAAATGTCATTCCGCGTGAAAATCGATTGATTTTTGAGAAAGTTACGATAAAAATTAAAAAACAAAAATTTTGTTAAAATGTCATAGGTAGAGACCTTTGACTATTTTCCAAAATTTGGAAAAATTTCAAATTATCCATTCTACTATTATTTTAATGGAGAATCACTCAGGTTGCAAAAACATTGACAAAATGTCATTACGCGTGAAAATCGATTGATTTTTGAGAAAGTTACGATAAAAATTAAAAAACAAAAATTTTGTTAAAATGTCATAGGTAGAGACCTTTGACTATTTTCCAAAATTTGGAAAAATTTCAAATTATCCATTCTACTATTATTTTAATGGAGAATCACTCAGGTTGCAAAAACATTGACAAAATGTCATTACGCGTGAAAATCGATTGATTTTTGAGAAAGTTATGATAAAAATTAAAAAACAAAAATTTTGTTAAAATGTCATAGGTATAGACCTTTGACTATTTTTCAAAATTTTGAAAAATTTCAAATTATCCATTCTACTATTATTTTAATGGAGAATCACTCAGGTTGCAAAAACATTGACAAAATGTCATTACGCGTGAAAATCGATTGATTTTTGAGAAAGTTATGATAAAAATTAAAAAACAAAAATTTTGTTAAAATGTCATAGGTAGAGACCTTTGACTATTTTCCAAAATTTGGAAAAATTTCAAATTATCCATTCTACTATTAATTTAATGGAGAATCACTCAGGTTGCAAAAACATTGACAAAATGTCATTCCGCGTGAAAATCGATTGATTTTTGAGAAAGTTACGATAAAAATTAAAAAACAAAAATGTTGTTAAAATGTCATAGGTAGAGACCTTTGACTATTTTTCAAAATTTGGAAAAATTTCAAATTATCCATTCTACTATTATTTTAATGGAGAATCACTCAGGTTGCAAAAACATTGACAAAATGTCATTCCGCGTGAAAATCGATTGATTTTTGAGAAAGTTATGATAAAAATTAAAAAACAAAAATTTTGTTAAAATGTCATAGGTATAGACCTTTGACTATTTTTCAAAATTTTGAAATATTTCAAATTATCCATTCTACTATTATTTTAATGGAGAATCACTCAGGTTGCAAAAACATTGACAAAATGTCATTCCGCGTGAAAATCGATTGATTTTTGAGAAAGTTACGATAAAAATTAATAAACAAAAATTTTGTTAAAATGTCATAGGTAGAGACCTTTGACTATTTTCCAAAATTTGGAAAAATTTCAAATTATCCATTCTACTATTATTTTAATGGAGAATCACTCAGGTTGCAAAAACATTGACAAAATGTCATTCCGCGTGAAAATCGATTGATTTTTGAGAAAGTTACGATAAAAATTAAAAAACAAAAATTTTGTTAAAATGTCATAGGTATAGACCTTTGACTATTTTTCAAAATTTTGAAAAATTTCAAATTATCCATTCTACTATTATTTTAATGGAGAATCACTCAGGTTGCAAAAACATTGACAAAATGTCATTCCGCGTGAAAATCGATTGATTTTTGAGAAAGTTATGATAAAAATTAAAAAACAAAAATTTTGTTAAAATGTCATAGGTATAGACCTTTGACTATTTTCCAAAATTTTGAAAAATTTCAAATTATCCATTCTACTATTATTTTAATGGAGAATCACTCAGGTTGCAAAAACATTGACAAAATGTCATTCCGCGTGAAAATCGATTGATTTTTGAGAAAGTTACGATAAAAATTAAAAAACAAAAATTTTGTTAAAATGTCATAGGTAGAGACCTTTGACTATTTTCCAAAATTTGGAAAAATTTCAAATTATCCATTCTACTATTATTTTAATGGAGAATCACTCAGGTTGCAAAAACATTGACAAAATGTCATTACGCGTGAAAATCGATTGATTTTTGAGAAAGTTATGATAAAAATTAAAAAACAAAAATTTTGTTAAAATGTCATAGGTAGAGACCTTTGACTATTTTCCAAAATTTGGAAAAATTTCAAATTATCCATTCTACTATTAATTTAATGGAGAATCACTCAGGTTGCAAAAACATAGACAAAATGTCATTACGCGTGAAAATCGATTGATTTTTGAGAAAGTTATGATAAAAATTAAAAAACAAAAATTTTGTTAAAATGTCATAGGTATAGACCTTTGACTATTTTTCAAAATTTGCAAAAATTTCAAATTATCCATTCTACTATTATTTTAATGGAGAATCACTCAGGTTGCAAAAACATTGACAAAATGTCATTCCGCGTGAAAATCGATTGATTTTTGAGAAAGTTACGATAAAAATTAAAAAACAAAAATTTTGTTAAAATGTCATAGGTAGAGACCTTTGACTATTTTCCAAAATTTGGAAAAATTTCAAATTATCCATTCTACTATTATTTTAATGGAGAATCACTCAGGTTGCAAAAACATAGACAAAATGTCATTACGCGTGAAAATCGATTGATTTTTGAGAAAGTTATGATAAAAATTAAAAAACAAAAATTTTGTTAAAATGTCATAGGTATAGACCTTTGACTATTTTTCAAAATTTTGAAAAATTTCAAATTATCCATTCTACTATTATTTTAATGCAGAATCACTCAGGTTGCAAAAACATTGACAAAATGTCATTACGCGTGAAAATCGATTGATTTTTGAGAAAGTTATGATAAAAATTAAAAAACAAAAATTTTGTTAAAATGTCATAGGTAGAGACCTTTGACTATTTTCCAAAATTTGGAAAAATTTCAAATTATCCATTCTACTATTAATTTAATGGAGAATCACTCAGGTTGCAAAAACATTGACAAAATGTCATTCCGCGTGAAAATCGATTGATTTTTGAGAAAGTTACGATAAAAATTAAAAAACAAAAATTTTGTTAAAATGTCATAGGTAGAGACCTTTGACTATTTTTCAAAATTTGGAAAAATTTCAAATTATCCATTCTACTATTATTTTAATGGAGAATCACTCAGGTTGCAAAAACATTGACAAAATGTCATTCCGCGTGAAAATCGATTGATTTTTGAGAAAGTTATGATAAAAATTAAAAAACAAAAATTTTGTTAAAATGTCATAGGTATAGACCTTTTTCAAAATTTTGAAAAATTTCAAATTATCCATTCTACTATTATTTTAATGGAGAATCACTCAGGTTGCAAAAACATTGGCAAAATGTCATTCCGCGTGAAAATCGATTGATTTTTGAGAAAGTTACGATAAAAATTAAAAAACAAAAATGTTGTTAAAATGTCATAGGTAGAGACCTTTGACTATTTTCCAAAATTTGGAAAAATTTCAAATTATCCATTCTACTATTATTTTAATGGAGAATCACTCAGGTTGCAAAAACATTGACAAAATGTCATTCCGCGTGAAAATCGATTGATTTTTGAGAAAGTTATGATAAAAATTAAAAAACAAAAATTTTGTTAAAATGTCATAGGTATAGACCTTTTTCAAAATTTTGAAAAATTTCAAATTATCCATTCTACTATTATTTTAATGGAGAATCACTCAGGTTGCAAAAACATTGACAAAATGTCATTCCGCGTGAAAATCGATTGATTTTTGAGAAAGTTACGATAAAAATTAAAAAACAAAAATGTTGTTAAAATGTCATAGGTAGAGACCTTTGACTATTTTCCAAAATTTGGAAAAATTTCAAATTATCCATTCTACTATTATTTTAATGGAGAATCACTCAGGTTGCAAAAACATTGACAAAATGTCATTCCGCGTGAAAATCGATTGATTTTTGAGAAAGTTACGATAAAAATTAAAAAACAAAAATTTTGTTAAAATGTCATAGGTAGAGACCTTTGACTATTTTCCAAAATTTGGAAAAATTTCAAATTATCCATTCTACTATTATTTTAATGGAGAATCACTCAGGTTGCAAAAACATTGACAAAATGTCATTCCGCGTGAAAATCGATTGATTTTTGAGAAAGTTATGATAAAAATTAAAAAACAAAAATTTTGTTAAAATGTCATAGGTATAGACCTTTGACTATTTTTCAAAATTTTGAAAAATTTCAAATTATCCATTCTACTATTATTTTAATGGAGAATCACTCAGGTTGCAAAAACATTGACAAAATGTCATTCCGCGTGAAAATCGATTGATTTTTGAGAAAGTTACGATAAAAATTAAAAAACAAAAATTTTGTTAAAATGTCATAGGTAGAGACCTTTGACTATTTTCCAAAATTTGGAAAAATTTCAAATTATCCATTCTACTATTATTTTAATGGAGAATCACTCAGGTTGCAAAAACATTGACAAAATGTCATTCCGCGTGAAAATCGATTGATTTTTGAGAAAGTTACGATAAAAATTAAAAAACAAAAATTTTGTTAAAATGTCATAGGTATAGACCTTTGACTATTTTTCAAAATTTTGAAAAATTTCAAATTATCCATTCTACTATTATTTTAATGGAGAATCACTCAGGTTGCAAAAACATTGACAAAATGTCATTCCGCGTGAAAATCGATTGATTTTTGAGAAAGTTACGATAAAAATTAAAAAACAAAAATTTTGTTAAAATGTCATAGGTAGAGACCTTTGACTATTTTCCAAAATTTGGAAAAATTTCAAATTATCCATTCTACTATTATTTTAATGGAGAATCACTCAGGTTGCAAAAACATTGACAAAATGTCATTCCGCGTGAAAATCGATTGATTTTTGAGAAAGTTACGATAAAAATTAAAAAACAAAAATTTTGTTAAAATGTCATAGGTAGAGACCTTTGACTATTTTCCAAAATTTGGAAAAATTTCAAATTATCCATTCTACTATTATTTTAATGGAGAATCACTCAGGTTGCAAAAACATTGACAAAATGTCATTACGCGTGAAAATCGATTGATTTTTGAGAAAGTTATGATAAAAATTAAAAAACAAAAATTTTGTTAAAATGTCATAGGTATAGACCTTTGACTATTTTTCAAAATTTTGAAATATTTCAAATTATCCATTCTACTATTATTTTAATGGAGAATCACTCAGGTTGCAAAAACATTGACAAAATGTCATTCCGCGTGAAAATCGATTGATTTTTGAGAAAGTTATGATAAAAATTAAAAAACAAAAATTTTGTTAAAATGTCATAGGTATAGACCTTTGACTATTTTTCAAAATTTTGAAATATTTCAAATTATCCATTCTACTATTATTTTAATGGAGAATCACTCAGGTTGCAAAAACATTGACAAAATGTCATTCCGCGTGAAAATCGATTGATTTTTGAGAAAGTTACGATAAAAATTAAAAACCAAAAATTTTGTTAAAATGTCATAGGTAGAGACCTTTGACTATTTTCCAAAATTTTGAAAAATTTCAAATTATCCATTCTACTATTATTTTAATGGAGAATCACTCAGGTTGCAAAAACATTGACAAAATGTCATTCCGCGTGAAAATCGATTGATTTTTGAGAAAGTTACGATAAAAATTAAAAAACAAAAATTTTGTTAAAATGTCATAGGTAGAGACCTTTGACTATTTTCCAAAATTTGGAAAAATTTCAAATTATCCATTCTACTATTATTTTAATGGAGAATCACTCAAATTGCAAAAACATTGACAAAATGTCATTCCGCGTGAAAATCGATTGATTTTTGAGAAAGTTATGATAAAAATTAAAAAACAAAAATTTTGTTAAAATGTCATAGGTATAGACCTTTGACTATTTTTCAAAATTTTGAAAAATTTCAAATTATCCATTCTACTATTATTTTAATGGAGAATCACTCAGGTTGCAAAAACATTGACAAAATGTCATTCCGCGTGAAAATCGATTGATTTTTGAGAAAGTTACGATAAAAATTAAAAAACAAAAATTTTGTTAAAATGTCATAGGTAGAGACCTTTGACTATTTTCCAAAATTTGGAAAAATTTCAAATTATCCATTCTACTATTATTTTAATGGAGAATCACTCAGGTTGCAAAAACATTGACAAAATGTCATTCCGCGTGAAAATCGATTGATTTTTGAGAAAGTTACGATAAAAATTAAAAAACAAAAATTTTGTTAAAATGTCATAGGTATAGACCTTTGACTATTTTTCAAAATTTTGAAAAATTTCAAATTATCCATTCTACTATTATTTTAATGGAGAATCACTCAGGTTGCAAAAACATTGACAAAATGTCATTCCGCGTGAAAATCGATTGATTTTTGAGAAAGTTACGATAAAAATTAAAAAACAAAAATTTTGTTAAAATGTCATAGGTAGAGACCTTTGACTATTTTCCAAAATTTGGAAAAATTTCAAATTATCCATTCTACTATTATTTTAATGGAGAATCACTCAGGTTGCAAAAACATTGACAAAATGTCATTCCGCGTGAAAATCGATTGATTTTTGAGAAAGTTACGATAAAAATTAAAAAACAAAAATTTTGTTAAAATGTCATAGGTAGAGACCTTTGACTATTTTCCAAAATTTGGAAAAATTTCAAATTATCCATTCTACTATTATTTTAATGGAGAATCACTCAGGTTGCAAAAACATTGACAAAATGTCATTACGCGTGAAAATCGATTGATTTTTGAGAAAGTTATGATAAAAATTAAAAAACAAAAATTTTGTTAAAATGTCATAGGTATAGACCTTTGACTATTTTTCAAAATTTTGAAATATTTCAAATTATCCATTCTACTATTATTTTAATGGAGAATCACTCAGGTTGCAAAAACATTGACAAAATGTCATTCCGCGTGAAAATCGATTGATTTTTGAGAAAGTTACGATAAAAATTAAAAAACAAAAATTTTGTTAAAATGTCATAGGTAGAGACCTTTGACTATTTTCCAAAATTTTGAAAAATTTCAAATTATCCATTCTACTATTATTTTAATGGAGAATCACTCAGGTTGCAAAAACATTGACAAAATGTCATTCCGCGTGAAAATCGATTGATTTTTGAGAAAGTTACGATAAAAATTAAAAAACAAAAATTTTGTTAAAATGTCATAGGTAGAGACCTTTGACTATTTTCCAAAATTTGGAAAAATTTCAAATTATCCATTCTACTATTATTTTAATGGAGAATCACTCAGGTTGCAAAAACATTGACAAAATGTCATTCCGCGTGAAAATCGATTGATTTTTGAGAAAGTTATGATAAAAATTAAAAAACAAAAATTTTGTTAAAATGTCATAGGTATAGACCTTTGACTATTTTTCAAAATTTTGAAAAATTTCAAATATCCATTCTACTATTATTTTAATGGAGAATCACTCAGGTTGCAAAAACATTGACAAAATGTCATTCCGCGTGAAAATCGATTGATTTTTGAGAAAGTTACGATAAAAATTAAAAAACAAAAATTTTGTTAAAATGTCATAGGTAGAGACCTTTGACTATTTTCCAAAATTTGGAAAAAATTCAAATTATCCATTCTACTATTATTTTAATGGAGAATCACTCAGGTTGCAAAAACATTGACAAAATGTCATTCCGCGTGAAAATCGATTGATTTTTGAGAAAGTTACGATAAAAATTAAAAAACAAAAATTTTGTTAAAATGTCATAGGTAGAGACCTTTGACTATTTTTCAAAATTTGCAAAAATTTCAAATTATCCATTCTACTATTATTTTAATGGAGAATCACTCAGGTTGCAAAAACATTGACAAAATGTCATTCCGCGTGAAAATCGATTGATTTTTGAGAAAGTTACGATAAAAATTAAAAAACAAAAATTTTGTTAAAATGTCATAGGTAGAGACCTTTGACTATTTTTCAAAATTTGGAAAAATTTCAAATTATCCATTCTACTATTATTTTAATGGAGAATCACTCAGGTTGCAAAAACATTGACAAAATGTCATTCCGCGTGAAAATCGATTGATTTTTGAGAAAGTTACGATAAAAATTAAAAAACAAAAATTTTGTTAAAATGTCATAGGTAGAGACCTTTGACTATTTTTCAAAATTAGGAAAATTTCAAATTATCCATTCTACTATTATTTTAATGGAGAATCACTCAGGTTGCAAAAACATTGACAAAATGTCATTCCGCGTGAAAATCGATTGATTTTTGAGAAAGTTACGATAAAAATTAAAAAACAAAAATTTTGTTAAAATGTCATAGGTATAGACCTTTGACTATTTTCAAAATTTTGAAAAATTTCAAATTATCCATTCTACTATTATTTTAATGGAGAATCACTCAGGTTGCAAAAACATTGACAAAATGTCATTCCGCGTGAAAATCGATTGATTTTTGAGAAAGTTACGATAAAAATTAAAAAACAAAAATTTTGTTAAAATGTCATAGGTAGAGACCTTTGACTATTTTCTAAAATTTGGAAAAATTTCAAATTATCCATTCTACTATTATTTTAATGGAGAATCACTCAGGTTGCAAAAACATTGACAAAATGTCATTCCGCGTGAAAATCGATTGATTTTTGAGAAAGTTACGATAAAAATTAAAAAACAAAAATTTTGTTAAAATGTCATAGGTAGAGACCTTTGACTATTTTCTAAAATTTGGAAAAATTTCAAATTATCCATTCTACTATTATTTTAATGGAGAATCACTCAGGTTGCAAAAACATTGACAAAATGTCATTCCGCGTGAAAATCGATTGATTTTTGAGAAAGTTACGATAAAAATTAAAAAACAAAAATTTTGTTAAAATGTCATAGGTAGAGACCTTTGACTATTTTCCAAAATTTGGAAAAATTTCAAATTATCCATTCTACTATTATTTTAATGGAGAATCACTCAGGTTGCAAAAACATTGACAAAATGTCATTCCGCGTGAAAATCGATTGATTTTTGAGAAAGTTACGATAAAAATTAAAAAACAAAAATTTTGTTAAAATGTCATAGGTAGAGACCTTTGACTATTTTCCAAAATTTGGAAAAATTTCAAATTATCCATTCTACTATTATTTTAATGGAGAATCACTCAGGTTGCAAAAACATTGACAAAATGTCATTACGCGTGAAAATCGATTGATTTTTGAGAAAGTTACGATAAAAATTAAAAAACAAAAATTTTGTTAAAATATCATAGGTATAGACCTTTGACTACTTTTCAAAATTTTGAAAAAATTTAAAATTATCCATTCTACTATTATTTTAATGGAGAATCACTCAGGTTGCAAAAACATTGACAAAATGTCATTACGCGTGAAAATCGATTGATTTTTGAGAAAGTTACGATAAAAATTAAAAAACAAAAATTTTGTTAAAATGTCATAGGTATAGACCTTTGACTATTTTTCAAAATTTTGAAAAATTTCAAACTATCCATTCTACTATTATTTTAATGGAGAATCACTCAGGTTGCAAAAACATTGACAAAATGTCATTCCGCGTGAAAATCGATTGATTTTTGAGAAAGTTATGATAAAAATTAAAAAACAAAAATTTTGTTAAAATGTCATAGGTAGAGACCTTTGACTATTTTTCAAAATTTTGAAAAATTTCAAATTATCCATTCTACTATTATTTTAATGGAGAATCACTCAGGTTGCAAAAACATTGACAAAATGTCATTACGCGTGAAAATCGATTGATTTTTGAGAAAGTTACGATAAAAATTAAAAAACAAAAATTTTGTTAAAATGTCATAGGTATACCCCTTTGACTATTTTCCAAAATTTGGAAAAATTTCAAATTATCCATTCTACTATTATTTTAATGGAGAATCACTCAGGTTGCAAAAACATTGACAAAATGTCATTCCGCGTGAAAATCGATTGATTTTTGAGAAAGTTATGATAAAAATTAAAAAACAAAAATTTTGTTAAAATGTCATAGGTATAGACCTTTGACTATTTTTCAAAATTTGCAAAAATTTCAAATTATCCATTATACTATTATTTTAATGGAGAATCACTCAGGTTGCAAAAACATTGACAAAATGTCATTCCGCGTGAAAATCGATTGATTTTTGAGAAAGTTATGATAAAAATTAAAAAACAAAAATTTTGTTAAAATGTCATAGGTATAGACCTTTGACTATTTTTCAAAATTTGCAAAAATTTCAAATTATCCATTCTACTATTATTTTAATAGAGAATCACTCAGGTTGCAAAAACATTGACAAAATGTCATTCCGCGTGAAAATCGATTGATTTTTGAGAAAGTTATGATAAAAATTAAAAAACAAAAATTTTGTTAAAATGTCATAGGTATAGACCTTTGACTATTTTTCAAAATTTTGAAAATTTTCAAATTATCCATTCTACTATTATTTTAATGGAGAATCACTCAGGTTGCAAAAACATTGACAAAATGTCATTCCGCGTGAAAATCGATTGATTTTTGAGAAAGTTACGATAAAAATTAAAAAACAAAAATTTTGTTAAAATGTCATAGGTAGAGACCTTTGACTATTTTCCAAAATTTGGAAAAATTTCAAATTATCCATTCTACTATTATTTTAATGGAGAATCACTCAGGTTGCAAAAACATTGACAAAATATCATTCCGCGTGAAAATCGATTGATTTTTGAGAAAGTTACGATAAAAATTAAAAAACAAAAATTTTGTTAAAATGTCATAGGTAGACCCCTTTGACTATTTTCCAAAATTTGGAAAAATTTCAAATTATCCATTCTACTATTATTTTAGTGGAGAATCACTCAGGTTGCAAAAACATTGACAAAATGTCATTACGCGTGAAAATCGATTGATTTTTGAGAAAGTTACGATAAAAACAAGTGGGTAGGGCTACAGTCGAACGCCCGACAGTAGGATACCCTTCTCCCAATTATAAAAATCCGTTACAAACGTTAAGAGTGACGTCGACGTCGACGTCAACTGCTAAAGTAGCGCGCAGGCTGCTGCTCGTACATTTGTACTGAAAACGTTAACTTGAATAACTTCTGTGTTATTGGTCCGATCGAATTGTAATTTGGAGAATATGTTCGTATGATATATAGCTTTATACATACCAAAGCAGAACTCTATAAGTTTAATAGTTTGCTAAATAATCGTAAATTTATATGTTCAATACTTTGCTTAACAATCACAAATTACCGATTTGCGGGGGCGGTGGGCGTGGCACCAAACATTTGAAATAAACTTCACCTGCTTGGGAAATATAAGAACCTCCATGCAAAATTTGGAGTCTCTAGTTCTTTTAATAGCTGAGATCCGTTGTCTCAAACAAACAGACGGACAGACGGACAGACGGACAGACGGACAGACGGACAGACGGACAGACAGACGGACATGGCTCAATCGACTCGGCTAGTGATCCTGAGTAAGAATATATATACTTTATGGGGTCTGCCACGCCTTCTTATGCCTGTTACATACATTTCACAAAGTTAGTATACCCTTTTTTGACCATTTTCAATGGTCGAAGGGTATAATTAAAAAACAAAAATTTTGTTAAAATGTCAAATTATCCATTCTACTATTATTTTAATGGAGAATCACTCAGGTTGCAAAAACATTGACAAAATGTCATTCCGCGTGAAAATCGATTGATTTTTGAGAAAGTTACGATAAAAATTAAAAAACAAAAATTTTGTTAAAATGTCATAGGTATAGACCTTTGACTATTTTTCAAAATTTGCAAAAATTTCAAATTATCCATTCTACTATTATTTTAATGGAGAATCACTCAGGTTGCAAAAACATTGACAAAATGTCATTCCGCGTGAAAATCGATTGATTTTTGAGAAAGTTACGATAAAAATTAAAAAACAAAAATTTTGTTTAAATGTCATAGGTATAGACCTTTGACTATTTTTCAAAATTTGCAAAAATTTCAAATTATCCATTCTACTATTATTTTAATGGAGAATCACTCAGGTTGCAAAAACATTGACAAAATGTCATTCCGCGTGAAAATCGATTGATTTTTGAGAAAGTTACGATAAAAATTAAAAAACAAAAATTTTGTTAAAATGTCATAGGTAGACCCCTTTGACTATTTTCCAAAATTTGGAAAAATTTCAAATTATCCATTCTACTATTATTTTAATGGAGAATCACTCAGGTTGCAAAAACATTGACAAAATGTCATTCCGCGTGAAAATCGATTGATTTTTGAGAAAGCTATGATAAAAATTAAAAAACAAAAATTTTGTTAAAATGTCATAGGTATAGACCTTTGACTATTTTTCAAAATTTGGAAAAATTTCAAATTATCCATTCTACTATTATTTTAATGGAGAATCACTCAGGTTGCAAAAACATTGACAAAATGTCATTCCGCGTGAAAATCGATTGATTTTTGAGAAAGTTACGATAAAAATTAAAAAACAAAAATTTTGTTAAAATGTCATAGGTCATAGACCTTTGACTATTTTTCAAAATTTTGAAAAATTTCAAATTATCCATTCTACTATTATTTTAATGGAGAATCACTCAGGTTGCAAAAACATTGACAAAATGTCATTCCGCGTGAAAATCGATTGATTTTTGAGAAAGTTATGATAAAAATTAAAAAACAAAAATTTTGTTAAAATGTCATAGGTATAGACCTTTGACTATTTTTCAAAATTTGCAAAAATTTCAAATTATCCATTATTTAATTATTAAAAATTAAAAAACAAAAATTTTGTTAAAATGTCATAGGTATACCCTTTGACTATTTTTCAAAATTTTGAAAAATTTCAAATTATCCATTCTACTATTATTTTAATGGAGAATCACTCAGGTTGCAAAAACATTGACAAAATGTCATTCCGCGTGAAAATCGATTGATTTTTGAGAAAGTTATGATAAAAATTAAAAAACAAAAATTTTGTTAAAATGTCATAGGTATAGACCTTTGACTATTTTTCAAAATTTGGAAAAATTTCAAATTATCCATTCTACTATTATTTTAATGGAGAATCACTCAGGTTGCAAAAACATTGACAAAATGTCATTCCGCGTGAAAATCGATTGATTTTTGAGAAAGTTATGATAAAAATTAAAAAACAAAAATTTTGTTAAAATGTCATAGGTAGAGACCTTTGACTATTTTTCAAAATTTGCAAAAATTTCAAATTATCCATTCTACTATTATTTTAATGGAGAATCACTCAGGTTGCAAAAACATTGACAAAATGTCATTCCGCGTGAAAATCGATTGATTTTTTAGAAAGTTACGATAAAAATTAAAAAACAAAAATTTTGTTAAAATGTCATAGGTATAGACCTTTGACTATTTTTCAAAATTTTGAAAAATTTCAAATTATCCATTCTACTATTATTTTAATGGAGAATCACTCAGGTTGCAAAAACATTGACAAAATGTCATTCCGCGTGAAAATCGATTGATTTTTGAGAAAGTTATGATAAAAATTAAAAAACAAAAATTTTGTTAAAATGTCATAGGTATAGACCTTTGACTATTTTTCAAAATTTGCAAAAATTTCAAATTATCCATTCTACTATTATTTTAATGGAGAATCACTCAGGTTGCAAAAACATTGACAAAATGTCATTCCGCGTGAAAATCGATTGATTTTTGAGAAAGTTACGATAAAAATTAAAAAACAAAAATTTTGTTAAAATGTCATAGGTAGAGACCTTTGACTATTTTCCAAAATTTGGAAAAATTTCAAATTATCCATTCTACTATTATTTTAATGGAGAATCACTCAGGTTGCAAAAACATTGACAAAATATCATTCCGCGTGAAAATCGATTGATTTTTGAGAAAGTTACGATAAAAATTAAAAAACAAAAATTTTGTTAAAATGTCATAGGTAGGGACCTTTGACTATTTTCCAAAATTTGGAAAAATTTCAAATTATCCATTCTACTATTATTTTAATGGAGAATCACTCAGGTTGCAAAAACATTGACAAAATGTCATTACGCGTGAAAATCGATTGATTTTTGAGAAAGTTACGATAAAAATTAAAAAACAAAAATTTTGTTAAAATGTCATAGGTATAGACCTTTGACTATTTTTCAAAATTTTGAAAAATTTCAAATTATCCATTCTACTATTATTTTAATGGAGAATCACTCAGGTTGCAAAAACATTGACAAAATGTCATTCCGCGTGAAAATCGATTGATTTTTGAGAAAGTTATGATAAAAATTAAAAAACAAAAATTTTGTTAAAATGTCATAGGTATAGACCTTTGACTATTTTTCAAAATTTGGAAAAATTTCAAATTATCCATTCTACTATTATTTTAATGGAGAATCACTCAGGTTGCAAAAACATTGACAAAATGTCATTCCGCGTGAAAATCGATTGATTTTTGAGAAAGTTACGATAAAAATTAAAAAACAAAAATTTTGTTAAAATGTCATAGGTAGAGACCTTTGACTATTTTTCAAAATTTGGAAAAATTTCAAATTATCCATTCTACTATTATTTTAATGGAGAATCACTCAGGTTGCAAAAACATTGACAAAATGTCATTCCGCGTGAAAATCGATTGATTTTTGAGAAAGTTATGATAAAAATTAAAAAACAAAAATTTTGTTAAAATGTCATAGGTATAGACCTTTGACTATTTTTCAAAATTTGCAAAAATTTCAAATTATCCATTCTACTATTATTTTAATGGAGAATCACTCAGGTTGCAAAAACATTGACAAAATGTCATTCCGCGTGAAAATCGATTGATTTTTGAGAAAGTTACGATAAAAATTAAAAAACAAAAATTTTGTTAAAATGTCATAGGTAGAGACCTTTGACTATTTTTCAAAATTTGGAAAAATTTCAAATTATCCATTCTACTATTATTTTAATGGAGAATCACTCAGGTTGCAAAAACATTGACAAAATGTCATTCCGCGTGAAAATCGATTGATTTTTGAGAAAGTTATGATAAAAATTAAAAAACAAAAATTTTGTTAAAATGTCATAGGTATAGACCTTTGACTATTTTTCAAAATTTGCAAAAATTTCAAATTATCCATTCTACTATTATTTTAATGGAGAATCACTCAGGTTGCAAAAACATTGACAAAATGTCATTCCGCGTGAAAATCGATTGATTTTTGAGAAAGTTATGATAAAAATTAAAAAACAAAAATTTTGTTAAAATGTCATAGGTATACCTTTGACTAATTTTCAAAATTTTGAAAATTTTCAAATTATCCATTCTACTATTATTTTAATGGAGAATCACTCAGGTTGCAAAAACATTGACAAAATGTCATTCCGCGTGAAAATCGATTGATTTTTGAGAAAGTTACGATAAAAATTAAAAAACAAAAATTTTGTTAAAATGTCATAGGTAGAGACCTTTGACTATTTTTCAAAATTTGGAAAAATTTCAAATTATCCATTCTACTATTATTTTAATGGAGAATCACTCAGGTTGCAAAAACATTGACAAAATATCATTCCGCGTGAAAATCGATTGATTTTTGAGAAAGTTACGATAAAAATTAAAAAACAAAAATTTTGTTAAAATGTCATAGGTATAGACCTTTGACTATTTTTCAAAATTTGCAAAAATTTCAAATTATCCATTCTACTATTATTTTAATGGAGAATCACTCAGGTTGCAAAAACATTGACAAAATGTCATTCCGCGTGAAAATCGATTGATTTTTGAGAAAGTTATGATAAAAATTAAAAAACAAAAATTTTGTTAAAATGTCATAGGTATAGACCTTTGACTATTTTTCAAAATTTTGAAAAATTTCAAATTATCCATTCTACTATTATTTTAATGGAGAATCACTCAGGTTGCAAAAACATTGACAAAATGTCATTCCGCGTGAAAATCGATTGATTTTTGAGAAAGTTACGATAAAAATTAAAAAACAAAAATTTTGTTAAAATGTCATAGGTAGAGACCTTTGACTATTTTCCAAAATTTGGAAAAATTTCAAATTATCCATTCTACTATTATTTTAATGGAGAATCACTCAGGTTGCAAAAACATTGACAAAATGTCATTCCGCGTGAAAATCGATTGATTTTTGAGAAAGTTACGATAAAAATTAAAAAACAAAAATTTTGTTAAAATGTCATAGGTATAGACCTTTGACTATTTTTCAAAATTTGCAAAAATTTCAAATTATCCATTCTACTATTATTTTAATGGAGAATCACTCAGGTTGCAAAAACATTGACAAAATGTCATTCCGCGTGAAAATCGATTGATTTTTGAGAAAGTTATGATAAAAATTAAAAAACAAAAATTTTGTTAAAATGTCATAGGTATAGACCTTTGACTATTTTTCAAAATTTTGAAAAATTTCAAATTATCCATTCTACTATTATTTTAATGGAGAATCACTCAGGTTGCAAAAACATTGACAAAATGTCATTCCGCGTGAAAATCGATTGATTTTTGAGAAAGTTACGATAAAAATTAAAAAACAAAATTTTGTTAAAATGTCATAGGTAGAGACCTTTGACTATTTTCCAAAATTTGGAAAAATTTCAAATTATCCATTCTACTATTATTTTAATGGAGAATCACTCAGGTTGCAAAAACATTGACAAAATGTCATTCCGCGTGAAAATCGATTGATTTTTGAGAAAGTTACGATAAAAATTAAAAAACAAAAATTTTGTTAAAATGTCATAGGTATAGACCTTTGACTATTTTTCAAAATTTGCAAAAATTTCAAATTATCCATTCTACTATTATTTTAATGGAGAATCACTCAGGTTGCAAAAACATTGACAAAATGTCATTCCGCGTGAAAATCGATTGATTTTTGAGAAAGTTATGATAAAAATTAAAAAACAAAAATTTTGTTAAAATGTCATAGGTATAGACCTTTGACTATTTTTCAAAATTTTGAAAAATTTCAAATTATCCATTCTACTATTATTTTAATGGAGAATCACTCAGGTTGCAAAAACATTGACAAAATGTCATTCCGCGTGAAAATCGATTGATTTTTGAGAAAGTTACGATAAAAATTAAAAAACAAAAATTTTGTTAAAATGTCATAGGTAGAGACCTTTGACTATTTTCCAAAAATTTGGAAAAATTTCAAATTATCCATTCTACTATTATTTTAATGGAGAATCACTCAGGTTGCAAAAACATTGACAAAATGTCATTCCGCGTGAAAATCGATTGATTTTTGAGAAAGTTACGATAAAAATTAAAAAACAAAAATTTTGTTAAAATGTCATAGGTAGAGACCTTTGACTATTTTTCAAAATTTGCAAAAATTTCAAATTATCCATTCTACTATTATTTTAATGGAGAATCACTCAGGTTGCAAAAACATTGACAAAATGTCATTCCGCGTGAAAATCGATTGATTTTTGAGAAAGTTATGATAAAAATTAAAAAACAAAAATTTTGTTAAAATGTCATAGGTATAGACCTTTGACTATTTTTCAAAATTTTGAAAAATTTCAAATTATCCATTCTACTATTATTTTAATGGAGAATCACTCAGGTTGCAAAAACATTGACAAAATGTCATTCCGCGTGAAAATCGATTGATTTTTGAGAAAGTTACGATAAAAATTAAAAAACAAAAATTTTGTTAAAATGTCATAGGTAGAGACCTTTGACTATTTTCCAAAATTTGGAAAAATTTCAAATTATCCATTCTACTATTATTTTAATGGAGAATCACTCAGGTTGCAAAAACATTGACAAAATGTCATTCCGCGTGAAAATCGATTGATTTTTGAGAAAGTTACGATAAAAATTAAAAAACAAAAATTTTGTTAAAATGTCATAGGTAGAGACCTTTGACTATTTTTCAAAATTTGGAAAAATTTCAAATTATCCATTCTACTATTATTTTAATGGAGAATCACTCAGGTTGCAAAAACATTGACAAAATGTCATTCCGCGTGAAAATCGATTGATTTTTGAGAAAGTTATGATAAAAATTAAAAAACAAAAATTTTGTTAAAATGTCATAGGTATAGACCTTTGACTATTTTTCAAAATTTTGAAAAATTTCAAATTATCCATTCTACTATTATTTTAATGGAGAATCACTCAGGTTGCAAAAACATTGACAAAATGTCATTCCGCGTGAAAATCGATTGATTTTTGAGAAAGTTATGATAAAAATTAAAAAACAAAAATTTTGTTAAAATGTCATAGGTATAGACCTTTGACTATTTTTCAAAATTTTGAAAAATTTCAAATTATCCATTCTACTATTATTTTAATGGAGAATCACTCAGGTTGCAAAAACATTGACAAAATGTCATTCCGCGTGAAAATCGATTGATTTTTGAGAAAGTTACGATAAAAATTAAAAAACAAAAATTTTGTTAAAATGTCATAGGTAGAGACCTTTGACTATTTTCCAAAATTTGGAAAAATTTCAAATTATCCATTCTACTATTATTTTAATGGAGAATCACTCAGGTTGCAAAAACATTGACAAAATGTCATTCCGCGTGAAAATCGATTGATTTTTGAGAAAGTTACGATAAAAATTAAAAAACAAAAATTTTGTTAAAATGTCATAGGTAGAGACCTTTGACTATTTTTCAAAATTTGGAAAAATTTCAAATTATCCATTCTACTATTATTTTAATGGAGAATCACTCAGGTTGCAAAAACATTGACAAAATGTCATTCCGCGTGAAAATCGATTGATTTTTGAGAAAGTTACGATAAAAATTAAAAAACAAAAATTTTGTTAAAATGTCATAGGTAGAGACCTTTGACTATTTTCCGAAATTTGGAAAAATTTCAAATTATCCATTCTACTATTATTTTAATGGAGAATCACTCAGGTTGCAAAAACATTGACAAAATGTCATTCCGCGTGAAAATCGATTGATTTTTGAGAAAGTTACGATAAAAATTAAAAAACAAAAATTTTGTTAAAATGTCATAGGTAGAGACCTTTGACTATTTTTCAAAATTTGCAAAAATTTCAAATTATCCATTCTACTATTATTTTAATGGAGAATCACTCAGGTTGCAAAAACATTGACAAAATGTCATTCCGCGTGAAAATCGATTGATTTTTGAGAAAGTTATGATAAAAATTAAAAAACAAAAATTTTGTTAAAATGTCATAGGTATAGACCTTTGACTATTTTTCAAAATTTTGAAAAATTTCAAATTATCCATTCTACTATTATTTTAATGGAGAATCACTCAGGTTGCAAAAACATTGACAAAATGTCATTCCGCGTGAAAATCGATTGATTTTTGAGAAAGTTACGATAAAAATTAAAAAACAAAAATTTTGTTAAAATGTCATAGGTAGAGACCTTTGACTATTTTTCAAAATTTGCAAAAATTTCAAATTATCCATTCTACTATTATTTTAATGGAGAATCACTCAGGTTGCAAAAGCATTGACAAAATGTCATTCCGCGTGAAAATCGATTGATTTTTGAGAAAGTTACGATAAAAATTAAAAAACAAAAATTTTGTTAAAATGTCATAGGTAGAGACCTTTGACTATTTTCCAAAATTTGGAAAAATTTCAAATTATCCATTCTACTATTATTTTAATGGAGAATCACTCAGGTTGCAAAAACATTGACAAAATGTCATTCCGCGTGAAAATCGATTGATTTTTGAGAAAGTTACGATAAAAATTAAAAAACAAAAATTTTGTTAAAATGTCATAGGTATAGACCTTTGACTATTTTTCAAAATTTTGAAAAATTTCAAATTATCCATTCTACTATTATTTTAATGGAGAATCACTCAGGTTGCAAAAACATTGACAAAATGTCATTCCGCGTGAAAATCGATTGATTTTTGAGAAAGTTACGATAAAAATTAAAAAACAAAAATTTTGTTAAAATGTCATAGGTAGAGACCTTTGACTATTTTCCAAAATTTGGAAAAATTTCAAATTATCCATTCTACTATTATTTTAATGGAGAATCACTCAGGTTGCAAAAACATTGACAAAATGTCATTCCGCGTGAAAATCGATTGATTTTTGAGAAAGTTACGATAAAAATTAAAAAACAAAAATTTTGTTAAAATGTTATAGGTAGAGACCTTTGACTATTTTTCAAAATTTTGAAAAATTTCAAATTATCCATTCTACTATTATTTTAATGGAGAATCACTCAGGTTGCAAAAACATTGACAAAATGTCATTCCGCGTGAAAATCGATTGATTTTTGAGAAAGTTATGATAAAAATTAAAAAACAAAAATTTTGTTAAAATGTCATAGGTAGACCCCTTTGACTATTTTCCAAAATTTGGAAAAATTTCAAATTATCCATTCTACTATTATTTTAATGGAGAATCACTCAGGTTGCAAAAACATTGACAAAATGTCATTCCGCGTGAAAATCGATTGATTTTTGAGAAAGTTACGATAAAAATTAAAAAACAAAAATTTTGTTAAAATGTCATAGGTATAGACCTTTGACTATTTTCCAAAATTTGGAAAAATTTCAAATTATCCATTCTACTATTATTTTAATGGAGAATCACTCAGGTTGCAAAAACATTGACAAAATGTCATTCCGCGTGAAAATCGATTGATTTTTGAGAAAGTTACGATAAAAATTAAAAAACAAAAATTTTGTTAAAATGTCATAGGTAGAGACCTTTGACTATTTTCCAAAATTTGGAAAAATTTCAAATTATCCATTCTACTATTATTTTAATGGAGAATCACTCAGGTTGCAAAAACATTGACAAAATGTCATTCCGCGTGAAAATCGATTGATTTTTGAGAAAGTTACGATAAAAATTAAAAAACAAAAATTTTGTTAAAATGTTATAGGTAGAGACCTTTGACTATTTTTCAAAATTTTGAAAAATTTCAAATTATCCATTCTACTATTATTTTAATGGAGAATCACTCAGGTTGCAAAAACATTGACAAAATGTCATTCCGCGTGAAAATCGATTGATTTTTGAGAAAGTTATGATAAAAATTAAAAAACAAAAATTTTGTTAAAATGTCATAGGTAGACCCCTTTGACTATTTTCCAAAATTTGGAAAAATTTCAAATTATCCATTCTACTATTATTTTAATGGAGAATCACTCAGGTTGCAAAAACATTGACAAAATGTCATTCCGCGTGAAAATCGATTGATTTTTGAGAAAGTTACGATAAAAATTAAAAAACAAAAATTTTGTTAAAATGTCATAGGTATAGACCTTTGACTATTTTTCAAAATTTGCAAAAATTTCAAATTATCCATTCTACTATTATTTTAATGGAGAATCACTCAGGTTGCAAAAACATTGACAAAATGTCATTCCGCGTGAAAATCGATTGATTTTTGAGAAAGTTACGATAAAAATTAAAAAACAAAAATTTTGTTAAAATGTCATAGGTAGAGACCTTTGACTATTTTTCAAAATTTTGAAAAATTTCAAATTATCCATTCTACTATTATTTTAATGGAGAATCACTCAGGTTGCAAAAACATTGACAAAATGTCATTCCGCGTGAAAATCGATTGATTTTTGAGAAAGTTATGATAAAAATTAAAAAACAAAAATTTTGTTAAAATGTCATAGGTAGAGACCTTTGACTATTTTCCAAAATTTGGAAAAATTTCATATTATCCATTCTACTATTATTTTAATGAAGAATCACTCAGGTTGCAAAAACATTGACAAAATGTCATTCCGCGTGAAAATCGATTGATTTTTGAGAAAGTTACGATAAAAATTAAAAAACAAAAATTTTGTTAAAATGTCATAGGTAGACCCCTTTGACTATTTTCCAAAATTTGGAAAAATTTCAAATTATCCATTCTACTATTATTTTAATGGAGAATCACTCAGGTTGCAAAAACATTGACAAAATGTCATTCCGCGTGAAAATCGATTGATTTTTGAGAAAGTTACGATAAAAATTAAAAAACAAAAATTTTGTTAAAATGTCATAGGTATAGACCTTTGACTATTTTCCAAAATTTGGAAAAATTTCAAATTATCCATTCTACTATTATTTTAATGGAGAATCACTCAGGTTGCAAAAACATTGACAAAATGTCATTCCGCGTGAAAATCGATTGATTTTTGAGAAAGTTACGATACTCGTAAAAATTAAAAAACAAAAATTTTGTTAAAATGTCATAGGTAGAGACCTTTGACTATTTTTCAAAATTTGGAAAAATTTCAAATTATCCATTCTACTATTATTTTAATGGAGAATCACTCAGGTTGCAAAAACATTGACAAAATGTCATTCCGCGTGAAAATCGATTGATTTTTGAGAAAGTTACGATAAAAATTAAAAAACAAAAATTTTGTTAAAATGTCATAGGTAGAGACCTTTGACTATTTTCCAAAATTTGGAAAAATTTCAAATTATCCATTCTACTATTATTTTAATGGAGAATCACTCAGGTTGCAAAAACATTGACAAAATGTCATTCCGCGTGAAAATCGATTGATTTTTGAGAAAGTTATGATAAAAATTAAAAAACAAAAATTTTGTTAAAATGTCATAGGTATAGACCTTTGACTATTTTTCAAAATTTTGAAAAATTTCAAATTATCCATTCTACTATTATTTTAATGGAGAATCACTCAGGTTGCAAAAACATTGACAAAATGTCATTCCGCGTGAAAATCGATTGATTTTTGAGAAAGTTACGATAAAAATTAAAAAACAAAAATTTTGTTAAAATGTCATAGGTAGAGACCTTTGACTATTTTCCAAAATTTGGAAAAATTTCAAATTATCCATTCTACTATTATTTTAATGGAGAATCACTCAGGTTGCAAAAACATTGACAAAATGTCATTCCGCGTGAAAATCGATTGATTTTTGAGAAAGTTACGATAAAAATTAAAAAACAAAAATTTTGTTAAAATGTCATAGGTATAGACCTTTGACTATTTTTCAAAATTTGCAAAAATTTCAAATTATCCATTCTACTATTATTTTAATGGAGAATCACTCAGGTTGCAAAAACATTGACAAAATGTCATTCCCGCGTGAAAATCGATTGATTTTTGAGAAAGTTACGATAAAAATTAAAAAACAAAAATTTTGTTAAAATGTCATAGGTATAGACCTTTGACTATTTTTCAAAATTTTGAAAAATTTCAAATTATCCATTCTACTATTATTTTAATGGAGAATCACTCAGGTTGCAAAAACATTGACAAAATGTCATTCCGCGTGAAAATCGATTGATTTTTGAGAAAGTTATGATAAAAATTAAAAAACAAAAATTTTGTTAAAATGTCATAGGTATAGACCTTTGACTATTTTTCAAAATTTTGAAAAATTTCATATTATCCATTCTACTATTATTTTAATGGAGAATCACTCAGGTTGCAAAAACATTGACAAAATGTCATTCCGCGTGAAAATCGATAGATTTTTGAGAAAGTTACGATAAAAATTAAAAAACAAAAATGTTGTTAAAATGTCATAGGTAGAGACCTTTGACTATTTTCCAAAATTTGGAAAAATTTCATATTATCCATTCTACTATTATTTTAATGGAGAATCACTCAGGTTGCAAAAACATTGACAAAATGTCATTCCGCGTGAAAATCGATTGATTTTTGAGAAAGTTACGATAAAAATTAAAAAACAAAAATTTTGTTAAAATGTCATAGGTAGAGACCTTTGACTATTTTTCAAAATTTTGAAAAATTTCAAATTATCCATTCTACTATTATTTTAATGGAGAATCACTCAGGTTGCAAAAACATTGACAAAATGTCATTCCGCGTGAAAATCGATTGATTTTTGAGAAAGTTATGATAAAAATTAAAAACAAAAATTTTGTTATAATGTCATAGGTATAGACCTTTGACTATTTTTCAAAATTTTGAAAAATTTCAAATTATCCATTCTACTATTATTTTAATGGAGAATCACTCAGGTTGCAAAAACATTGACAAAATGTCATTCCGCGTGAAAATCGATTGATTTTTGAGAAAGTTACGATAAAAATTAAAAAACAAAAATGTTGTTAAAAAGTCATAGGTAGAGACCTTTGACTATTTTCCAAAATTTGGAAAAATTTCAAATTATCCATTCTACTATTATTTTAATGGAGAATCACTCAGGTTGCAAAAACATTGACAAAATGTCATTCCGCGTGAAAATCGATTGATTTTTGAGAAAGTTACGATAAAAATTAAAAAACAAAAATTTTGTTAAAATATCATAGGTATAGACCTTTGACTATTTTTCAAAATTTTGAAAAATTTCAAATTATCCATTCTACTATTATTTTAATGGAGAATCACTCAGGTTGCAAAAACATTGATAAAATGTCATTCCGCGTGAAAATCGATTGATTTTTGAGAAAGTTACGATAAAAATTAAAAAACAAAAATTTTGTTAAAATGTCATAGGTAGAGACCTTTGACTATTTTTCAAAATTTTGAAAAATTTCAAATTATCCATTCTACTATTATTTTAATGGAGAATCACTCAGGTTGCAAAAACATTGACAAAATGTCATTCCGCGTGAAAATCGATTGATTTTTGAGAAAGTTACGATAAAAATTAAAAAACAAAAATTTTGTTAAAATGTCATAGGTAGAGACCTTTGACTATTTTCCAAAATTTGGAAAAATTTCAAATGATCCATTCTACTATTATTTTAATGGAGAATCACTCAGGTTGCAAAAACATTGACAAAATGTCATTCCGCGTGAAAATCGATTGATTTTTGAGAAAGTTACGATAAAAATTAAAAAACAAAAATTTTCTTAAAATGTCATAGGTATAGACCTTTGACTATTTTTCAAAATTTGCAAAAATTTCAAATTATTCATTCTACTATTATTTTAATGGAGAATCACTCAGGTTGCAAAAACATTGACAAAATGTCATTCCGCGTGAAAATCGATTGATTTTTGAGAAAGTTACGATAAAAATTAAAAAACAAAAATTTTGTTAAAATGTCATAGGTATAGACATTTGACTATTTTTCAAAATTTTGATAAAAAAATAAATAAATGATAAAAAAAAAATGCAGGGAGCAGCGTGCGCCGCCCTGCATTACCGACTTGCAATTTCTGCCAAAAATAAAGCAGTTTTTAATTTCGAGTAACGGCATTTTTTTTTAAATTTAAATTTGGAATTTTTTGAAAACGCACGCAGCTAGCGCAACGCGGCTTTTTGAAACGGATTCAGTTTTGCTATGTCCCTTATGAGCCACCCCCACAAGGTCACAGCGTGTGCACGACGACCTTGGCGGGTGGTCAAAGTTTTCACCAATTTTCTCAAAAACGGAAAAATGAAAATGGAAAATTCGAGTTTCCTCCGTTTAAGAAAAGCCGCAGCTTCGTGTCTGCGCGAGGGTTTCCCGAAAAGTTGTAAATTGTGCCCCTGCACACGCGTTCAAAGTGCAATGAGAGGGAAAACCAACTCTGTGTTTGCCGAATTTTCACTAAAAACTGGCGAGCGTTATGTTTTTCAAATCTTTTGCAAACTGTTTATTGTACTTTTAAGCACGCTCAGTAAAAATTCCAAGTTAGTTCCTTCACGGGCATGCCCGAAATGCGCAAAGATTGTAGGGTATCTTTTTTTTATTTTTGTAACGCGTTTGCTTGGTTCGTGTCAGCACTAAATGGGCAATAACTTGGATAAGCTGATACTCATACTTCAAACCGTGGGAATAGTTTGATGTCCATAGGACGTTAACAGCGCGTGGCATGCAGCTTTTGTCAGCCAGCTTTGCTTAAATAAAATTCAGTTGCAATATTTATTATACCCTTCGACCATTGAAAATGGTCAAAAAGGGTATACTAACTTTGTGCAATGTATGTAACAGGCAAAAGGAGGCGTGGCAGACCCCATAAAGTATATATAATCTTGCTCAGGATCACTAGCCGAGTCGATTGAGTCGATTGGGCAGCACAAGTTTATGTTAAATGTTTGATGCTACGCCCACCGCCCCCGCAAATCGGTAATTTACGATTATTAAGAAAAGTATTGAACTAATAAAGTTCTGCTTTGGTATTTTTAAAGTTGAATGCAATATGAACATATCCTCCAAATTACAATCCGATGCGATCCGATTGAGCAATTGACGTCCACGTCGACGTTGCGTCGTCTCGCTTTACTCTTTACGCGCGTCGCTGTGTGAGTGCGAGCGAGTAAGCTATATGTATTAGAAGTAATATGTGCAGAATTTCAGCTTGAAATGATGAGTGTGGTTACACGTTGTAACGGATATAGAAAATTGGGAGAAGGGTATCTTACTGTCGAGCGCGCTCAACTGTAGCCTTACCGACTTGTTTTAATTTAATTTGAAAATTTTATTTTAAATAGACGATTCAATAATGGTTCGTCTAATTTCGAAATTTCGATAGATTTTTGTCAGCAATCGACTGAATTCCGATACAACCGTCACATTGCAGTTATTGAGGGATCGCAACATCTGCAACTCGAACTGGTGGCAAAAACAGCAGATCAGATTCTTTGTGCTGGTACATTCCAATTTGTTGACGTTTGTTGAAATACTTGTCGTACTCATCCCAGAAGAACGATTCGATAAGGAAGATAAAACACAATGCTCCCAAGTACACAAGACACAATTTCATCATCATATAAGACATTTTGGTTACGGAAAGTTTTTGGAAAATAAAAAATGTATATATATATATATTGTGAGAACAAACTGAATAATTTCTAAAAATTAGCTGGTTTAAAAATGTATTTAAGAAATTCGGCTTACTTTATGTTCTATTTTTCTGACATTTGTGGTATTGATATTTATTTTTGATAGAGTTACGAAACTCTAATGACATCATTTTTAATCTTTTGCTGGTAGCATATACTCCCTGCCATATTCACATGTAAACGTAGCCTATATCTTAGCTTTCATCTTAATGGTTTTTAATTAGAAAACACAAGTAAGTTGACTAACCGTCTGCTTTACACGTTTTCCCCCGTTAAGTTAAGGTGGAAAATCACAACTTATGTAAGTTGCGCTAGAAATCCAATTAGTTCCACCAGGCTATTTAAATGTCAATTTATTGCAACTCGTTCTGGAAAGATCAGTCTCATTAAGAATACTTACTGGATACAACAAGATGCAATTCGAAGCTGTAAAACATTTGGCCTATTTGTTCTTTGTTCTTATGCTGAGCTGCCCCTACTGTAAGATGTCAGATACTCTCTGTATACTTTTATGTAAATTTCCATTAGGGATGTCGTGATATTAAAAAAATATCGTATCGATGATATTTTTTTTATCAAAACAAAATTATGATAATATTTAAAATATCACAAAAAAATATCGATATATTGATATTTTCGATATATTTTTTTTTCAAATAAATTTTTTTTTTCGCACAATAAAAATATAAAAGTTTCTTATTAACTTGATTTTCATATTTCATTTCATATCAGAAAAATATAAAAAAAATATCAAAAAAAAATATCGCAATACCGATATTTGGGCAAAAAATATATCACGATATAAATATATCATTTTCAGAAAAAAATATCGATATATTGATATTTTGATATATTATCAACAACCCTATTGTCCATATGCACAAATAAATCACATCTGTTTATTATGTAAAAGTCCATAATAATAATTTTTACAATTTCCACGTTTCGTATTACTGAGATTAGTTAAGGTAGAGAAAATCAGAACTTATGTAAGTTGCGCTAGAAATCCAATTAGTTCCACCAGGCTATTTAAATGTCAATTTATTGCAACTCGTTCTGGAAAGATCAGTCTCATTAAGAATACTTACTGGATACAATAAGATGCAATTCGAAGCTGTAAAACATTTGGCCTATTTATTCTTTGTTCTTATGCTGTGCTGCCCCTACTGTAAGATGTCAGATACTCTCTGTCAGATACTCTCTGTCCCATTAGGGATGTCGTGATATTAAAAAAATATCGTATCGATGATTCATATGTAAACGTAGCCTATATCTTTGCTTTCATCTTAATGGTTTTTAATTAGAAAACACAAGTAAGTTGACTAACCGTCTGCTTTACACGTTTTCCCCCCCTCAATTTCCACCTTTCGTATCACTTTCACTTTGCTATTCAAATGCAAACGTTGCCAGATTCTCTGCTCACATCTTTCTTCCATATTCCTTTTCCAATTTGCGATAGAAAGTTAATCAACCAAGAAGTTGACCCTCCGCTCTTATCTCTTTCTGTCTTTCTGTCTTTCTATCTCCCTATCTCATTCTTTCATTTATTTAATTAATTTTCGACCTAATGACTCGCTGATTAATTGACCTTGTTCTCCATTATTTTCGTCTAGCAAGTGGATTTATTAATTGATCTATTGCCGCCTGGCAAAGTTTCGAGCGATTTAACTGAGTAATTGAGTATCTATTTGTAGGTTTTGCTTTACTTTGCCCTAATTGAACTAACTTATTGTCATCCCATTTGCCATTCACCCCGAAAAGCACTTACCAGTTGCCATTCACCGTTTAACAGACGTTTAAACCACTTTGAATATCCGCTTAAATATTTAGACAGAGACTCATAAATGCTGAAACCATTTTATGCTCGTGTGTGTGCGTGTGTGTGTGTGGGTTTACGGAGAGGTAGAAAGTTTGGTAGTTTCTTCGAGTTCATCATGCACGAAACTAATTGCAGCCACAAATTCTGATTGCAAGCTTGAAATGCCTACGAAATGGGAATGAATATCATGATGTGTGATATGTGACGTGTGGATACACTCATGAGTTTGAATATTGAGATTAGGATTTTAATGCTATAAGAAATTTGTTGTATGGTACTTTTGTGAATTCTTAGGATACCTATATCACTTATGAATATAATATTTGTTCTGCTAGGTTTTAAGAAAATTGAGTTGTTCTCTTTGGAAACTCCTTTAATTTGTTCTGGAACACGTAAGGGTTTCATTGTCAACATTTAGTTACATGTATCCCTTTTATATACTACCATACGAACCCCATATATGCCATAATCATTATGCTCTTTGCCCTCTCCTTGACAGGAGTAATGCCAGCAAGACTGTCATAAATGTTGGGGCACAATTTTAACATGGCCAAAACATTGGTTGTAAATAGTTTGTCAAGATGTGCCACGCCTCATTCTGACTCTTCTCCCTCCCTCTCCGTGTTCGCCCTGTTCAGGAAGTTGCTTAACTTTAATTAAGTGGCATTATGTTCAATTAGGCAAAGTTTCGAATATGCAAATTAACACAATTTGTGAGTAAAGTGCTTCGAGCGGTCCCTCTTCTTCTCTCTCTCTCTCTCTCTCTCTCTCTTCTTCCTTTCTCTTTTCGGCTGCCCAGACAAATTGGGAGTAGAAAAACACAAATCAAAGCTGCAATGACAACGCATGCCGCCTCCGCCCTCTCAGGCTGGGCATGGGCGTGGCACAGATGCTAATTTATGCCAATAGGCAATAAATAAATTATGCACACTTCAAACGAGCCAAACGGTAAAACTTATGACGAGCAGGACGGGAGAGTAGTAGTGGATAGGGAGGGAGTGGATAGAAATCGGGAATACATCTTTCAGATCATTTTCACAATTTCATTGAGCCAGGAAATTTTGTTTTTCGAATTTTGCTTAAGGGTTGAGCGGGATTTGGAGTGGATTTTGCTTGGGGTTTTGTCTCTTCTTCATTTCCCTTGATTTAATTTCATTTGCTTGAAATATGCAGAAAGTAAGGTTGCAAAAATGTATATAATGTATATACATACGTACAATGTATATATATTATAGTAAGAAATATATGTTAAATGTTTCTTGTCCAAGTTTTCCAAGTTTTTTAAAAATATTCAAAGAGTTTGGTTTTAAAATTATAAGATTTATAGATACGAACTTGCCCTGAGGCAATCTCAGAGGTCTGTCATTTATATGATTAGAAATTTCCTTGTCTCTCGTTGAGGTTTAATTAGGCATAGATCCAGGCATATCTTCTCCACTTATTTCTCCCCCCATCCTCTCTCTTACTCGTGATATCTTACTGACACTCGAATGTTGCCAACTTTGATGATTAAATTTCAAATGTCTAATTAGAATTTGATAGCGATATATGCCATGTCTGTCTCACTAGTTCTACATCTTAAGCACCCTCTCCCCCTCTCTCTCTCTCTCTCTCTCTCTCTTTCTCTGTCTCTCTATCTGTGTGTAACTGTCCATTTGGGAATGTGTGTTGACATTTGATAAATGCATTGGACAAATCGGCAATCCTCGTAATCTTTGAGAGCAGCTGCCTCTAATTGCAGCAGCCAACCCTCTCTATCTCTCTCCCTCTCTCTCTCTCTCTCTCTCTCTCTCTCTGTAACTTCAATGTCAAGGATTACAAATTAATTAAAGTATAGGACTCAAGTGACATTTGCATATGTATTTGAATTTGACATCTGTAAGCGTAATGAGGCGCGCTTCGTGCTCGCTCGGCGACAAGGCCGAGAGATAGAGAGAGACGGATATAGCTGTAGAGGGAGAGAGACATGCTCATCTCATCATTCGGGTCGAAGACCCTTTCGTTTGGCCATAATTGTAAGCCAGCTAAATGTGATTAATCAGCTTCTTGCCCGTCCCCGTCCCCATCATCCACTTTATCACATTGCCCTCTCTTGTCAACTTGTGCTTTGTGAGGTCTCTTCCAGTCGGTTGGGTCGTTTTATATACATACGTATATATATCGAGGGCAGCTTTAAGTGGCAGCAAAAGGTTATGACATGCCCCCAGATATATTTCAATTGTCTGTCTGTCCTTTGTGCCGCCACCATTGATTGGCCAATTGAGTGTGTTGTGATGACCAGAGGCGCCAAGACGGGGGTGTGGTTTGTGGTCTGCGAAACTATATTATCTACATATTTATAAATGCAATTAATTTATATGGTACACTTAAACTTCTCAACTATCTTAAATTCTATTCTCTATGCGCTTGAAGTTTTCACAAAGATAAAATTTTATTTTGAGTTGATTGGGCAAGCGAAAGCTAGGATTTTCTATTTATTATACCATATATCATATGTGAGACCTAAGATAGTTGCCTTATGACCTTGGCTTGCTTCTCTCCAACTTACTGCAGGGTATTCTAGTGTAGAACATTTCATTTCTCTTTCATTTCAATCAAAACTGTTTTCGCTCTCTTCTCTCTGGAATATGCCTCTAGCAAATCAAATTAACATGATAAGCAGCAGCATCGAAGCTTATCATAATGTGAAACACTTACGAAACACTTCACTAATCATATCCATGATGTGCCCCAAGACGAGGCGAGGCGAGTCAAGTGGAGTCACACTTGCTGAGGCAGGTGCTAATTTTCTCATGCGGTTGGTTAATGAAATCATTTTGAAAGTTTTCACGCTCAGCTCTGACTTATTTGAGGGGGCGTGGCAGAGATGAAGGAGAGAGAGAGAGAGAGAGAGAGAGGGAGATAAGGACAACCTGCAGCAAGTGGCTTGCGATGTGTTGTGCCATAAACTTTTGGGCAAGTCTCTGTCAAGGACGTGCAGGGACAAGGAGGCGAGAGAAAGAGAGATAGAAAGCGAGTGACAGTGAAAGAGAAAAGTCGGGGGAGGCGCATAGGGCGGCAATGCCGTTAGCGCATGCAAAATGCCACAAAAACAAATTGCCAGCCAACATGACCAACAACAACAGCGTAAACTTTGCTAAAACCACACGAAACTTTTGAGATTCACAACTGCAACACTTGAAGCGTGTTGAAAGAGAGAGAGAGTAAGAGAGAGAGAGAGAGAGAGAGAGACTGGAACACATCCTGCATATCCTGCCTGTTTACCAAATGAGTTTTGTGCTAGTTTGTTTAATGCCTGCAGCCTGCAAATTTATGAGCAGAACGGATCTGTCCGGGTCCCAGCTGTCTGTCCGTCCGTGCTCGGTGTAATGAACAGATAACTGCCGGCTAATTGTTGCGACATTCATTTGAGGGCGGCTGGGAGCGACTTGCTCAGAGATCTTCCCAAGAATTTCCAGCCGATTATTATCTATTATCTATTATCTATTATCTATTATCTATTATCTATTATCTATTATCTATTATCTATTATCTATTATCTATTATCTATTATCTATTATCTATTATCTATTATCTATTATCTATTATCTATTATCTATTATCTATTATCTATTATCTATTATCTATTATCTATTATCTATTATCTATTATCTATTATCTATTATCTATTATCTATTATCTATTATCTATTATCTATTATCTATTATCTATTATCTATTATCTATTATCTATTATCTATTATCTATTATCTATTATCTATTATCTATTATCTATTATCTATTATCTATTATCTATTATCTATTATCTATTATCTATTATCTATTATCTATTATCTATTATCTATTATCTATTATCTATTATCTATTATCTATTATCTATTATCTATTATCTATTATCTATTATCTATTATCTATTATCTATTATCTATTATCTATTATCTATTATCTATTATCTATTATCTATTATCTATTATCTATTATCTATTATCTATTATCTATTATCTATTATCTATTATCTATTATCTATTATCTATTATCTATTATCTATTATCTATTATCTATTATCTATTATCTATTATCTATTATCTATTATCTATTATCTATTATCTATTATCTATTATCTATTATCTATTATCTATTATCTATTATCTATTATCTATTATCTATTATCTATTATCTATTATCTATTATCTATTATCTATTATCTATTATCTATTATCTACTATCTATTATCTATTATCTATTATCTATTATCTATTATCTATTATCTATTATCTATTATCTATTATCTATTATCTATTATCTATTATCTATTATCTATTATCTATTATCTATTATCTATTATCTATTAATGAATACACCTGTTGCCTTGGGCAACAAAATTGAACCCTCGTGCTGCCTGCACCATGCAACATGCCACATGCCGCTCTGCGGTTGCACAAATGGAATTTCCCTTATAGAAAATCATGACTCAAATATTTTTGCACGCGTGCACATAAATTCCATTTCATTTAGCTGTTAATTCAATTTTATTTTCACCTGCCGAGCTTGATAGGGGGCGAAGGTGTGTGAGTATTGGGAATGGATATGGGGGAAAGCATGGGCTCGGGGCTCGGGGGCTCGTAGGGTTGTGAAATGCAAATTAACCCAGAAACGTTTTCGTGCATAAAATGCCAAAAATGTTAACTAAAATTATGCGGCTATTGTTGCGCGACGCAGGCCGCAGGAAAAAGAAGTCAAATGAGCGGGCGCGCCTTACTCGAATGCGCGGGATGGCGCACAAATTGGGATAGGGTGGGGTGAGGGGGAGGCAACGGTTGAAGGGATGTCTGTAGTAGTTCCTGGAATGCATAAAGCGCTGATTGCAGCCCGGCCGAGGCTGAGGCAGAGGCAGCGGCAGCGGCAGCGGCAGCGTGGACGTGACTGAGTTTACACGCAAATAAATAAAAATGCGGCTCGCGGGACAAACAGCAAGAAAAATAGAGAGCGAGAGAGAGAGAGAGAGAGAGAGAGAGAGAGAGAGAGAGAGAGCGAGAGAGAGAGTGAGAGCGAGAGTGAGAGAGCGCAACTAAAATGCGAGCTATGCATAATAAAAGCGCCGGCTATGCGGGGTTAAGCATCGGCAACACCGGCAGCAACAACACAAATATGAAACGCGGCTGCCAAAACAAATGCAATTTATTTGCAGCAAAATACTTTGGCACCAGCCCCCGCCCCTTTCCTCCACCCTCTTCTAGCAGCTCCCCCTTCACATGGCTTTCTCTCATAACTTTATCACGTGCTCCAGCAGCAGCAGCAGCAGCAGCAGCAGCAGCAGCAACAGCAGCGGCAGCAGCCGTCGCCAGGTGGCGCTAGGCAGCCGGCAAATGTCGAGAACCGGAAACGGAAACGCTGTCAACAGGCCTGCAGCACGGCAAGCGACGACGCTGGCTGTGGATAAGCTTGGGGAAAACCTGATGGAGTGAGAGAAGTGCATGGAGGGAGCGAGAGGGGTGGCGCGTGAAATGCAACGCGTTTTATCTAAATTTCATATATTTTTTTTTTTTTTTATTCTTTACTCAGGATTTTGCATGCATTTTTAACCCAGCCACGACGTTGTGGCATGCCAGAAGTGCGATAAGCCCGGCTTCCATTTGGGGGGAGGAGCGGAGCAGGCAATAGCAGGCGTTACGGGAAATGGAGGTGACCCAAGAGGTTCGAGCTAACGCTTGAGTGAAGCACATGAGCGCGCTGTAAGCCATAAGAAACCGTTGTTATTCCCATGGATTTTCATATGCAGGTGCAACATATTGAATGCATTGAGAGCTGGCAAATAGCTGGGATGACGTTAGGGTTTTTTTTTTTGGGAGGGGGGGGTATACATCTATATAATATGAGATTTGAGAGACTGAAGTAGAAGGAGGTGCGTGTGTGGACACACTATATTTACGGGTTTAATATGTTTGCCAAAATACTAAATTGTGTACGGCAGAGAAGAAGGTATGGTATGAGATTTTATAATCCAGAATCTAGATATAGAATTCTGGAATCGAAAGAGTACCGCAGCGTTTCTATATATTATTATTTTTTTACACATATACATATAGCTGAATTCTTTAATATTAAATATATTATAAATACAAATATAATATAAATATATTTAAGAGTCCTTATTATTAGTATTATAATTGTTATAAACCCATTTACTATTCAAGAAGTATGAAATGAAATTTAAAGAGGGACTTACCTATATGGCTTGCCATGAGATCTTATGTTCCAAATGTGATTGAAAATGTTATTATGTATTATTATTACAATTAAAGCTGTATTCTTTAATATTAAATATTATTATTATTATTATTATTATGATTTACTCTACAAGATTATATTCAAGTTCCTCATATTCCTCAGACATATGTTTACTTGCCATATAATTGAGGATTACAGCTAATTCCCGACTAAGTGTAATGTCCCCCACAGACTTGACTCGCAAACGATAGCGAAGCAGGCGCAATTCTAATTCAGATTCCGCTTTCTTTTCTTTTTTCCTAGTTTCATATATATATATTCCTCACACACACACACAGTCACATATAGACGTGCCACATGGTGCTCTCTCAGTTCATTTGTAATCATCAAGATCTGCGGCGGCTGCTCGACTCGACTCTGCGTCTGTTGCTGATTTCTTGGCTAATTTATTCGTTTCGCTTTGATAATAAATTTTATATTTACGTTGAGGAAATACCAAATATCAAATGACTATAAACATATGTAGATGTGTATATATATATCTATAAAGAGGGGGTGGGGGGAGTGTGCTTGTGTCTGTTTTGCGCTCACTTTTTGCTGCCCTCGCGACGTTTGTTTGCCAATGACAATATGTCATTTGTTCCACATTCCCCATTGTCCCCGAGTCCCTTGTCCCTTGTCCCTAAGTCCCTTGTCCAGCTGTTGCTGTTGTTGTTGTTGCTGCTCTCTTTTTATGCCAGCCATATAAATATATTATAACATGTATTTGTTGTTGTTTCAATTGGAAACCATTTGTTATCGAATTTGTTTTTGCCTATTCGGTATGCTCGGCCTAAGCCGTTGTAGGCCATGCTCGTTGAGTGGGCTGAATAGCTGCCTCTGTGTGTCTGTGTGTGTGTGAGCCACACTCCCATCCACACACACACACACACACACACACGAGATAAACTCGCTTGCATGTTAATTTGCTGTGATTCAATAGGTTTGCATTGAGTTATGGCGGTATTAGGCATCAGGGCAGCATTGCCTACCAAGATCTTTGGGGGGGGATATATATGTATATATGGGGTAAACAAATGTTTGGCCGTTTATTAAAGCCCCTGATAGGGCCTGTGTGCGGCACATATACCAACATCCTATGTGTATGCTGAAATGCAATCAAATTTAAATTGATTTTTGTTTTTAATTTTATTTGCAGTGTATTTTATATTTGATAAATTTATTTTTGAAATACTTATTATGCAGTTTGTAGTTAATATATATATTACTCATATATATATATTACTCATATATATTCATATATATATTTCTTTGCAAAATCACAAATCAATTGCAAATTGTTTACAAAGCGCAGTTCAATCGCTTTCGCTCAAAGGCAACGGGTGCACCCTCGCATTATGTTAAACATGTTCAAGGAAACTCTTATAAATGTTTATGCATTTCCGTTGCGTTGCCAAACAGGGCGAGGGGGGTGGGGAGTTGGAAAAGCGGGGACTGCTTATTGAAAACTTTTACCAACTGCTGCTGCTGCGAATCCTTTGGGCATTTTATCTTTATGCTGCCTGGCTGAATGCCTCTTGCATGTTGCCCGATTCCCAGCCTGCTCCCAGTCTGCTCTCTATCTGTTCCCTGCATGCTGCCTTGCCTACCGCTGGTTCTTCTCCCTATTCCTGGCCTGCTCCTGCTCCTGCTCCTGCCCTGCTGTGTGCCCTGCTCCCTGTCTGTTTCCATGCCTGCCTGCCTGCCTGTGCTCTTGGCCTGCTGCCTGTTTCTCCGTCTGCTTTTACTTCTGTTTACCCTGCTACCCCCTACACTCCCATCCTGCCACAACTGCCAAGAGGTCGCCAATATCTATGGCAGCAATGTGACCAGAGGGTCGTGGGTGGCGTCGCTTCTGGCCGTATCACACAGTTTGGAGTCGGTGTCGGTGTCCATGTCGATGTCGATGGGTCTGGGGATGGGATGGGTTTGGATTCGATTCGATTCGTTGCGAGTTTCCCATATTTGTTTACAGCTTGTAGTTTGCCTCGCCATGACGTGGCTGTTGCTGCCACTTTGATTGGCAAAAATATTGTGGCTGAAGTGCCGCATGCGCCTCCACTCCATGGTTGTCATTGGCAGCACACATGATACCATAAATAGAAAGAGAGGGGGGAGGAGTGAGATAGGAGCACACTCGATTAGGTGAAAGATTCGCCTCGCATTCTTGTGGCAAACATAATTTATACAAATGTTGCCGCAGCCCGTTTTGCTGTAAATGTAATTGATTACGCACAGCAGATACAGTCCCAGTCCCAGTCCCCATTCCTGGCCTGTCCCAGAGCTGCTCCAGCTGTCCAGCATGTTGGCAAAAATTTCACGGAATTATAATAAACTGAGAGAGCGGGAGAGAGAGGGAGGGAGAGGCAGATAGGGAATATTTTGCACTGCTGCTGCTGCTGCTGCTGCTGCCCTCTTGTTGCTCCTCACGTTGGGGGAGCACATTTGCATATGCAACACATGCCACACGGACACGTGTCTGCCGGCAGCACTCACAGCAAAATGTTGCATATTAATTTTATGTAAGTTGTCCCTCTCCCTCTCTCTCTCTGTGCGTTGCCTGCCAACATTTTTATTAATTTCCGTTTCAAGTTGGTAACGTCTCTGGGCACTTCAGCTCCCCCTGCCTCCTCCACGCCGCTTGCAATGTAAACTTTTGTTTAAAACAAACATGCGACGTCATGTGAGATGGACGGTCAACAATTACAGGGCTAACAACAACAACAACAACACGTTTATATGTAAATTACAGCAACAGATGTGCGGTACAACATTACGATGTGGCATGATAATAAAATAGAAAACTGAATGAAAAGGTATGTTTAAAAAAAAGAAGGGATAGTGCGCATTACTATGCTTGTTGGGGAATGGGAAAAAATTAGAGAAAGCTATGTGAAACATGTGTGGCAAGTTGCTTTGCCAAGGATCTGTGCGAATAACTATAAAAATAACTTAAAAAAATACCCTAGAGTTTTTGTTTGAATTCATAGAAATAAAAAGAATAAAAGTTAGGAGAAAATGGAAATTAATACAACAAATTTAATAAAAATTAAAATTTTAATTGTAATTATTTTTTTCAGTCTAAAAAGAATCTTATTTCGCTTGAAAAAAGCTAGATAGATAAAGTGAGGTTAGAAGAGTGGAAAGTGAGGTTAGAAATGTGAGGTTAGTGGGGTTAGAAAAGTAGAAAGTGAGGTTAGCACATCGCTGTGAATGTGTTTCTTGTTTGTAAAAAGAGATAAAAGACAAAAACGGAAAACAATAATCGTAATCGTGCCAATTAAACAATCATCTATCCACTAATTTCATCAAATACCAGCAATAGCATATGGGAAGCTTAGAGCCTTGTTTCCCTCAAATTTAAAGCACTTTCTGGCTTTTCCGACTTGTCCATTTCCATTTTCCAGTTGGCTTTTCAATTAAAGCCGAATTTGCTTTGCATTTGCCTGCTTAAAAATGCACAAAACACGAGTGTGAAGCTGAGACTGGCCAAAGAGTCCTCTCCCTATCTCTCTCTCTCACTCTCTCTCTCTGTCTGGCCGAGTTCATGCTGCTTGCCACATGCCACAAATCCGACGCTTTATGTTTGCGTTAACGTGTGCAAAATCTGATGGCTGCACTAACTTGCGGATTTACGTGTTGAAAATTATGTGTAAAATGTGTCACAGCTAAGCTGCGCCATGTTCGCAGCGCGGCCTGATCCGGCAACGGCAACGGCAGCCCGGACCCGTAGCCAGGACCTAGACCCAAACCCAGTGGCAGTTCCAGAGACCGAGAAGAAGTGAGCGAAATGCGAGCACAGTTGTTGGGGCCGAAGTTCAGGCCATGGGCATGGGGCCAAGGGGGGGGGGCGTGGCAAGTGCTAAATGTCACCCCATAACATGCAGGAAAGAGCAGAGGGACAGGAAGAAGCAGGAGCAGGAAGAGGAGCAGCAGGCAGAGGGATCCCTTTGCGTTTGCATATGCGTGTGCCTGGTACAAATCAGTTTTTCGGGTTAGGCCAAAGTTCGCAAACTGCACAAAAACTTGACTTTTCCTTGGCTGCACAGAGAAAAGAGAGAGAGAGAGAGAGAGAGAGAGAGTTTTCAGCAAGAGTTTTCCGCTTTTCCCTTTGATGGCGCATCAACAACGACGACACAAGGTCGCAAACATTTTGTCACATGCTCCCAGCATGACCTGGATCTTAATTAAAATATTTATTAAGCACTTTTGGCGCATACAACAAATTAATATGCCCCCCCCTCCCCTCCCCTTCCTTGGCCACCGGACTCACCTGTTTCCCCTGGGAAAAACTCAACCAAAGCCGAGTCGAGTTAAGGAGCCAAGCGAGAGAGCAACCCACAGCAGCCTGCATATTTTTCCCTCCCTGCCTTTTTCTCTCGCACTTTATGCAACAGCAGCGTCAACATTGCAGTTGCCGCATGCCAAGTTGGCCAACTACAGTTTGGCTAAAAGTGGGGAGAGGTAGAGAGAGAGGAGAAAGGTCTGCCCAGGCTGTGTGGCCGTAACAAGAAGCGTCAGCCGGATGAACAGCTTGCCGGTTAGGCTGGCAAAATATGCAGCTGCCCCCCCTTGTATACCCTCTCCCCTCCCCCATATCCCCCCCTGCCCATCCACCTACTTCTATATCGTATGACAACAGCGGCAGCTACAAAAGTCTGGCGTAGAATCTAAAATATTTATGCGACCAAACTGGCGACGTCAACGCCTGCTGGCAACGGCTTGTGGGCTATCTCTGTTCCACACTTCACTCTCCCTCTCTCTCTCACTCTCTCCATTTCGCTCTCTTTCTTGCTCGCCTGGAAACCTGTGGCAGGCAACAGTTTTTCGTCAAAAGTTTTGACTGTCAATGCAAAACGTGGTTGGGGGAGGGTGAGGGAATCTAGAGGAATCCAAGTGGAACCCAGTTGTAGCCTAAGCTCGAGTTGGAAGTGAAAGGCAAAGAAATTCAATAAATAAAAAATGTACAAAGTATTTTGCAAACAAATATTTATTTCTTAAATATTTCTAAGTGCAACATTTTTGTTGTCTGCAAGTTTTATGAAATATTTTTTCTAAATATTTTACTATTTATGCTGTCAAATGAAATGTAATTTTAAATTTGTCTGCCAAGGCAACTCTACAAATCGTTAAATAAATAAATCTCAGTTATTTTATAGGCGGCAGATCTCAAATTCCACATAAAGTTTTCTGTTTAATTAATACATTAAATAATATAATATGTATTCAATAATTTTTGAAAAATATTAAAGTAACAATAAAAAACTTCTTGCATGCTATATATAAAGATACAGCATGCTGTTTATGAAATCCATACTGAGTTTACAAAACTTTACTAAAATTTTAAAATATTCTTTTAAAGCTACATGAATTTTTTTAGAATATTTTGTATACCGATTCAAGTGAAAAATTGGTAGGAAAAGTCAAGAAATAAACCAGACAAGCCTGCAAGTTGCAAGTGCAATTGAAGTGAATTTCTCTGATTTTACGTAAGTTTCAGAGTTTTAGTTAAACTAGACTAATCCAAGAAAGAGACAGAGAGAGAGAGAGAGAAAGAGAGGGGGCAGAAGGCGTGACAATTTGCTGTTGCTCTTGCTGTGCATTGATGCGTTGTGTAAACGAGTTGGCAACAATTTGCATTTGGCCAACTTCTTCAAGCGCTACAACGCCGCTTTTGAGGCGTTTTGGGGGAGTGGATATTTCTACGTAATCTTGTTGGATAATTAAAGGAAGAGAGAGAGAGAGAGGGGGGAGGAGAAAGCCAGCTCGATTTGCGGCCTGTCAAGTGCATAAGCCGCTTTCACCACAGCAGTCTCTGTCGAGTGGCATGTGCAACTGTCACCCACACACAGCTCACGCATTTTCCTCAACTGAACCCAGAATATACTTCGCTTGTAAAATTATCTTGTATTATCAAAATCATACTATAAAAACCTTTGCTTAAATACTGCATAATTTTCAACAAAAAAAAAAAAAACTCCTCAATTAAAACTTTACGAATCGCTGCTGTAACCGTATGCGGAGCCAAATATTTACATTGATTTTCCGCTTCATTGTGCAGTTTATTTATCGGCCATGTGGCGCTGTGCTACCAATACCAGCAATAGCACATATATAGTATATACGTATAGCATGCGTACCATAAACCATTTTCGAATTGCAGGGAGGGGATTTCAATTTCGCGCTGCTTAAACAAGCCAAATGCGCAAATTACCATAAATTTATTGATATAGTGGCAAACGAGTTGAACATAGTCTATTTAATTTATTTATACCGTGACGCAAGACCCCTATAGAGAGAGAGAGAGAGAGAGAGTAGAGGGGGCAGAGCGAGCGTTTCGAGAGATTGAATTGCATTCATTACGATTGTGCTTCATCAATTGGAAAACAATTATCATAATTATGAGAAAAAAACAACTAAAGAGATAGGGAGGAAAAAAAACTATGAAAATATTTATAGAAAACAAGTAAAACAGAAAAAGATCAGTCAAACGCGCCCGACATTGAGATACCCTACGCTCAATTTAAAATAAATGTTATATATAATCTCTTCTATGTTTAAGCTGCGATTGGGTAGATATTCATTTATATCATGACTTTAATCCTGGAAATATGTAGTTTTATTTTATTTTTAAATAGGATATCCTGCAGTCGACTGTTCGTTTTGTTTCGTTTCATTTTTTTTTTCTTTTGTTTTAGCGAACTTTATCACTTTTACTTTTTGCTCGTCCGTTTTTATAGAAAGTACAAATTGCAGTTACGAATTGACCGTGTTGGTAATGCGCTTAAGTGGGCCAATAGGCCAGCTATTTGAGTTTGATTTCAATTATAACTAATCGGTTTAGTGTAATTTGCTATTTGTTCGAGCTCAATTGATAGTTATATTAGTTATTTATTTAACTAAATGCATTAATCGTACGCGTTTCTACTTTGAGTTTTAGTTTACTTAAATGCCATCACAATTGAAAAGGTTTCAATATCTGATTTCCGATTTATGTTTTTTATACCCTTCGACCATTGAAAATGGTCAAAAAAGGGTATACTAACTTTGTGCAATGTATGTAACAGGCATAAGGAGGCGTGGCAGACCCCACAAAGTATATATATTCTTGCTCAGGATCACTAGCCGAGTCGATTGAGACATGTCCGTCTGTCTGTCCGTCTGTCCGTCTGTCCGTCTGTATGAGGGAACGGATCTCAGCTATTAAAAAAGCTAGAGACACCAAATTTGGAATGGAAGTTCCTATATATAAGAGGCAGGTGAAGTTTATGTTAAATGTTCGATGCCACGCCCACCGCCCCCGCAAATCGGTAATTTACGATTATTAAGCAAAGTATTAAACTTAGAAAGTTCTGCTTTGGTATGTATAATGCTAAATGCCATATGAACATATCCCCCAAATTACAATCCGATCGGACTAATAACACAGAAGTTATTCAAGTCAACGTTTTCAGTACAAATGTACGAGCAGCAGCCTGCGCGCTGCTTTCAGTAGTTGACGCCGACGGTGACGTCACTCTTAACGTGCGTCGCTGTGTGAGTGTGAGCGAGAAAGCTATATGTAGTAGAAATATTTGTGCAAAATTTCTGTTTGATATTATGAGTGTGGTTACACGTTTGTAACGGATTTTAAAAATTGGGAGAAGGGTATCCTACTGTCGGGCGTTCGACTGTAGCCATATCCACTTGTTTTTTTTATAATAATCTATAGAAAACAACACCATATATATTATATAATATATGTATATACTGGCTTGTAGTTACCATATTATTTATGCTCTTCAAACCACAAGCTAAACACAGTTTGTTCATTTGGTTAAGTTATTTTCATATTTGTTTATGTTGCCATTTATTATCATTAAAATTGTCCAGATACCGAAAACTAATGTGTAGATATATTTGTATTTAATATCTGTCTATACTGATATATAGTGTATATATTATGCTGCACGTAGAGTTGTCGCATTTTATGCGCATTTGCAGTTTATTTGGTTTACAGCCGGTTGAGCTGCTTGGCCTGGGAGTTTCGGGCTAGGACTTGCTGCCATTGTTTATTTGTTTATTTTTTGCCATGGGCTAACGACAATAATACCCTGTAACTTAGAGAGATGTGTGGGGAAAGACTATATTGCGGCTGAAGGGATTCTTTACTAATACAGAAGAGATATTTATGTTTTTAAGAAAATGGCTGGCATTTTTATATACAATTATATTTTAAATAACATTTATAATTATTCGATTAAATTTTATGTTTGATATGTATGTATTCCTTAGTCTATCTATCTCTATCGTTAAAGTTATTTGCTTAACCTTTTGATTTGAAAAACTAATAAAAGTCAGTGCGGTAAACCTGTCTATATGTCGCAGTATTTATACACTGATTGTTCCAACTATCCCCCCAGTTCTCTCTCTCCCCCCTTCATGCCTCACTTGTAGCTTGTAAATATAAGTACAGATATATGTGTGTATTGTATGCGTCATGTTTTCGAAACTAATATTCCACTGCCATGAGGTATGGTATGTGGGTTGTTGTTGCTGTTGTTTAGGTTTTGCGGCAACGTTCTGTGGTTTGCGTAAAATGTTTTTGTTATCGCTTGTGTGTACTTTTAATTGATTTTCCATGTTAAAAATACCAAAGATTGTTGTCGATTTCGGTAATTTAAATGAACTGCAATTAATTTGAAATTAATTTTGTAAATTAGAAATTAACAAGTGTGCTCTCAATGCGAGAAATGGGAACAAACCTACATATATATATTATACATATGAGGACAAACAAATCTGGCCCCAAAAAGCAGCTCAAGGGCGCATCGTATGCGGCAAACACTCATAAAACCGGGACACGGCATCGGGCTAAGCAAACCGACATCAAAATCAAGTCAAACCCTAGACAAACACACTTGTTAGCTTATCATGTTACCCCATGTTAAGCGTATTAATGCTGATGGAGGGGGAAGGGGGAGAGGAAGAGAAAGAGGCAGCAGATGCCGCACAAGGACACAAATGTCTGGCACGTCGCCTTGGCAACAACAAGGGAGAGGGGGGAGAGGGGGGAGTGGCCACGACACTAGATGGAGCTGACGCAAAGAAAACAAACAAACAGAAGACGTAAAATATTAATAGCCCGATACTAAAATAGCAAAGGGAACGAGAGATAGAGAGAGAGAGAGAGAGAGATGCAAACTGAACCTAGAACTGGAAGAAGAAGCATCAGCAGCGGGTTAGTAGTGCGACGTGCAAAAAGGTTAAAAGCAGCATCCAGTTTTATCCCCATAAAAATGGTATAGGGGCAGGCTGGTGTACATACATGTGGTAGGAAGGGGAAAGGAAGTCTTTACAGATCTGTGTAAGTTAATCTGCACCTTGAAATTGTGTGTGTTCGTGTGTGTGTGTGTGTGTTCATGGTTGTCACACAAGTGGTTCGTTCTACAAATATATATATGTACTTGCCATACGTGTGTTTGTCGACCATGTCACTTGAGTCACTCGCTTGGGAGTGGGTTACAATATTAATATGTCTAGACATAGTGGAATGTGTTGCTTGCGAGTTTTAAATATATGCTATAAACTTTTATAGCAAACTGCTATAAATCACTACAAGTTGCTATAAATTTTTATAGCAAGTTATTTAAACAATTTTCAAGCAATTTGCCAGCCAAATACATGCACAACAATTTCGAACTCAATTTATATGCGCAACTTTAGGCCCGCCGGCGCCTATGCATAGATTTTTGATTTTGACCAAAATTTATGCCGAAAATTTAAATCCAACATTGAAGCCTTTGGCCGCGACTATATACATATGTATGTATGTATAGTTGACATCGCGCCAATGGCATAAATTGTCGTTTTCATTGACAGCGTGCTCTGATCCAATGGGCGTGGCAATTTGTCATGTTAAGCGTTGAATACAACAAACTCGCCTTGTTCTCCCCCCCTCTCTCTCACGCCCTTTCTCTGCATACATATTGACATATTGCCGGGCGTATTTAAATGGATCCTGTTCGGATTCTCGATTGGCCACCAAGTGACCGCGCCATAAAAATAATCAACATAAATTGCACTGACCTGTGGGAGATGGAATGGTATGAGTAGGGGTAGGGGTGGGGGGCAGCTACTGAGGCTGAGAAACAATAACCATAAAAATAATAAAGCAAAACAATGACTGGAATATTTATGGATGGCGTTGCCGACGGCGGCCCCATTGGAAACAAAACAACAAAAAAAAAACTGAAGATTGTTATGCGCCCAAATGGGAAACAAAAAACAAAAAAAAAAAAGGGCAGCAACAACTGGAGGAATAACAATAGTCGAGCGACGCATGGAGAAATGTTTGTTTCACACCACCTACCCCTCTGCGGGGCCTACCCCCCCCCCTCGCCACGCTCTAAATGTGCAGCTGCGTCTGGGGCGTGTAAGCAAATCAACAGCGCCGCCAAATGCAAACAGAACAAAAGCCAAATGCTGCGCTGGGAATTGAAATAGGCATACGCACCAATACACATGCAGACAGAAAGGGAGAGAGAGAGAGAGAGAGAGAGGGAGCGACACTCAACTGTCTACACCTACACAATTACACATACGCATCGTTGGCTCTAATACAAAGCCTTCACAGCGTAGTCCCATCATCATCATACCTTGCCAAAGTTGGCCCAGTTTCGAGATCTCCTTCCTTTCGACTTATTCACATTTCTGGCCTATTTGTGTTAGCATGTTACACATCCCATACGCAATTTATTTCTACCAATTTTGTGGAGTGCTTTAGCAGGGTATGTCATGCCAGTTTCGAGTGGGAATGGCAAAATTTAAGAATTTGTTGAACCTCTTGATATTGGCAAAATTGTGTGTAGAGTAGCTTAAATTGGCTTACACGAGTATTGCGATTAAATATATTATTTATATATATAATTATTATTATTATTATATTATATTATTAATATTTTATTACTTACATATATATATATTTAAAAAGATATAAAAATTTAGAAATAATGCATATTCTTCGAAAAGAATTGCCATTCATAATCTCTGAAAAATGTGCTTTGTTTATTATATATTTTTTTCTCACACTCCATAAGAGTATTTCTGCGTCGTTATGTTTTTTCTTGTAGCTTACGGTTTCTTGTTTATTTTATTGCATGCTTAAAACTTACACACACAATTTCTGTTTCATTTTTTTTTTGTCTTTTGTGTTCCTCTTGTACTTTTGACTAAGCCGTCAAACAACAAAAGTCACTTAGCTGTTGCATACTTTTCGGAGGCTCTGTCTCTCCTCCCCCTCCCCAAGCTGTGTGTGCGTGTGTGTGTGTGTGTGTGTGTGCTGCACAAACAAATTATAGAGAAGCAAAAGTAAATAAATAAATATGCAAATTTAGTTGTTGCTTTTAATGTGTGGTGTGACTGAGTGGGGTTGTTGGGGAGGGTGTCTCTTGGATTTTTCCCGTTTTGCGGTTTTTATTTTGATTTCATTTTTTTTATACTGTTTTTTTTTTTTTTTTGTATGCGCCTGCCTAAAAGTTTCTTTATGTAAATAAGAAATTTATTTTTATGTTGGCGCTCGCCTAAAGTTATAAAATTGTTTGCTGTAGCTCGACTTGGGCCTCATCTTCATCTCTTGTCGGCTTGTTTTATTACCATGCGCCTTAATTTAGTAGTTTCCTTCGAAGTGGCGCAGTTCCTTGCAAGTAACTGTACTTTTGGGAGTTGCCAGCAGCCGGGAGTTGCCACTCTGTTTATATACCCTGCGACCACTCAAAATGGTCAAAAATGGTATTTTTTTTACTTTGTGCAAATGCAGGTAACAGGCGTAAGTAGGCGTGGCGTATATATATTCTTGCTCTGCATAAAAAAATCAACCGATTTTTACGGACAATAACAAATGTTTTATGTCCTGATTCCCTCAGTGATCTTTTATTATAACAATTTAGAGAGTTGAAAATTTTTCGATATTTTTCAACTATTTTTCAGAAATTTTTTTTTGAAAATTTAAAATCCTTCGCTGTTATTTTTGATTGATTGCGCAGGTCAAAATTAGTGCCAAGCAAGTGTTTCAAACTGTTTTTGACAATACTTAATTTTTGCCCAAAAATCATGTCAAAGTGGACTAAAAATTCGACAGGTAAGACCCTCGACAGGCTCTCAAATCATATACATTTCACCCATCGTAACTTTGTTAAAAATCAACCGATTTTTACGGGGAATATCATTTTGTTTATGTCTTGACATCCTCAGTGATCTTTCATTAAAATATATAGCAATTTAGAGAGTTGCAAATTTGTCGAAATTTTGCCATATTTGACGATACTTAATTTTTCACCAAGAAATTATGTCAAAGTTAACTTAAAATTATCGGGGGTCTCACATATCTAATTTGTAGTAAAGGATTTTGGGAATTGGGCGAAGGGTATTTTACTGTCGGGCGCGCTCGACTGTACTCTTATCGACTTGTTTTTTTTTCATCTTCTTCTATTAAATATTTTTTCAGCTTAACCTTTTCGAGTTTTATTTGCATTTTTATGCCACACTCAGGTCGCTTTTGCCTTTAAGTGAGTTATGCGAATAAAGGTCAGAGAAATCAGCTATATGGTTTTTTGTATGATGTGGACTTTAAGTTGCCATCTCGGTGCTACTTCCCGGGTCCCATAAACATTACAATTTCCGCAGTCTTTATGGAACGTTGCGAAATATCTGTTGTTGTTTATTTTTATTATTATTTGCTCATACTTTTTTGGCATATGCCACGCCTTGCCAATCTAATTACATTGACGAGCTTTAAGCACATCACGACGCAGCTGATTCCATTCTCACATCACACACGTCTCTCTGTGTCAGCAAGCTAACGGTAAACAGTGTCATAGATTTCTATTTGCATACGATGCGTGGTGTAACTCAAACACGCGAGCGCATAAAATTTTGTTGCCTACTTTTCGGCGCGACCAAGGAAATCGATAGGTCTGACTGCGAGCGAGTGTGAGTGTGAGTGGAACGGGTAATGGGTCTGGTCCGCAGCGCGAATGGGCGCAATCAAAGCTGAGTAGAGATTCGGAGAGTGAGAAAGAGATAGGGAGAGAGGGAGAGAGAGAGAGACAATTGGCACTTCATCACTTAAGCACCTGAAAAGCATTTTTCACTTTCAATTTCAGCGCGGCGTGCCATAAAATCAAGCCGAAATGCTGATAACACGCACAGTCCGCAGACACGCACAGCTAGCACACTCACACACACACACACACACACACACACACACATGGCAACTGTCAATCGAGCAGCTGTTGTGCAATTTACACGCACAGCTTCAAATTGACAGCAGGAAGACAGCAGCAACAGCAACAGCAGCAGCAGCAACAGCAACAACAATTTCAGCTGGATTTTTTTTCCCATTCCTCTTCGCTTTGTTGTTGCTGTTTTTTGCCTTGTACGTGTGCACTTTGAGCGCAATCATAAAAAACAATTGAAATGTAAAATATAACATTCGTTTTGTATTGTTGCCTGCTGGCTGTCACCTGGCAGCAGGCAACCCTATTGTTGCTGTTGCTGTTGCTGTTGCTGCTGTTGCTGCTGTTGCTGCTGTTGCTGTTGCTGTTGTTGCTGTTGCTGTTGTCATCGTCATGCTTTTAGCAATCGCGCGCTGATTGCGTATACGCCGAGTTATCCAAATGCACACGCAGCAATTTCTATTGTAAATTGTGCGCATTTCTCAAACAGGAATCCGCACAGCAACAAAAAAAAAAAAAGGATAACCGCATGAAGTACGAGTGTGAGTGTGTGTGTGTGTGGGTGAGTGTGTCTGCCTTGCAGCCTCTTGCCACATTTGGCCCAAGGCTGACAAACAAATTTCTCAAGCAACCTTTTTGTCTTCCTCCTCTCTTGGCTCCCCAACTACAACGTTGTCTGTTTGTCGCCCCGAGCTGTAGCTGTGTCTGTGTCTGTGTGGAGACGCCGCTGCGACATGTTGTCAATAAATTGACAGCAATTGAAGGTTTATAAAACACTTTTGAGCCCCTGTGCTGCAGTCAAGCACAGAGAGAGAGAGAGATAGAGAGAGTGTGTGTGTGCGAGTGTGGCAAATATTTGGAAACCCAAAAGCAATAAATTTTATGGTAAAAATGATTTTGTGCACCTTGCGCCGGTTTACCTTCCATTTTTATTCGACATTTCTTTTTCGTTTTCATCCTCAGCCTCTTCTACGGTTTCTTGTTGTCTGAGTTTCATTCGGTTTTATTGTGTGATAACCTTAAATTGATTGAAAATCGCAAGCCGAACGATTTAAAGCTTTAAGCGTGCGTAGATTGCGTAGATTTTCCAGCTTGCCAGAACAGTTCCCAGTGTGAGCACAGGCAATTTTCACAATTTCACAAAATTAGCCTCCTGTTTCTCTGCTGAAATCAAAGCTATACGCCCGACGAAGCTTGGGTCTCTGCTTCTCCGTTTCTCGTTTCCCTTTTCCCGCTTCCCATTGCCATTGCCATTTTCCTCATGCTTTTCCTTTTGGCACTCGTGTGTGTGTTCTGGTTTCCTTGTCTCGTGTTGCCTGCCTGCTTTGTTCGAGATTGTAATAAGTTCCTACGAAATTAACATGTCACCGCCGAGAGACATTAGCGTCGTGGCAAGTGCCGGTTGCATGTGTGTGCGTGTGTGTGTGTGGATGCCATGTGGATCGTATTTGTGGCGCTGTTAATGCTGCTGCTGCTGCCATTTCCCCAGGCACTGTAAGCGGTATTTCTCCAACTTTTTACATAGTTTCCCCTCTCTGTTAACTGTTTTCCACATTAACATGGATAAGAGGAGGCTTAAAACATTACAGACACCGTTAAGATCTCTTGAAAGTGTGTGGAAATTGTTTTATAATGTTTGAGATTTTAATTCGAATTTTCCTGCTTGATTTGTCTAATTGATTTACAAGTTCAACTCGAAACCGAATTCGAGTGTAGATTACATAAATTTTCTGAGGTTTTGAAGTTGCAGCTCAAGTGTTGAAGTTAATTGTAAACAACTCCACTTGGCCCATTATTCTTGTGGCCAAAATCTAATTAACACAATTAAGCTAGAACAATCGCTCTCCCCCTGCCTTCTTCATCTATAATGCTCGAGTACCTTGAGCTCTTCAACACGTGCACGCAAATCCCATGGACCCATTGAGTCCATGGAGTCCATGGACTCTCGTCTGCTCACTTTATGCCACACACACACACACACACACACATACACACACTGCTGCAAGTCATTAGTTGCATGAAGCAGGCCGCATTTCCGACAATTGTAATTAATTTTGCATGTTGTTTTTGGGCGATGGCGTAAGAAAAACCCTATGGAAAATCACGCATACAACATTACGTGTATTTCTCATAATTGGCAGCTCCCTGCAGCTCTCCACAATCATGGAAAAAAAAAAAAAACAATCATCATAATTTCACAAACGAACCGAAAAGCGATTGTTAATTAAACACTCAAGTGACGCTGCACAAATTTTGTGGCACATTCCAAATGCATGCGAGAGGAATTATTAATAAGTATTTGAAAATACACTCTGTAAATATGAAGAGCGATGGTTGGGGAGGGGATTGAAGAGAGAGAGAGAGAGGGGGTGCCATTGTGTGTTATGTTTGCATTACGGATTTAACATCCAAGCGTTGCCCAGCTGAATAATGCATATTATGTTTGCTTTGGCATTTAAAATCTCTGCTGTTTATTTGAGTTGTGTGTGTGTTTAGTCAGAGAGATCGATTCGGTCTCTCTGCATGCTAAGTGCCTTTGCCTATCGAAAAATGGCTGAATTTAATGCCCCAAAGGCAGAAAATTGCCAGGCGAGTATAGCAGCCATAACAGCAACTGGGGTAAACAAGGGCAACAACAACAACTGGCAAGGCAAGGTTAACTAATCTGAAGCAATTGCTTTGTTCCATTTGCATGCCAAGTCGCCTCGCTTCGCTTGTGTGTGTGTGTGTGTGTGTGTGGCACACACTTCCCTCCTGGTATATATATAGACACGCTATAGTTTGTTATATTTGCTAAACGCTTACTAACCAACACGAACACCCACACACACGCAAACATACACGCAAATGGGCTTCACAGCGTGGCGCAATTACATACCTCCGAGTATGGTGGAGCATGGGTTAAGCTGAGGCAGGCGGTGATTTTAAACTGCCACGCCCACGCATGAGGCGATTTGCATGAATATTATTTTGGGAGGGGGGAGTGAGTGAGGTTCAGAGCATAAAGCTAATTGCAGGCATTCGAAATTGCGTATACGCACGTAAATCGCCAAACTCAACAAATTCCGTTGCCTACTTTTGAGCGCAACGTTTAATTTAGTTGCAGCATGGCCGAACTTGAAATTTGTGTTGCCTACTTTTGAGCGCAACGTTTAATTTAGTTGCCAAAGCAGCATGGCCTAACTTGAAATTTGTGTTGCCTACTTTTGAGCGCAACGTTTAATTTATTCGAGAATGCAGCATGGCTTAACTTGAAATTTTTATTGCCTACTTTTGAGGGCAATTTAAAATTTAGTTGCAGAGCCTACGGCAATAAGTGTAGTAATTCTTATTAAATTTAAGCACTTCTCAGGCAACTTAGTGTCGGCGATTTTTGGGCGAATTTGTCTAGCGGAACACAATCATAACCGGTTAAGTTGACCAAGTTGGTAAAGGCAATTCCATGCCAATGTTATGCCAGCGTTTTGGCCAAATTGCCAACTGTTTTCTCGCTGTGCCAGCGTGTGTGTTTGTATGAGTGTGTGTGTGTGTGCGAGTGTGTGTTTGCATGTGTATGCACAGGAGTCGAAACACCTCGTACTTTGCATTGTTGTCGTCGTCCTCGTACAGTGGTTTCGGTTTGCTCTTGTTCTGCTTTCGTTGTTGTTGTCTGGCTCCACTTGTTTGTCATTTGTTTGCAGATTTTTGTGTAGATTCTGCGGCTGCTTTGGCGCTTGTTTAGTTTATTTATTGTTGGCCTTGTCGTTTACCCACCCGCCCGGCTTGCTTGCTGTGTCAAGGTGCGCCACAGGAGAATCATAATTTCTTTCCTCCTTTTTTTCCATTTTTTTTCTTTGGTTGTTGTTCTCGTTTTTTGTTTAAGCTTGAGTAATGTTCGTGCGGCCTTGCGACTGGCAGCGGCTCAGTTTTTTGGCGGCATTGTAAATAATGAAGACTTTAAGCTGTGCGAAATTAGCGCGATTCCTGCTGCCCTAACAACAACACTGAGTGTGTGTGTGTGTGTGAGTGTTGTTGTTTGCATGACGTTGGCATAATGAACCTAATTCGGTTGCGTAATGCCAGCCACAGCTGCTGCCAATACAAGAGCGGGTGGGTTGGTGGGGTACTTCGTCAGTTATTTTTGGCAATGCAAATATTTTGATTAACATATGCAAGATTAAGTGGGTTGGTATGTGTATTTACTGCAAAACCAAACTATAGTTGGTTATTTTGTTATTGATTGTTTTGATGGATTATTTTCATATTAAAATTTGATGTGGAAGCAGAAAATGTAACAAATAATATGAAATAAACTACGGTATTTTCGAATATCTATCAAAAATATTTAGTGTAAATTTAGAAGCATTTAATGAGCTTATGGTATAAGTTGAATATATGCACTCGCATTATATATATTGTGCACTTGCATATGAAAATTGATTGTTAAGCCGCATTTTCCGACCACAAGTTAAGCACACTTGACCCCCTGGAGCTTTCAACTAACCCCTTTCCAGCTGCAGTCGCACTCGCATTAAAGATTACCATGACACTTTGCTTTCTTTTCCTACAGCCCTAACCCTTGTTGTGTGCCTGAACTTTGACCCTGTTCAACACATGGCAATCCAAATGCACTTGGTGTTTTCTCCTTCTTTCCAGTGCGGTTTTCCTTTTTCTTTTCTTTTTTTTTTTATTGTGACAGCATTTCATTTTCACTTTACAATCTTCATATGATTTTCTTTTACTTATGTATTTCTTATTTTTATGTGTTGACACGAGCTGCCTATTATGCGTTGTTGTTGCGGTTGCTTGTTAGGGTATGTATTTTTTCGTTATTTTTTTTTTTCGTAAATTTAATTTTGCCTGTGCCCAAGTCATAGACATATTTGAGATTTCTTTGCCACACCCAGCCCTGGCGTTTGTGGCTGCGATGGAGAGAGAGAGAGAGAGAGAGAGAGAGAGAGATGCGTTTGAGGGGAGGGGTGTGGGCGGCTTAGACAACTCTTCTAGCACTATCCCTGCGGCACGTTGTCTGTTATCCTGGCAGTGTCCTTGCTGCTGGCTGAATGCTTGGAACTGATGTCGTTGTCGCTTTCCCCATGTCGACGTTTATTTATGCAAATTTAATTTCCATACTAAACGTTGTGTGTGTGTGTGTGTGTGTGAGTGTGGGTGTGCGTATGTGTGAATACTACGAAAATCCACTTTACTTTGCCCAGTTGCCTTGGTTTTTACTTACTCTTTGTTGTTGTCGCTACTGTCGGGTGGCAAAAGTATTTTTCCCTTTATTGCTTTTTATCAGACCTGATAAGTGAGTGGATTCAACATTCTCTCTCTCTCTCTCTTTCTATATCCCTCTCTTTCGCTCTCTTTATCATACTGTCTCTCTCTCTCTGTTTTTGTCGCGCAGAAATTTTATTATGATGCAGCCTTAAAATTGTTTGCTTGCTAATAGAAAATGCTTTTTTTCGCGCACTTCATTTGCATTCCATGGCCAAGGGAGCAATGTCCTTAATTAACTATACTATCAGCATGGCTAAGCTGGGAGAGGGGAAAGAGGGGGAACGTTGCTAAGCTTCCAGCCACATGTGCTCATGTTTAGCTGAGCCATTCGCATCATAAGCTAATCTCAAATTTCTGCCATTTTGCTCTCGTATTCATTTCGATTTCCTTTTCTTCTTTTTTTTGTGTGCCCCTCATTCTACTTTCTGCATTTCCCTTCGCTTATGCCCTTTTTGTAAGTGTGTGTGTGTGTGGTTTTTTTTTTTTCTTTTTTGGAGTCAGCTAGTAGTCAGTTTTTTATGTAAATATCGCCCAAAGGCAGATAAAACATTTTTTGTGTGCCTTGAATTATTGGCAAGCATAGTATGTAGTAGAAAAGCCCTTGCCAGATCGGGCACAACCCTGCCCAAAAGCAACCCCATGCGGCAACCCTATGCAGCACACCCACACATGGCGTATTTCTATTGACCAGACGAAAGTTTTCATTTTGGCCCATTTTGTGGTGCGCTCTAACGGTTCTACGTGGTTAGTTCCATCATTTGAAACAAAGGGAAAACAAAGAGTGAGAGAGAGAGAACGGAGGGAGAGAGAGAGTACTAAAATCTCTCGCCATATCCGAATCGAATGTGTTTTCAAAAGCCGCTTGTCATCAATTTCAACCGAAATTTGTTCAATGTACTTTGCAGCGTGTCGGTGGAACACTCTGGCGAATAGATTCAGTTTTCCAGAGCGTGGAAAATTTTCAGATTTAACATGGCAGCCAGACAACCAACCAGGGGGTTTAGTGTAGCCCTTACGAGACTATAAAATGGGATTTATTCGGGGAAAATAATGCAACATAAAATAATATTAATGCTTAGAGAAGAATGATCATTATAAAGAATTAAATGAGTATCGATTTTAATTAGATTAAGCAAGTTCGTATGTTTATTATATCATGTGAAAGATGGATGTCAGCACATAATTTAAAGCATACCATAATTCAAAGCAAATGTACAAAAATCTTAAAGCAAAGAGTAAGTTAGAGAGTTGTATTTAACTGGAAATCATTGGATAAGCAATTATGCGTCTGGGGATTTATGCGTGCCGCAATAATTCACAAAGACTAATGAGCTGCAGGCCCAGAGCTCTCTCTCTCTCTCTCTCTCTCTCTCTATCTTCTCTAGGGGACATTGAACTTGGACTGCAACAGCCACATGCGACAGTCGCGACACACACATGTCTGTTGAGTTTTGGGTTCCTGTTTTGTGCTCAGCCAGCGGGATACTTTAAGCACACATCCTGCTACAAATTTCATAGGTTGCTTTAAGACGGCATGGGGTAAATAAAATGAAATAAAATGAAATAAAATGGAATAAGATACCAAGCAGCAGCAACAGCAACACAAACAACAACAACATTATAGAGGGAGAGCAACATCTGGGCGAGCATTTAGAGACAGCGTGCGTCCTTGCTACCCCTTGCTGCCCCTGCTGTCCTCTCTGGCGACCATCGTGACGTCCTTGCTGCCTGCTCAAAAGTTATCAACGCGCCATTTTTGCTGCTTGAATTAATTTTGAAGTGCAGGCGGCAAAAGCAGAGGCAGCATGAAGCAGAAGCGGATGTGCTGCCATAACGCAGAGCGAACCGGAAGCAGCCATAGAAGCTCCTGTTTGCCAGCTCTGTCGTCGTCGGCGTCGTCGCCGTCGTCGCGTGAAAAGAGCCTGGCTAAAAGGATTCCGCCACAATTTGTTTGATGTTTGCTACGTGTTTTCAAATAATTCCTCAGTCTTATGCTCTCTCTCTCTCTCTCTCTCTCTCTCTCTCTCTGCCATCTCCTCGTCTCTCCAGAAGGAGCCTCTGCGACAGTTGTTGGCCAAAGTGTGGCGAGTGCTGTAGATATTTTTGGGCAACAATTGTTGAATGTTCTTTGTGCAAAGTTTTTGTGTGCTAAGAAGAAGCATCTAACTAAATAAAACTATCGTTAAAAGTATTCCTTGCGTTCTATCGTATCGTAAAATTATTATAAACTTTACTGGAGCCTCTGCTTATTGAAACAATATCGCGAATTGGCATAAAATCAGCGAGCGCACTGCAAGAAATTGAAAAAGTTTTCCAGGTCGTCACCTTTTGCAGATCGTTCTTTTCACACTTCTGGGCAAATTTACGCAGCAAACAGTTGTACAATTGCAGCATGAAAATTAAAACTAAACAGGCAGCACGTTGCAAAAAAAAAAAAATAAAATAAATAAAAAAAAAGCAAGGAAAATGAGCTGGAAAAACTGAGCATAAAGCACAACTTGGCCAGTTCGCACTTGCGGCTAATAAATGGTGTGAAATTTCCATAAAATAAAAGTAAACGCTGAAAGTAAATGCGCACACAGCACACACACACACTCACACACACGCCGGAATACGGTTATGTGTGTGTGCGTGTGTTTGCCGGAAATAGGAAGTAGTAAAATCTCTAATAGGAAAAGAAGGCGAGGCAGACAGCCACACAAAACTAATTTCCCCAAGGCGCTGCAGCTAAAGTAACAACAGCAGAAAAAAAAAAAAAACGAAGAGGAAGAAGCAGAGAGGCAGAGAAGGAGAGAGCAAAAGAGAGAAGGAGTAGAAGAACTAGTAGGGAGATAGTTGGAGAACGAGATTGGGAAAGAGATCAAGTGACCGGCAGACGCACAATAAATTTAGCTGGCAGCATTAGCAACTTGTTACGGAGTGTTGGTGCGTTAGGGTGGCCCTTTTTCGTTAGGGGGTGCTGTGGGTCAGCCCATTTTTGGGAGCGTTGTGGCATGCGGAGCATTCCAGTGGGGTAGGCCTGTTAATAAGAAATGTCTTAAAGCATTAGAAGAAAGTTTTATTAGTGTTGCAGCTTTGTTGGGGTTATAAGTATACATAGTAGCAGTCTGGAATGTTAGATAGTAATTAAGACAGAAGATATTATGTGCTTACAAATATGTAGATATATTATGAACTAAACATATATTCATTACACAGACAGATCCAATAATTAAGATATTTTATAGATGACATATTTCAAAGAGAAAATATAGTTTAGAAAGAGATACACAGTAAAGCTAAATTTCAATAAATATATATTAGTAAATATTATAGAGTGAAATATAAATATATATATCTATAAATATAGAAAACTCTGCACTTCACTAGTTTCCCTTTTCCCAATTTCTATAAATATTCCCAACTCGCAGGCAATTATATTTGTTAAATGAAATGTTCAATCTATTTAAGTCGAAGTTCCACTTGGGTTGGATGGACAATGCTTGATATTATTGTTATTTATATTGTTGTTGTAACTGTTTGCTGCGGGGAATGCGATGGAAAGGCAGCAGCAAAAGGAAAAAAAGAGAAAAAGAAGAAAAATAAACAAACAAATGTCAAGGCATAAAAAATGTAAACCCACACACAAAGAGGAAGCAGGGCAGTCAAAGCGAGGCTGGGAATACCATTAATATATGTTGAAGTACGCTATATAGTATATGTACGAGTGTGTATGTGTGTCGCTATATAGCTTCAGCCTGCTTGTATATATATTAGCTTCAATTCGTCACTTGACTGTTAAAGCAGTTGATGTTGGCCATGTTGTTGGCCGTGTTTGTTGTTGCTGTTACCGACGCGTCGTCGCGTCCTCATTTCACCCTGGCTAAGTGTTATTAAAGCCCACGGACGACTGACGATTGTGGGCCGACAACTGACGATGCTGACGACGCTGATGACTCTGCCTCTGCCTCTGCCTCTGCCTCTGCCGTGACTCGTCGCCATTCGCATTGACGTCGTCGCTTCCCAGCCAGCCAGCCTCTTAGCCATAATTGTTGCTTTACTTAGCCAGCCTCATTCCAGCAGTCAGCCTCATCCTGAGCTGCACCTTTTGCGCTTTTCCTGTAGTTTATTTCATTTGTCTGCTATGCCACTCGGCAGCATTTTCACTTATTTCTCTTACAATTTTTGTTGCTTTTATGACTTTTGGCTTTTAGTGGCCTCTTAAGGGGCTGAGAGTGTGGTTTCCCCCCCTGCACGGGGCGTATGAGTAATATCCCAAGGCAGCAGCAGCAGCAGCTCAGCTCAGAGGACAGACACAAACGAAACCTGCTGTATAATATTACTTATACGCACATTATTCCCGTGTTGCTAATAAACACCTTGTGGGCATATCAAAAATTATTCAACTTCATATAAAAACAGGCGAGTCGTGTGAGCTAAATTAAGTGAATTTAACATGCTGAAATGGTAAGAGAGATGTGAGCTGGCTGAGAGAGGTTTCTCTTTGACAAATTAGCTTGCTTTACTGTGGTTGCACTGTGTGAACGTGTGTGTGTGTGTGTCGCATTTAATTGCATTTTAGTGGTTGCTTTATTTACGCAGACACCCATTAATTTTCCACAGCAAACTGTGAAGCCTTTCTAAGCCAAGCACAAATTCCTCAAAATGATTAAATATGTAGTTAGTATTTCATAATTATTTGTGCGTATATAACTGATATGATATCTCATATGACTTCTTTCAACCCTGACTAAAGGTTTTCCCCATTAAAAAAAAAAAATAAACTACAACATGATAACCACATAGTACTATGCGTAAACTCAACGTATTTATCTGGTTTCTTTACATTCTCATGCTTTGCTCTATTTTTACAATTTGCATAACAAATTTGTGTTTCATTCTGTGTGGACTGAACAAGTTATACTAACCCCCCTTCCCCTCCCCCACCCTGTTGGGGTAAACATTTTAATGGCAATTTTCACATCAACAGCCTGAGCTACACTTGAATTATCTTGTGAGTTATTATAATACAAAATGGGCGCAGCCTCAACAACAACAACAAATTTTAACTAATCTGACATAGAACAACAACAACAACAACAACAACAACAACAGGGAGAACTCAACACGAGTAGAAACACATGTCACTGGCACAGATTGAACAGATTTCGCAACGAGAATGTCGACATAATGCATATGAGCATATTTACGAAAGATATATATAGTACAACAATGTATATGCATAGGGGAAAATAATGTTTGTAGCTAGTGTTTAGAGAGCGGAATATGCCAACACACACATGTGTGTGTGTGTGTGTGTGTGTGTGTGCTGTGCTTGTATGCTCGTCACATGTGCACTTGAGCTCTTGAGAAATTAATTTCAAGTGGAAATATTATAGCAGAGGCAAAGGCAAACAAATAAACAAAATATGGAAAGACGATGGTAGTGAAAAGTAGAGAGAGAGAGAGAGAGAGAGAGAGAGACAGAGAGAGGGAGAGGAGAGGAGAGAGTCTACGACTGAGGCAAGACGACAGCTGTAAATTTTGATAAGCCCCATGACAAGCGAGAGACACGCCCATGACTGACGTGGGGCTCTACGTGACTTCAACGAGTGTCAGTGTGTCGTTTAGTATATGTGTGTGTGTGTGTGTGAGTGCAACACACAGGGTGCACACAGCAAGAGAGCGAGACAGTGAGAGAGAGAGAGGTATACTTGAGCTGACTTCAAGTTAAAAGCAGACGAAATTAGGGTCCTTATGAAATTGGGGGAAAAGCTTATATAATGAATATGCGAAAGGTTTCTAATATAATGAAATATGCTTGAAGGCAAAAGGGGCTCTCAATCTGTAAGTTATTGCTTTTTACTCCAGTTGAAATATTCTTCATAAATAATTCAAAAATCGATATTACTTTTCTTTTAATTCCACAAAGTAAATAATTATTTTTTTCCCTTGCCTTTCTTGCCTTTTTCTATCCCACATAAAAAGTGCTTGACTGCAAAAACGATCTCTCTGCTCTTCCATACCAAAACAATTCTCCATTTATCTTATCTAATTGACTTGCCTAGACTGCGCTAAGTAAACGCATTTGACAATGTCAAAGGTCATCGAATTTGCTTATCCTAATGCGAAAAATTAATGAAATTATTTTTGAAATCACTTTACAAATTGCCCCCAAGCAAAACAATAGAGACAGACAGAGAGAGAGAGAGATAGAGACAGAGAAAGAAATGGAGAGAGAGAGAGCGCAAAAAATATGCCACAATATTTTGCCAAGGCCAAAAGCAAATATCCTAGCAGAGTTTTACCTCCTCTCTCCCCCCTTCAGTATCGACTATGCAGTATCGAATATCGAGTACCGCGTCGCGTATCTCAAGACCCCTCCCCCTCCCCCCCTCCTCTGCGCATTGAGCATCCGGCTCGAAGGCAATACAATGGGCAACGAAGCGTTTGTATTTTCATTTACCATGAAGCACTTACGTATTGCCAGCAATTTTTCTGCATCAAATGAAATTGAAGTTTTTCGCCGTCAAGGAGTGACCTCGCTAAGCTAGCCCCTCCTCCCCCTCTTCCCTATCCCTTAGCCGTTATCAATATCCTGGCAAGGAAGCGAGAGCCAATCAACAAGAAATACATTTACTCACTTTCTTTGCGCTTTTTTTTATGAAATCTCGCATGCTTCATTTCTTGGGCATAAAATGCGAGAGAGTGAGACAGACAGAGAGAGAGAGAGAGAGAGAGAGAGAGAAAGAATAAAAATGGCGCGTAAAGATGGCGCAGGAGTAGGGGCCGTGGGCGTGACTGTGCCAGCCCGGTAAACATTTGTTCATTTCCGTTTTCACGACAATATTCATATTAGCGGCTAAATTTACGCCCCACTTGGGAGAATATCGTAGCATGGAGCAGTCCAACGATTCGCCTGGGCATTGGCCCATGATGATTTCCAATCTGCAATTGCCATTGCGATTGCCACTTGCCTCATGCCTCATGCCTCATGCCTCATGCCTCTTGCCTCTTTTGCTTTTGATGTCGGTTTATTTGTTTGTTGTCTGCGCGCCAGTTGAAGCTTCCGAAATGAATTTGTAATACGGGCAATCGGAGTATTATTTATAACGCATTTGTGCTGATGTTTTTGTATTTATAGCATTGTGCTGAGATTTATTTTTATTGCCAAGTTATTACGCATATCGATATGGTAATAAATTCTCAGCGCCAAAATGCTGGCGCGGCTCAACCGGAGCCGGCACCGCTCAAGCGTTCACTTGACGTAGAGCTGCTCCCCGCTCTCTCTCTCTCTCTATAACAGTCAAATTTTCCTGAAGTGGATTAAATTTTATGTGTATTTTTCTTTTTTCCTTTTTTTTTTTGTTTGCCAGCATTTTCTCAGCTCTTTTTATTTATTTTCCTTGCTTTTCGCTCTCTTTTCCAATATTATTGTTGTGCAAAGTTGTAAGCAAAATGCGCTTTGAGACATTTTGTTGCCAATTCGCTGGCGAGCTCTTGAATCGAATTTTCCAATTGGCCAACTTATTGCATTCTTGGCTTAAACCAAATCTTGACTTTCGCTTGCGTCTAACAAGTTGACTTGTTCGATGTTTCTGCTTTCCTTGCTGATCATAATTTAAGCATGACTGAAAAAGATTGCTCTAGTATTTATTTGACATTTTGTGTATTAATTAATATTTCTATTTAAATGAGGCAAGTCGAAATCAAAAGCAAACAATGAGAGTAAATTATGAACTTGGCTGTATTTGGCCAAAATTATGCATAAATAATCGAAAAACAATGGACAAATTGGTTATTTGAGTTTGGGGAGAGGTAAGGCAACGCTTAGGACTCTAGACAAATTTCCCTTGAGCATAAATTTCCCAATGATTTTAATTGCAATTAATTATCGTACTTGATGCCATAACTGACAAAACAATTACTCGACATGCCAAGCGATTGAACTAGATTTACGGAAATATTCCGAAAGGGGAAATGGAAAATTTCTCGAGAAATTGGGCTAAAGTTAGAATATTGTGTGTGTGTAAGAAAAATGATTCATTGAAAATTAAATTGATTATTACTGTGGACTGTAATAAATTTGCTGTATAAGGAATTGATTTTGGGTTCATTGAGAATGTGCTTAAATGAGCCAATGAAACTAATTTATAAATTAATAATTATCTATCTAAAGCATCTTGGAAGTAAAGTTCAAATTTTTTCTTGTTAATAAAATTTAGCAGGGTATATAACAGTCTCCTCCATTAGACTATAAGCCAGGAAGTGGTCTACCTCATACCAAAACTGTTGAAATATTTCAAATATGCCAGCAGCACTTACAGTTACTGTCTTTCGCCCTATTCGATATCTATAGTATAACAACAGTTTGGACATTTATTAATGTGTGCAATGCCCGAATGCCTAATTAATTTGACTTTAGATTGGTCCATGTGCCTCCAATAATATCAATGATCATTATGCTGCCCACAGACGGAAATAGGGGCAATATTTGGCAAAGCAAAATTACGTTACTTAAATCGACTCAATGAACTCTTGGCCCTATGCCGTGGGGTCCTACGCCTACGCCTGCGCCTTGGGGAGGTGAACTTCAGTTCCGTCTGTGTACGAGTAAATTTCAATTAGGTTCGGCTACCTGAAGTTGTGTCCAACCATAGATTCGAATTAGTTGTACGAGTGAATGAGAATGGACGATATTAATACGTAATTATGCTAACAAGTCAATGGGCTTGACATGGCCCAGACTGCAGTTGGCTGCGAGTCGCTGAACTAAATCAGTTTAATTATAAAAGATTAACAGGCCGAAGAGAGGGAGGGAAAAGGCGACTTGGGGTTGGCCTTAATTGAAATTCCACACGAACTCAATTCAAATCCAATAACACAATGCAACAGAGAGCGGGAACTTGATTAGAACTAATCCCAAATGATTAACGAAAATGCGCGTGAAAGTGTTGTCGGGGCAGGATTTATCCTCGGGCCTAAAGGCACATTATTCAATGTGGCTCAAATGATGTTGTTGCTGTTGCTGTTGCGTGTGTCAATATTGTGTGCGTGTGTAACTGGAAGCGGCTGTGGTGTGCGTGCGGAATTCAATAAAAATTCTAATGGCTTTCTGATGATAATCTCATGGCTGGCAAAATCAAACAGCAAACGGTTGTCCTGACAATATTTGCACTTTGGCTTGAGCCGACTCGATTTTCCCGCTTTATTTTCGTATTTTCGAATTTCGATTTTGTGTGCGGGTTTTCTTTTTTTCTCTTTTTTTCTTATAAATATTTGCAGCAGCTCTCAATGCTGCTGTCAACTAGACAAGAACTTCGATTGAATTCCTTTATCGCCTGTCCTGGGCTTTTTGTTGTCAGTCTGTCTCTCTCTCTCTCTCTGTTTCTATCTCTCTCTGCCTGTCTGTCTGCCTGCCTGCCTTGTGTTTGTTTGACTCTTGCGACTCCAACTTCACGCTTCGTTAACTGTAAATTCCAGGCAAGCAGAACATACGTTCGTGCCACTCTCTCTCTCTTTCACCTTGCTCTACCTCCGTCTCTCTCTCTCTCTCTCTCTTTCTCATGAAGCTTACATATTTGTTAATACCTTGATCCCTGGTCCCACTGCTAAATTCGATTGGCTTTCATCCTATTTGCCGCATTTGCTGCTTGGTTAGATTTTTTCATTTCACTTGCAGTTCTTTTCGTTGGATTTCTTAAATCGCCTGCTCTCTCTTTCCCTCTTTATACCTCTCTCTCCCCCTCTCACTGTCTGTGTAATTCGCACTTTGACATTTTGATTGGCATTGACAACACACTTTTGTTTTGCAGGAATTGACTTTGAATTGAAAAACAACATAAACAGCTTTACTTGCTTCGGGTTCAAGTTTCTTTAGGACCGAAGCGGGCACGCTGCGTATGCGCAATATTTTTTCATCATTTCGGGCAAAAAACTGCTGGTTACAGACGTCTGGCAGATGTTTCATTTCGCAAAACAGCAGTGAGACAGTAAAAGGATTAAAATCTGTGACAAATTTTAATTTCATACATTGAGTGAAAAGTTAAATTTATTTAGTACATTTCTTATTTGTATTCCATAAAGTTGTTGTTAATTATGGCAATTTATAATGATATTTCAGTGAACTCATTTAAATCTGTTGATCGCAAGGGATTCATGCTCTCTCACATGTGCTTCATAGTATATTCGGTACTCGCTATAGAGTCCACCAAAAAGTCATTAAACTTGAACTCGAAAAACTTTTGCCTGGGCAAAACTGAAAACTTTGATGCATTCGCCGAGGCAGATTTCATTTCATTTCTTGGCACTAAACAGCTGCGGGCAAACACTCACACTCACACTCACACTCAAACACACACTCAGTCAGGCACTCGTCGAGTGTGTGAGTGTGTTTGTGAATGCCTGGAAAGCATTCAAACAAATTAGCGACTAAAGTTTGCATGGGGCAATTAAAAAACAACTGCAAAACGCGTTTGTGGTGAAATCAGCAAGGCCGAAAGCAAAGCAGCAGAGGGGGAAATCGAGAGAGGGAGAGAGAGAGATAGAGAGTATAGGGAATTTGGAGGGCAAAGATTTTAGAGGGTAACCCGTATTAGAACTATTCGCAGCAGCTGTCCAAGTCGCTTTTAGCTGAGCTGAGTCTCATATTCAATTTGCTGCAGCTTTTAATTTTAATGAGAGCCAATTAAAAGCAATGCTGGCTATTAGTGCTCCCCCACCCACTCTCTCTCTCTCTCTCTCCCACTCTGATGGTAAATTGTGCAAACGCACACACAAAACAAATTGTCGTGTGGCCCCAAATGTCTGGGAAAACAACCACAGCCGCACAGAGAGCAATCTTAAGCAGTTTTCCGCTTTTCTAATTGCTCGCCGAAACTACAAATTCCTCATATAATTTCCACTCTCGTTTTGACTCTCTCAAGCAGGTCAAAAGGGGAGCAGCCAAGACAGTTTGCTGGCTTAAAACAAAAGTCGACAAAGCGACAGTGAAAATGCTTAAAAGAAAACTAGAGAGAGAGAGAGAGAGAGAGAGAGCAATGAAAATGAAAATAAACGCACCTGAAATGCTCTCTTTCTATCGCGGCTGGAAAGCAGCTGCTTAGCCAACACTTTGTTACCTTTATTCAGGCACAATTTAATGTTTTATTTATAAGGAATTTTAAGTTATTTAAGGTAAAGTTTCTAAAATTGTTAAGGTTAATTTAGTGTTTTTTTTATATACATAACAAAATTTTGAACTAAAAAGAACTATATCTTATTTTGAATCCCGTAGTAAAATTTTATACATTTGATATATAACTATAATAGGAATACCCTTAATGCAGCGCGACATGTTATTTATTTTCTTATAATTGTCGCAAACATTGCACAATTTTCGCATAGAGTTTTCTCTGCACGTTCGAAATTTTTCGGCAAGTGGAAAGCGCTGGAAAATTGCTTGCGGCCATTGCACGAATTGTCATCTGTGTGTTTGTTTAATATGTGTGCGTGTGTGCTTGGTATATATTGCCAGCAAGTGCAGAAAATGAAATGGGTTTTTCATATATGTATGTACGCTGGCAGACACACTCTATATACTCCACATATATGTATATATATATATGTATTATAAGCTTGCTTCTATGGAGCAAATGACAGTTGGCTTATCGCACTTATTTCGTCTGCTCAACTCGATTTTGCGTGTGCTGTGAAGAAGCCATAAGAAAGTGCTCTCACACTGATAATATAATAGAATATATTGGAAAGCAACATGGCAGGGAAATTCAAAATATTTTACGAATATTCTACACATTTTTAAATATGGCCGCAAGAGAAATTGAATTGAATTTCCGCAGGAAATCTAGAAATATACATACATATATGTATTTACATTTTCAACATTTTAGGTAGTTTTCGCTTGCAGCTTATGCCAAATCAACTGTTAAATAGTAAAATGCTCCGTTTGATTATCAGACGCCATTTTGCATTCGACTGACAGACAGACAGACAGAGCTTTAAGAGGTTGCACCTTGTGCTGAGTTTGGGGCAACATATAAATTTCCATTTAAAATTGGCAGCACACACACACTTAAACTGACAACGAGGGCAAACCTAACCAAAGCGACAGCTGTTACAATATTATTGACTCATATCGCATGCATGGCATACACACACACACATACACACTCGAGCAGCTGCTGGCTGTCACTGTGTCAGTGTGCCTCATGCTTCCTTCCGTTTCCTTTGATTTGCCCAGCCTGTTGGCAATTTTTGGTTACGTTGAACTTGGCATAAAATTAAGTGCGCCATTTTAATTGAATTGAGTGCGAGCGGGGGCGTGGCCTTCCCTCCCTGCCAACGTATTTCACACAATCTGTTGAGCGTGTGCATTGGCCATATGTTGCCAATTGTGGGCATGGCACGCCCCCAGCCCAGCACCTGCGCGACAGACAAGTCGCAGCTGTTTACCGTTTGCATGCCTTTTCTCCCTCTCTCTCTCGCTCTTTCTCTCTTAAGATAACTGTTAAAATATTCCCTTAAAGGCCTCTGCCGTAGTCGGTTGAAAATTCAATTATGTTGGAATGTCACTCAGCCAAGCAGAGTCCATAAATTATTTATCTGCTTGCATATTCTTAAGTTGCAGAAAATGTTTAAGGAGAATTTATTAAAAAATTTTCCCAGCTAAATATGTGCTTCGGAAAATTGCTTAACTTTTTCGCTGGCAGTGCGTGACATGTCACCGAGAGTTTCCTCTCTTATCCCAGCTCTCTCTCTCTCTTATCCATCTCAAGCTACCGTTTCTTTTTTTTTATTTTTGGGGGGCGCTCAAACTGTCAGATAACGATGATGCTGCCAATAAAGCCAAAGCTGATGCTGTGCTGTAGCTGGAGATGAGGTTGGGCGATGTTTAAAATGCCGTTTAACACGACGACGCCGTTTTTTACGGCGTATGTGTAAAATTGGATTTAAGCGACAATTGACAACAGCGGCGAAAAGTTGCCAAAGTTGTCAATCGGAGGGCAAACTTCAGTCAACAACATAATAAACATATATAGCGGCAGCGCAGACTACATCGAGTTCTGTTGACATTCAAGATAAAGATGTCAAGCGTGTTGTACTTAACAAACGCCACTTAAATGCGCGAATATACCCCCCTACTCTACCCTACCCTACCCTACCCTACTCTTCCCTTTGCCACACACACACACACACGCCCACTTGTGCCACACTTTGTCAAGCGGGTTGAGTTTTTGAAAAGCTTCAATGTCAGCCGCAACTTTTCCACAGCAAGCTTGTGTTGTTGTTGTTGTTGTTGTTGCCTACAATTCGCGATATGGTTTTGCTTTTTAATGATGCTGAAAATTTAATACTCAAGTGCGGAAAAGTTGCTTTTCATCGCCAACGGCAATTAAATTCAATACAATATTATACACTTAGTAGGGAAGTGATGAAAGAACTAACGTGGAGGAGATGAGTAATATTTTTCCCTTAACTTGTGCTATATATATCTACAATATTGAGTTATTATTTCTTATTAAGAATAAATTTTGAGTAAATTAATATTAGATTATATAGAGAATTTATATAGAAGGCGTCATGAATCAACCGAAATAAATTTTACAATTAATAACTGAACTACTTTTTATAAAAGGCGTAATATTGCAGTTATGTTCATCGTATGAAGTACAATCATTTTTTCACGGTTCCTTGTTATTTTAGCAAATTAACTATAACTTCAATACAATCGCTCTATATATCCAGTATCAAAGGATTTTTTACTGCAACGAAAAACAATGCCGATTCGTTTTTCTATCGGTTTTTTCTTTCCTAATTGCAGAACATATTATTTTTTGTTCATACAGTTAGGTTGATTTAGCTTGTGGAAAATTGTTGGAAAATCATTGGCATATGTTCGTGCTAAAGCATTGCAATTTATGCATCATTCAAGCATTGCTTTTTAACTCGAGCAGAAATGGATAAATCGGATACGTAGTAGCTGGGAGAATGTTAGACCCCAAAATACTGTTAACGCATGCATAAAAGCTTTGCTGCATTTGAGTTTTGATTCGTGTTTGTTAGCAAGTATTCAGCAAGTTCTCTCCGTCTTCCTCTCTCTATCTCTATGCATGTGTTCTATCAAAAACATTTTGACCACTGCAGCACGAGATAGAGACAGTGTGCTGGGGAGGGGCCAGAGGTTTGCATTAAAAAATACATGCAGCAGCAACAGGAAATACACAAAATATGTACTACAACAAACTCAAATTCCCGGAAACTGATTTTTTTCTGTGGCTAATAATAATTGTGGTAAAAACTCTGGTAGAGAGGGGGGGGGGGGGGTGTGTATTTTGTTTTTATTATTGCTTATACACGCATACCAAAAACGAAAAGTGAATTAAGCAAACACACACACACACACACACAGCAGGCAAACACACATAAATGAAATTTATTAAAAAAGTTTACGTTGATGCTTTTTCCTGTTGCAATATATGTTTTTCTCATTGTGTGTGTGTGTGTGTGTGTGTGTGTCAGGTGTGTGTGAGTTTGCCTGTGCGCGTGTGTGTTTGGCATTGAGAAATATGTCAGAAACCGGGCTGGCAATTTGCATTTGCATGTATTCGGCTGTGCATGAATGTTTGAGTGTGTGTGTGTGTGTGTGCGTGTTTTTTTTTTTTTTTTTTTTTTTTTTTATTCCATTTATTGTCTAAATAAAATATACTAGGTAGATATGGCTATATACATCGGAAGGAAAAGGGAAAGGAAAGAATAGTTGTGCTCAGAAACTCCTGCGGTACTGCCGCGAAGCATTGCTACGCAGGGTCTGAGCGGATGCCTTTTAGGGCACCTCTCCCGTACGGCGCTGCCTTTCCAGGCTCCGCAGCGTTTGCATTGTGGATTCTGCAAAGGTGCAGACGGCCTCCCACTTCTCGACACTTTCGAGCATGCTCTCCACTAGCGTACCGCTACTAAGAGTCTCTCCTATCTTAGTGCATAGCGTCGCTCTGCTTTCCTCAAATCTCGGACAGTGTAGGATCACGTGCTCCGCGTCTTCGTCCATTGCGCACAGAGGGCACTCCGGGGAGGAGTCATGTCCAAACCGGTTCAGGTATTTCCTAAACACGCCATGGCCACTCAGCAGCTGGGTCAGGTGGAAGTTGACCTGTCCATGACTCCTCTGGACCCACTTCCTCACGTCCGGGATTAGAGAGTGGGTCCATCTTCCCTTCGTGGATGAACTCCATCTCCTCTGCCACCTTTCGAGTGCTCGACATCTGGCTTGGTGCTTCCTTGTGCGAGCCTCCGGTTGCGAATCCACGGTTGTTTGTCGCCTTTGCGCATATATCTCCTGCGCTTCGAGTGCCAACAGATCGATCGGTATCATCCCCGCAATGACTAATGCGGCATCGTCCGATACCGTTCTGAAGCCGCAGCAGACCCTTAGGGCCCCGAGTCTGTAGGTGGATTCGAGTCCCCGTCGGTAGCTTCTGGTCTCTGTTGCCTTTGCCCAGATCTGTGCCCCATATAGCATGGTTGCTTTCAGCACTTCCATTAGAAGTCGCCTCCTCGCTTGTCTGGGTCCCCTCGTGTTGAGCATTATCCTGCTTAGGGCTCTCCCAAGTTCAGCTGCTCTTGCGCTCGCATGGCTTAGATGCTCTTTAAAAGACAGCCTTGCGTCGAGATAGACACCCAGGTACCTAATCGCTCTCACCGACTGTATGACCGTAGAGCCTACATTCAGTTGAATATTTTCCACGACGTTCCTACTGCTCATGAGCACAGCTTCCGTCTTGTGGTCCGCTAGTTGAAGTCCCGCTCTAGCAAGCCACTCTCTAATGGTGGATACTGTGGTCCCACACTTCTCCTCGGCTTCATGGATATGTTTGGCCACCACCACTACAGCAACATCATCAGCGAAGCCTACCACAGTGGTATCTACTGGAAGGGGCAGCCTCAGTATGCCATCGTACATCGCGTTCCACAGTAGTGGTCCAAGGACTGAGCCTTGTGGAACACCTCCGGTTACTTTGTAGCTCCTTTCACCTTCCAAAGTGTGGTACCGCAATATCCGATCCTTGAAGTAGCTTCCTATTATGCGCTTCAGGTACTCTGGGACGTTAAACCCGGTTATTGCATCTAGAATTTTTGGCCAGCTTGCCGTGTTGAACGCATTCTTGATGTCGAGCGTCAGCACCACGCAGTATTGCTTGGAACCACCTTTCCATCGGGTCCCCTCCAGAGCTCTGCCCGCTATGTCAACGACTGTTGAGATGGCATCTAGTGTAGATCGCTGCTTCCTGAACCCGAATTGCATCGGAGCGAGGTCACCAGCTTGCCTTATAGCACATTCCAGCCTGTTTGCCAGGAGTTTTTCCAAAAGCTTTCCTGCTGTATCAATGAGGCAGATTGGCCTATAGGATGATGGCTCTCCAACGAGTTTGTTGGGTTTAGGAAGCAACACCAATTTCTGGGCTTTCCATCTGTCTGGAAAAGTTCCTTCCTGCAAGCACATATTGAACAGGTCCACAAACGTACCCGGGCTGAGCTCCATGGCCAATTTGAGCGCTTTATTTGGGATAAGGTCGGGTCCAGGCGCCTTTTCGTCTCCAGTCTTTCTCGCAATGGCTACTAGCTCCTCCACTGTTACTTCGTGTCCGGGCGGAATAGTGATGTTTTCGGTTTCCGGCTCCATAGTAATCGGTAGCATTGGCGGGAATAGAGACATGACTATCGTCCTCATGACGTCAGGTTCCATAGGAGGGGCAGGCTTTACGGCTTTTAGTTTCTTTACAGCCACTTTATAGGCCATTCCCCAAATATCGTTTTCCGCAGCGTCGCACAGAGCCAAGAAGCAGGATAGCTTGCTGGTGCGTATTGCTTTCTTTAGCACCCTACGGCAGGTTGAATATTCCACCCGGAGGACCGCAAATTCAGGCTTTCCCTTTGATCGCTGATAGCGCCTTCGGGATGCAATACAAGCTCGCCTAGCATTCGCTATCTCCTCAGTCCACCAGTATACTGGGTTATGGTGCCTCCTGTAGCCTCTTTTTTTTCCATGCTGCAATTGCACGCCACCTCTAGAGCTCCCATCATGGAATTAGCTGCCAGGTTTGCCTCACCGGTTATTTGGGGTGGATTAAAGGCTGCTTCGAAGTCATTCACTCTCAGCGTGTCGGCTTTATAGCCCGCCTGATGATGGTGGTGAGTCCTTGGGTGCTGCATGGATCCTATTTCAATGACAATGGCTAGATGATCGCTTGCAGTGTAGACGTCGCTTAGACTCCATCTTGCCTGCCTAGCAAGGGCGCTGGAAGTGAACGCAAGATCGATAATGGATCCAATTCCTCCTCGACTGAACGTGTTTCTCCTTCCTGTGTTGAGCAGCACGATATTGAGAGCTGCGAAAGCCTCAAGCAATGCTCTCCCCCTCGCGTTAGTTGACGGGCAGCCCCATTCTTCGGACCAGGCGTTAAAATCTCCTGCTATCAGAATGTTTTGCCTACCAATTGCGTCGTGAGCAATTCTGTCTAGCGTGTTTTCGAATCTTTGTAGCGAAAGGCTGGGAGCGAGGTAGCAGCTGTATATCCAGTGTGCTCCAATTTTTGCTCTCAGAAACCCATCTTCCTTCGCTACAGCATCCAGCTGGAGATTGTGTCCTCCGCATATCCATATGGCGGCGCTCCCCGAAGAGTCTGTTGCGTACTGGCTCGTAGATGGGTGTCTCTCTCTTCCGTAAGGCTCGCTCAGAATGCACACATCGATCTTGAGCTCCCGTACGGTTTGGGCTAGGAGATCCTGCGCCGCTCTGCAGTGGTTAAGGTTGACTTGGAGGAACCTTAACATTTGCAGTTTTTCAGTGCTTCCTTGAAAAAGGGGCATTTGAAGCTGCCGACTGCATGATCAGCTTGATGAGAGCTACCTGAGGCAGCCTCTCTAGCACACAGGAGGCAGTTGGGCGCTTGTGTGCATCCCTTTGCAGCATGTCCTGGGAGACCACAGTTGAAGCACTTTCCGGAGTGGTCGATCTTGCTCTTGCAGTTGGCAACAATGTGGCCGAACTCGAAGCATTTGAAGCACCGCTTGGGTCTCATCTGAATCTGGATGCGGCACACTGACCACCCAATTCTAATTTTGGACTGCACAGCTAGTTTTCTTGCCAGCGCTAATGGCAGGGATAGGAATGCTATCTGCATTCCGTGCACAGTCTTCCTAATAGCTCTGACCGAGACCCCGGGCTGTTCGAGGGCAGACTCCACTGCTTTCTGGACCTCCTCAATAGTGGCCAATTCGTCCAGATCTTTGATGACCACATCGGCAGTGTCTGCCAATGACTTGACCGCTGCACGGTCTCCAAGAGCCTTGCCAACGGCGTCCTCTACTTCCTTGGTGCTGTGGACTCGGGCTTTGCTGAGACGTAGAAGCAGATCTCCGCTTGCCGTCTTGCGAATGGCCTGGACATCCCCGCTCAGGTGCTGAAGAGTAGGATCACCTCTTACAGATTTCAGCAAGTCGGCATAGGTGCATCCTTTGCCAGTGAGCACAATTGCGTCCTGTCGGGCCCTCCTGGATTGTGGGTTCTGCACTTTCGTCCAACCATTCCCTTTGGGCTTCGTTAGTTCCGTTTCTATAGTGCCAGTGGCTGCTTGGGGAATAATGGCCCCGGTGGAAGGCCTGGCAGCACCCTTCGCCTTTTTGGGCGGCGTCTTTCGGTTTCCCGAAAGTGACTCCCTCGGTCTCTTGGGAGTGTTCTTGCGAGGATCACTTAGGGTGATGCTTTGTTCTTTATTTTTTATGCTCGTTTGGGTGGACTTGCTTGCCCTCGTAGTTTCCACTTGATTGCTTGCTAGTGCGCAAAGCGATTCGGCCCTTTTTTGGATGCTCACTAGGTTGGTGATTTCATCCTTCATCAACTGATTAATGTGGCGCTGTCCCTTCAAAAAAATTATTGCGGATAGACCTTCAAGGATGCTCCCCATTTTGGCTATTGCATCGCACAGTGATTTAGGCTCGTAGTTTTCCTGCCCTACACATAGAGACGTTTGCAAGCAGTTCTGCGGTGACCTTTGCAGAGTTGCTCTTCTTGCGAAGGGGTCGGTTTCCTGCTCGATGTCCATGCTAAACCCAGGGGGGGCAGGGCCCACCGCTGGACTTTCCATTAACTACTGACAGTGTATGCGTAAGCGTCTGCGAAGTGGAGGAACCAGATTAAAAAAGATCCCACGTGGGCCACGGATTTCTCCTAGGCTTTGATCGGTGGAGGTTTGTTCCGCCTCTGCTCGGACACCAGAGCCTCTGCTTAGGCACCTGAAAGGTGAGAGGATGATGTTCGGTCTGTCCGCGACCTTTTTGCCTTTATTCTTTTTCAATATGGGACTCCAAGAAATTAGATTTAATTTAAATTTAATTTAAAATTAAATTCAAATTTAAAATTCAAATTCTAACGCTTCGCGCCCAAGTGTAGCAACTATCTGGCAACGCCAGATCTTGCGATCGGCTTGCAACGCTGTCAGCTGATCTCTTATGAGTCTGGCAACACCTTTGATCTTGTCCGATCTGGCAGCACTGCCAGCTGTTTTAACAGCAGGGCAGCAACAACAATGAATTGCAAATTTGCCAAAAAGTGGCCAGAACTCACAAAATCGTGCACTATTTACGTTTACAACGCGTTCCAGAGCTGCAGCAGTTCTTTCCGGTGTGGCCTCCCACAGTCTTCCCGAATCTCTGGCCTCGTTTACGATGTTATAACGAAAAAAAACGCGGAGCGGGAAACAAACACATCCGACCTCTGAACTCTTGAACTCTGGGTGCGTGTGTGTCAGGGTGTGTGTGAGGGTGTAGGCAAACTAACACCTGCTGAACGGAACGTCCATGTCAACTGTTGACGTTGTACAATACTGAATTCCAAAACATTTTTAGCAAAACATTTTGTGTGCCATGTCAGCACACTCGGACATACACCCCTCTCTCTCTCACGCACACACGCACACACACACGCACACATTACCATAAAATATAATTAAAAATAACAAAAGCCAGTCAGAGAGAGAGAGAGAGAGAGATAGAGTGCTAACGAGAGCGTGAGAGAGAGGCTGCTAACAGCTGCAAAATTTGTATAGCATACATTTTGGGGCACAGATTTCTTGCATATTTTTGCAAGTACCCCCCCCCCTGTCGGGCTGCTGTCGCAACATATTTTGGGCTTTGCTTTAAATGCAATTATTGTTACGATTATTGTGTAAATGCAAACAACTCACAGCTGCAACAACAACAACAACTAGAAGAAGCAGCAACCTTGGCAAAATAATTGGTTTACTCAGTGTGCTGCCTGTTGACAAATGTGCTGCCTCTGCTGCTGCCTCTGCCTCTGCTGCTGCTGCTGTGTGTTTGCCTAACTGTAACTCTGTCTAATTGGAAACATCAACACTTGTGCATAACGATTTTCCATTCCCTTCCTTCTCTTTAAATTTAAATAAATATGGAATTTTGCTGCAAAGCGATGTTGAATGAGTTTGCCTGCCAAAAAATCAAGTATACGCCCCATAGTTCATAGAGAACTTCAGCTTTATCTCTGACATTTGCGCTTGCTTTGTTTTCCCCTAGCTAGCATGAAGGCGTTGCCTGCCATCAACGGCGTTGGCCATATCCAATGACTGCTAACCCCAAAAATTCACGCTCGATTTGAAGTTCATCTCGTGGTCGTTGTCATCTATCAGGGACAGGCACACTGGCACAGGCACAGGGACAGCGACAGAGAGCCATGGTTAGAAGGAGCATAGGAGTCAGAGTCAGAGCCTGGCACACGTAAGCGACAGTTGAATGGATCCCATCTCAATGACCTAACCCAGCATACAGTCAGCATCCTTCCCACCCAACTCATTAGATAACGCCCCATTTGGAACACAGGCCAGATCAGGCAGAGGCAGAAAAGCCGGAGCAGGGACTGGGCTGGGTACTATGGACTCATGACAGTCTCTGTGCGCATGATAACCGGTTCGGGATGAATTTTCTGTTTTGTGCTCTGATTCTGGCGCTGGTTATTTCGTCACTTAAGAGCGAACCGAGAACTGTTTGCGAAATTGTTTTTGCATAAAGTGTCACTCGCTTCCGGAAGTTGAAGCCGTTGCCATATCTGTTTCTGGCAATGGGAAATGGTTGCTTGGGCTTAAGCTGAATGAAACTGACTCCTGCTCTGGCTTAGAGGCTAACCATTTTTGGTAACTTCTCTCGTTATGGCTGTTGTCATTGTTTCAAATTGTTTGCGAAATTGATTGAAGATTAACCTAATTTACAGTGGCAATTTTGAGGTAAAGTTGTGAAGAAGTTTAGCCTAAGTTTAAGTGGTATTTGGGTTGAATGTACTTTCTTGGTTTAAAGTAGGGGATGATTGCAATTTAATTTGGTTTTAGTTGGCTTAGGGCACTTTATAGTACTATTTCACCACATTACTTTGAGGTTAGTTAAGGTTCAAATATATTTAAACATTTTGACAGCTCGCAAAAACCTCGCAGCAAAAGTTAATTACAATTTAGGAAACACATAACGCAGCCTTTACACAATTTAAATTGTTTTACACTCTTTAATCTTTGGTTGTATTTTTCTTATAGTTTTTCGTTGCCTCGGGCGAGCTTTACTTCATTTTCAGGTATACCATATATTCCCAATGCCCTTCGATATGCAGGCAGTTTAGCGACCTCGTTCAATTTGCAGCTACTTTTTGCCATCTATTTTTTTTTTTTTTTTTGTCATAGTTGGCATCTAATGAGATTATGGAATTATATATTCATAGAGCGAGCAAATGATGTCAGACGATGGCTTAGACAACGTGCCAGATGGCGTGGGGGGAAGTGATGAGCCAAATGAAAGGAATAAAGTGAGCAGAAGACAAACGCAAATTGCATACAAATGCAGCAGGACAGCAGGCTAAAAGGACACCGAGAAGAAGGAGGGGAAGAGAGAATGCAAGAGACTGACAGCAGTTACTTGAGGCTGGCCAACTTGACTGTCCTTCGCATTCAGTTCGTGGCATCTTAGCGCAGTGCTTAGTTTAATGTATTTCCTCAGTTGTAAACGAGCTGGGAAAGAGAGAGAGAGGGGGAGACAGCTCACTTACTTCCGTCACATTGCAGACGTTTTATTTGCAAATATTTCGCCCAACCTCCGCCCTCCTCCTTCGTCGAGTTAAGACTGTCAGCTGATAAATACGCTTTAAGATCTTCAATCAGACTTAATTTAGCTAAATACTCGACCCACTTGTGCGTGCCATCGATAGAGTGTGTTCCCGTGCAAAACTTTTCGCATAAATACTTGAGAAATTTAACTTCAACTTCAGTCTAAACTTCGACTGACTTACGATGCTCTGCAGCATACTTTTTGGCGCAGTGCCTTAAAGTTAAAGCGTGGAGCATCAATCATAAGTTCGGGCTAAAGTTTCGCCACCTTTTAGACCTAATTGTTAAACTAGCTAAGCGCTGAGCCAGAAAGACAGTTGGGATGGGATGGGATGGGATGGGATGGGATGGGATGGGATGGATGCTTAGTTGGATAAGCATCGAAAAGTTTTAATTGAATTTTTCGTTTGCTTTAATTGAACCTTTTCGGGCCTAAGCAAACTCGTAACACACTTTCAGTCCTAACTAAATAACAACTCAATTCTCTCTCTTCTCTGCCTTCTCCATTGTCTCACTTTCACTTTGTCTGGCACTACTATTATTATTATTGAACATTTGCCAGTTTGGTAAATTAGAATATTATAAGTTTTGGCACGCGGCCGCAGCGTTTGCATAATTTCATTACACTTCTCGCTCATGAATATTTAATGTAAAAGCTTTTAAACGCCCCTCGATTTATTTATGTATTTTGCGTTGAAATTTATTTGTGTTTACACCCTCCCCGCCCCTACGGCGGATTTTCCAAGTGCCAAGAAAGAATTTTACTTGCGCCTGTCGCCCCACCACGTTTGCTTTTCACGATTTTCAACACTTTTCAAAGTGTTTTTCGCGCATATTTTAATTAAATTTCGTGTTGCCAGAGCGACCCAAGAGAACGGCATAAAAAAATATGTTACAACTTAATTAAGGAAATTACATCTCGGCTAATTAGCGATGTATTTTTTTTACCCAGTCTTTTTCGTCTCTCTTGCGTAAATCTCTCTAACGACATTTAGAATCGGGGTCCCAAGTTGCCTTCCCTTTTGCTAAATTGATAAACAAAAACGTATGCGCAATGCGTATACGCAATATCCATGCATGCAAATGGAACTGTGTGTGTTGGTGTGTGTCTCTCTCTCTGTATGTGTGTAGGCGTGCACTTTAAAAAGTGTTTCGCAAGCCAATATTGATAGCGTTTCCCTGGCGAGCACACACACACACAGAGAGAGAGCGGGCTGAGGGCTTTTCTATTGCTCCAATTACACAGCGACGGAATGCGGCGAAAGAAAAAAAAAAAAAACAAATGCCTCGCGATATGTTGGAAATTTTTGGTCGCATTCTCATTGAGCTACGGTTTTGGTCAGTTCCAAATTGCGTCGAACTGCGTCCAACTGTTTCGCGTATGTGTGGAATGCGTTGTTGCTGTTGTTGGCTTTCTGCATGTTTGATACAAATGTACATATCAATTCGAATGCGGCTGGATGCGTGCATGTGTGTGTGTGTGTGTGTTCAGTATGCGCAGCGAGGCGTGGCTGCATTTATTCTGCGCCTAATAGAATTCTCATGTTGAAGTCGTGTTCGCCCTGCAAGTGAACACGTTGGGCAAAAAGGGCACACAATAGACAGAACATAAGAGAGGAGGATAGGGGGGAAATATTTAAGAAATCATTTTGTAATTTCCTTTCCATAAGCAGATACTAAAGTATCCTCTAAGCTGATCTTAAATAACAGATTGTGCTATATATAATAGTAAACTTGTTATAAAATGTATATTTCATAGTTTTATTTAATTACTTGATAAATGACTTTTATTTTCACATATTGAATATTTTCTTGCATGAAAATGTATTATTTGATTGCAAAATATTTCAGACATTTATGAGAATTATTTTTAAGCCGATGACAAGCTCAGACAGAATTTGCTACATACCTTTTGTGAAGGTATGTGTGCGTTTATTTTCCTCAAATATATTTGGTTTACTTTTCTGCTGCCCTTCAACCACTGTAAGTCAGTCCACTCATATTTGCATCATATATTCGAGTTTCCTGCCCATTGAATTGCTGCGTGTTGCCCACTTGAAATACAACACGATTTTCGGGATGTCTATGAGAAGCGGGTAAATGTGCTTTTTTAGCTGATAAGTTTATTTGCCTATTGATGCGTTGCGGCTAATTACGGCCACACATAGAGTTCCTGCTGCTGCTGCTGTTGCAGCAGACAAACTGCAAATGGAGTCGAACAAAAAGTGTTGCCTATTTATTTGGGCTAACTGCGGCTAACATGCAGCCAATGCTGTTGTGTGGGTGTATGCGTGTGCGTGTGCGTGTATGCGGAAGATTGTGCGCGTGCATGTAGCATTCAAATTTATTCAAAACAATTTTATTCAAATCGCAAAAAACTAATTCGGGGCACGTACCAGCTACTACAACAACATTGCCTAATAAAAGTGCCTTCCCCACATGTTTGGCCAGTAAATTCATATATCTATGCTAGCGGGTGTATCTGTGTGTGTGTGTGTTGGTAAATTTGCGTTTGTTTTTGCCCATTTTTGCCAACGTTTCACAATAGTTTCGGCTCACCAATTCGACCAGTTACGAAGGGAGGAATACTTTGTGAACTGCCCAGCAAATTATGTTATTTCCCATATGTGTGTGAGTGTGTGTGCGCATTGATTGTCAGCTTGTATCAGAGTGTGTGTGTGTGTGTGTGTGTGAGAGTGTGTGCTTAGGGAGGCAGTTCTCTTGTAATTATGTCTAATTTTATTGCCTTCACCCACGCCCCACGTCGAGGCACATTTTATGATGCTTGTTTATGTTGTTGTCGCATTGATTTTTGTTTTTGTGCTAATTGCGTTTGCCCATAAACTATATTGATTTCTATATAGGGAGGGTCCTGCATATCGTATATATGGTAGATGTGTATAGCATATATATCTGCTCATTTTTAGAGCTGTTAATTAATTGTTGTTTGCCCTCTAAATTATGCAATGGTCGATGATTGGATTCTGCTGTCATCCCATCTGCCTTCGGTTGGGGTGCGCAACTTAAAAATATTTCAAATTCCCCTCTAATATATACAAATTAGATTTAAAAACCTTTGTATTTGTTTGCAATTAAATAACATTGTTGATTGCACAAATTTTCCACTTAGATTTACATTGCAATTTGATGACAAACTGGCTGAAAATCTATGAAATTAATGCAATTATTTGTGGCCTCATTCGAAATTGGGTTCAAAGTGTTTTGTTTACTTTTTTCATAAATTTCAATTAGCCAACGATATTTATTATTTTTTAATTACAGTGTTGCCTATTTCGGAGCACAATCAATACAATCAGTTAGCCCACAGGCATTAACACAGGATTACCGCAAATAGAAGGAGGGAAAAAGAGATATAAAATGGCAAAAAAAGAAGAAAAAAAGAGAAAGAACAACAGCGAAAAAAACGACATAAAAGCAACTTCATAAAATCGAATCGAACATCGTAAAATATATGGGAAATGTTGTCGACAGCGAACAAAGCATACAATACTCACGCACGCACACACATAAATTGCAATTGTGAGTTGATGTGTGTCTCTTTCTCTCTCTGTGTGTGTGTGTGTGTGTGGCATTTAGGTGCGCGTTAACAAGGCAGAAGCGTGTATAATATTTTCTAATTTCTCAATTTCCCGCACATTGACATCCGAAACTAATAAAAATAAATCGCACTTTGATATCCGCTTTGCAGTGCATTTGTTTCGTTTCCTTTCTGTATTTTTTTTTATACCCTATAAAGGCATGAACAAATGCCCAAGAAAGGGTATGATGGCATATTTAATATATGGTAACTTTTGCAGCATCAATAACTGCAACGATATTCTTAATTTTTCTGTTAGTTTAGCTTTCTTACCTTAGATCTCTGGGATTGAAAGGTTTTGGAACAAGAAATTAAATAAGCAGTTAGTTGCATTATCTATGCATATAGAGCTTATTTCATATGTGACTTATCATGCCGAGAGCCCTCAGGAATTTTTTAATTTTAATTCAAGTGAAATCCTTTAGTTTTTATAGATGCAAGCGTATCTAATAGTCGCCTATGCTCGGCTATTGCTGCCTTTACTTGCTTTTTATTTTGTTGCTTGCCTGCTCTCTTCTTTTTCAATAATCGTTACACGTACACACACACACAGGCAGAGGCAGATATAATGGCTGTCATAGCCGGCTGCCTGCCTTGGTCAGTTCCACGATTTTTATATCATTTTTAGTAGACATCGTTGTTGTTGCTGTTTCATTGTTTTTGCCACACTTTTGGCCTGGCGAGTTAGCGCCAACAATAAATAAATGCGCGCACAATTTCACCGACAACGTCGCACACACACACACACACACATGGCATAGGAAATTTATAGATCTGACCGGATGTGCGTCTCTCTGGTGACATACAGATACAGATAGTGGTATTACCCGAGTGCGCCGCACTCCGGGCATGAGATACGAAGCGCACACAAACTTATAACTCTCTCTCACTCTCTCTCACTATCTCTCTGTGTGTGTATGTGTGTGTGCGTGTGTATTACAAATACAAATAACAACAAAATGACCAACTAAATAAATAGTTTTGTAACCACACACAGACAGGATGTGGGCAGAAAGCGAGGGGAGTTTGCCATGAGCGTACAGTACCCTCTACTCAATGCAAGTGTATGTGTATACATATATGTGTGTGTGTGCCTATAACTATAGTTAAGTTCATAAACTTTAAAGAGAACGAGAGAGAAATGGAAGATGAGCTGCAGCATTAGCAAGTCATAAAGGCAGAAGGAGGCGCAGACAATTAGAGCAAGCTACAAATTCACTTAAAGATAATATAATTTCCCCACATTTCCATCAAAATTGCCTGGCTGATTTTTTTATTTTTTTTTTGATTTTTCAATTCTTCTCTTTCTTCTCGTTTCGAGCATTTTCTAACGTTTCATTTGTACACGTGATTTATCTCAAGCTGCTCATTTTTCTCTCTCCCTCTCGCTCTCTCTAGTCTAGTACTTGAAATGAAGATAGCATTGATGCTAGATGGTTGCATCGTAAATCCAACTGAAATATATATAGCACACAATACAATATATATACTTATAGGGCAGACGTGCGCCCCACACACACACAGGCACTTGGAAAGATCAACACAGACAGTGCAACATGAGGCAAGCAAGCGTATTATTGCTTCAGTTTTTAGGTCGCAGCACAATGAAATAGCTCAAGTTGATGATAGAGGAAGAGTCTCAGAGTATGTGTGTGTGTGTGTGTGTGTGTGAGTGTGTGAGTGTGTGGCATTCGATAGAGCTAACTGGGGGTGGTAAATGCAACAAAGCTGCTTATCGTTTAACGCTCACTCTGTAATGCGTTTAAACTTGATGATTGATTTTGGCCTGGCCAAGGAGGGGGGGAGGGTAGATGGGCGGAGATTGGCTTGACTGCAAGTAAGTGCAGAGAGGAAATCGCTGGGTTTGCTTGGACAATATCCTAAGCCAACTAGGCTTGCGAGGTCTATGGCCTCCGGATATAACGTATACGCGATGTGGCGTCGCCATCATTGTTCGTTCATTTTATGTGGCTGCCTGCGTTTTATGGACTTCACTGGCGCGGCCATTGTGTGTCTGTGTGTGTGTGAGTGTGTGTGGCATCCAAAAACTAAAACAAAGTACTGTTAGAAACGAGTGTGTGTGTGTGTGTGTTGGTTATCGCTCGTTATGTGCGTGCGTGTTACTGCGCAAAGATGCCTCATAAATTTCGCGCGCTTTTTCGCCTTCAATTTTTTGTCGTTATAAAAAAAATAATTCTCTATTGCTTTATTTTTCGTATATTGCACAATTATTCTATGTGTGTGTGTGTTTTTTTTTTTTTATTTGGTTGCCTCTTCTAAATTTAATGACTCTGCCAGCGCACTTGGCCACTAAATCAAACTGTTACAGAGTATTGTCTCTATTTTTTTTTTTTTTTTTTTGTGTTTTTTTTCTATTTTCGCACACAATTTCGACTGTCGTTTTATTTAATTGTCTGTTGCCAGACCGACGTTTTAAATGCGTCTCGGAAATGGTTCGGCTCGATGCGCTTCGATGATTTTAAAGGGCAAAAGGAGACGCCGCTGTCGGGCTTGATATTTATGAGCGCTAATTAGACCCCCCTACCCCCCCTACCTACCTCTCTTATCATTACACAAAGCAGACGAAAATGGAGATCGTATTACATGCGAGTGGGATGCGGCCAAATCGAATTGGAAATGAATCCAACAAAATTAGCAGGCAGGCGAGAGAGTTGATGGCAAAAAATTGTCAGGAAGGCAAAATGAACTTCCGCTAGCGGCAGTCAGAACTCATAACAGAAAATGGAAAATATGGAAAAACCTGAAATTGAACTACTCTTCAAGCACATTCGGATTTTTTTTTTTTGTTGCTTTTATCATAAATTCAGATATCGAAGAACACAGGAGAATAACCGAGAGTGGATGGGAAGTGAATGTAGCTGGAATATGCACATATCTTGTCAGGTTTAATGTTCCTGAAAGCACAAACGCTTAAAGGCAAGCAGAGAGCGAATAATGGAGAGAGATATATGCCATACAGCAAGCAGTATTAATTTATCATTCAAATACATATATTTTTCAGCAAAATCTCTGGCGAATTGCTGGCGAAAACGTTTTCGAATATGGCAGACCTTGCACTACACTTGCAGTGTAGTTTACCAAGCCAAAGAATTTACGATGCAAGCGACAGTTGAAAACTTTCAATGCACTCGAAATGCAACGGTAAATGCAGCTGCAACAATGGCTGACTCTGGCTTGGTAACTGTAACTGCAGCTGCAAGTTGCACGTTGCAACGCTAACGGTAAATGCCAATGCAGTTTTTGCCTTTGCATACTTTTTGGCATTCCACTTAACACCGCCACCGCCGGCAACGGCGACAGCGACGGCGACGGCGACAGCGACGCACGTTTCTGACCACAATGCAGAGGCGTAGGCGAGTATTGGCCAAAGAAGGCTTATCCCGTTGCCAGTTTCGCAATTTCATTTTGCACATTTTCACAGCATTTAAATCAAAGTAGATGGGGTATGTATGAGCTTAAAGATATGATAGACTAAGGAAGATATACTATAATAAATTAAAATATGAAATATATTTTATATTTGCTCTCAAAGAATTTCAGCTCAGCAAGAAAATACTTGGGTATCTTAAGAAAAACTTTGCACAGACTGAACTCAGTGCATGCTAACATATCAGAGCTGAATGCTGGGTATCTTATAGTCAGGCATGTCACCTTTTATGCATTCTCCCATTCGCATTCTGTAGCTGACGTGGGCTCAGGTGGCGTTAACACTTGTTTAAAAATTTGTTATTGGGTTTCTTTTGTTCCCCTTGTTTATTTGTTGTTGTTGTGATGGCATGGCGGTTACCAACAGAGCGAGAGGGAGACAGAGAGAGAGACAGAGAGAGAGAGAGGGAGAGAGTTGCGATGCTGTGCACAGGTTGAATGTGGCCCAGCTGCGAGTGGGTCAGCAAAACAAGCATCTAGGTCAGTCAGGGAGCTCTCGGCTGGCGACTCTACGAAATGGGGCTCTGTTGTCACTTTGCGTTGGCTTTATCGGATTGCACGTAATATTGCTGACAAATTGAATACAATTGCGTTTAAGCTGAAAAGCTCATTAACGAAATTGGATAGCGTTGCAGGGACCGCACCCACCCCCCCGCCCATCGGAAATTAAGGTTGAAAAATTAATTTCCATCCACCATATGCAAGCAATAAAAAATTAAATAATCGAGAAATGAACAAACAAAAAAACAAAACAAAAAAAAAATGAAACTCGCGTTGATTTTTACCCGTTGAAATTGAACTGATGCGAGAAAAGTTAAGCTGATCAACGTATTTCGATTGGAATTCTTCAGAACAATTCAATATGCAATATTTAAGTATGTAAATTACAGGAAATGAGTGATACGAAATCAGAGTTCGAGGGTTGAGTGGGCTTGATCTAGTAATTGCCATGGAATGTGCACAGGATTGAGAAGTTTTTTGAAGAAATGCAGAAATATAAAATTTATCTTCAACATGATTTATTCATATTATAATCGAGTCTGTGTCTCTGTTCAACATTTTAATATACTTCTAAAAACTTTTTTTAAAATGATATTGCAAACTTGCAAGCTTATGAAAAGTAATATTCTCTAAAGCAAACTGGCTGTGAATTATATTTAGTATTTTACTGTACAAGTTTTACTTAGTTCAAGTTACTAAAAAACTTTCTTTTCATCTACAAAAACTTGCGAAAGTCGTTGAAATTTTTACTATCTCTCTAGCCGTATAGTTTGACGACAGAATTTTAATGAAATGTTTATGTTTTAAAGTAGCTGTTAATATTATTTAAATCTAAACAGAATGATAAATAATTGAAAATAATTAAGGTACAAAATAAATTAAATCAGACTAATTAAGAGGCAAATAATAAATGCCACACGTTGACCATTCCAGGGTATTTAGAGTGATTTTCATGTGCATTACGAGCTCGTTTATATAAATAACACTTACCTGAGTTGAGTACGCTACTTCTTGGCCCTGTGAACACATGAGCATGTTGGCCAGAGGGCAGCTGCAACAGCAAAACAAGAACTAAACAAGTAAATTAAGTTAATTACAGGCAAATAAAATATGAGAAAACTTTTGCATTCAAATGTTGCAAATAATTTAGAAATGTTTTCAAGCAAAGTTAACAGTTTCTTCTGCCAGGCAAGTAGCATGTTTAGTCGGGCTGTCAACAGTAGTAGAAGTTGTTGTCCTACTACCCCCCCCCCCACGCCCCCTCTGACTCCATGCTCCACAAAATGTTGCATAATATTTGCGTATTAAATTGTTGAGGGTCGCACGTTTTACACTTCAGCAACATTTCCGCCTGTTAAATGTTTGGCCATTACAATGGCGTAAAATCATTTTGTTGGTGAATTTAAAATGTCCGCCAAGCACAGCAGAGCACATCCAACCCCTACCCCTCTCTCTCTCTCTTTCCTCTCCTCATCCCGCTCAGTGTTTGCGGGCAGCATGAACAGTGAACAGCTGCGCGTAATTTTAATGAGAATATTCATTGGAGCCACAATTGAGACAACCAGAGCGGAGTCACATGGAGGCAGCGGAGTCCTGCCCCCTGCCTCTCTGTGGTTCGCTGCGTGGAGTTAGTGAAAGATTGGTCACAGTTCTTTCCGGTTATGCCAGCAACAGGAACAGCAGCAGCAGCAGCAGCACAGGCAGTTGCTGTGGCACTTAATGTAATGTAATTTTATGCTGTCGGTTAATTATTCAGCGAATTTTCAGCCCGGCAGCAACCCGGAGACAACTGTCATACGGATGTCAAAGTGTGCATTGTACGGGGAGGAGTACGTGCTGGACATTTATTTATATCCTTCATGACGGAAGTGATGAGAATATTTCATCAAATTGTTCGCTAATTGCGAATCGAGTGAGAACTGCAGCGGGATGCATAAATTGAAATAGTTTGCAATACCATAATACCCTGTATATATTGCGAAATAAAGAGGAATTTAATTAAGTACAAGTATATAAGTTAAACAAATTGTTTTTGTATGAACAGAGACACTCATTCGATTTCAATATTTCTCAATTAAATTTTCAATGCATTTTCATTAAATGCTTTAAATATTTTAAGCAATTGTATCTCTCTCTCTCTCTCTCTCTTCCCATTGACAATCTGTTGTTACATTTAAATTTTCAAATTTAGCTAATTTTATCTCAGCTGTCGACTACTTTGAAGATTTCCACTCGCATTTGATCTGTGCGTAATTTGATTTTATTTACATGTAAAGCGAGAATACAAAATCATGTTGAGGCATGCGCTGAATACCCTGTAGGAAATAGGAGTGGTTAAGAGGTATGATATAGTAATGAGATATATTAATTTTGAAAACTTGGAATATATGTTTTGAAAAGAAAACTTAATAGCAGAACATGCTTAGTTTTATTTTATACATATTCCAGTTCCTTTTACAGGGTATCTACTCTTTCGTCCACTTGCTGCCAATCAAGTTTTCTATGCGTATATATTTATTTTATTTTTATTTAATATGTTGAATGCCACGAAATGTGTGCAAATAAATCGATAGCGCCTTAAGCATTTCCCATATATGTAAATTATATAATATCATTTTATCGGTTTTATTGTATGGCACGCGCCAAGAATTACAGATCTTTTGATTTCAAATATTTGCACATTAATTATGCCAGACATCAAATTGATTTTCACTTTTCCCACATGGAGGGAAAATCATTAAATGTGCCACAAAAAAAAAAAAAAAACTTTTTCGTGGTGCGACCTCTAGTTGTGCTATAATTTAAGATCCGCTCGTAATGTTTCAGGTGCGTGGATTGCTGCTGCGGGAAGGGAGGGGTGATGTGTCAGTTAGGCATAGGGTAGGTGTCCCCCCTACTGTCTCCCCTTGCTGCAGCGAAATTAAAAGCGAATTCCGCTGCCAACACTCGAGAGCACTCGCAGTCTCTGCCTCCGCCTCCGCCTCTGCCTCTGCCTCTGCCTTCGCGTTGTCCTGGCAGTTTTACGAGCCGGCTTTAAAATCACGTTAATGATATTTACAGCGGCGGTCGGGAGAACTGGGCTGCAAATTCGAAACTGGAGCAGCGAGTGGGAGGACAGGACAGGGCGGGGGGGGGCAGGGTAGCTGCCTTTGACCAACGCCTCGGCCTCGGAGTCTCTTTGCCTCGGTTGGTGTTAACTGTGTGAATTTTGCGTTACCAACGCGCTTCTCTCATTTGCATAACAAAGTTGGCCACGCCCACATGGCTACCTTACACGCCCACAAACCTCACACCCCTCCCCCCCCGACTGCCCCTTGCTATTTACAACATTTAAATTAGACATTAAATTTGAAAGATGGGCTGCCGAAGAACTTTGCCCACGTTGGCCAGGCAGGTGTGTCTGCTCTCTCTGTCTCTCTGCTTTTTACGAGCTTACTGAATTTCGAAATATTTTTTTTTTTTTTTTTTTTTTCTACTCTATGCCATATATAAGCTGCAGATAATTCGGAACACTCGCAGAATGCTGTTGCTGCCCTTGATTTACCTATTTACTTTATTTTTATGGCACTTAAATGGCACTTGGCATTGTTGTGTGTAATTTGGCTTTGTTGTCGAGCAGTTTCGGGACTCGATTCACATGATAAGCTAAATGCCTGTCCCTCTCTCTCACTCACTCGCTGTCTGTCACTGTCTCTTTCCATTTGTGCTGTCTTTTATTGCACTTGTTGTTGTTGTTAACAACGCCAGTTGGCCAGTTCATATATTTTAACTTATTGACAACAATTATGGGCGATAAACACTGCCACTGCCGGCTTTGCAATCCCCACGGGATTTATGTCTATTGAAATCGTAATTACTATATATGTTACATATATATATTTAATGAAGTTCTCGATGGCAGTTACAAAGTGCCTGCGTTGGGAGTATGAAAAATAATACTGTGCAAAATGATTACATTATCCGTTGGAAACAGGGATGTACTTTTAAATTTATACTTTTTAAGAAAGGTTTCTGTATGGGTACCCTAATTTACTGTGTGCCCCAAGGCCCTAGCTCTATGGAAAACTTCGTCAAAAATCATTAGATTTCCTTGAAAGGGAACTTTTTATCTATTATTTGGCCTCTAGCTCGATTCTGCATCAAAAAACAATGAATTTAACGTATTCAAATATTTCGACCTTTCAATCATATAGATTCCATGCTTTCATATGTCCCTTGCTCGATTTCAGTACCCCTATAGAACTTCTAGTATGGAAAACTCCGTCAAAAATCATCATAGTCCCTTGAGATAAGACATTTTCTCAATTTTGTAGGCTATTGATTCAATCTGTAGTAAAAAATAAAGAACTTAAAGCTTTCAAAATTTTGGAACTTCCCTATATGTCTTCCCTGAAATAGAGAAGTGAAAAGAATATATGTAGATAGTTTATAAATTAAAAAATTGTATGCTGCAGAACTTCAGTTGGTATCAGCAAATTCCGTAACTATGTTTTCTACCATCATTATTAGCCGATTTACATTTCATTTGTTTTTTTTTTTTTTTTTTTGTTTGCAATGGCACCTGCTGCTTTCCCTATAGCCACCTGCTACAGCTACAATTGGCCAGACCGAACCTGCCCCTGCCATTAGGCCAGAAGACGTGTTTGTGTGCCTCAAAGTATTGCCTACTTATGGCCATTAGGACTAAAAGCTCAACGAAATAGAAGTAGGCGAAGAGAGCTCAAATTAATTTTCATAGAAAATCGCATTTGCCTGCGTTGTGGATTGTCTGGCGGGGCAGGCAGCAGAAGCAGCAGCAACAGTGGCAACAATAAATAAATGCAGCAACAACAAGAAAACAAAACGTGGCACAATATGCTACAACAACAACAAGTTAGGGGGGAACAACAATGAAATCAGCACATTTGGTTTTAACGACTATATGAGTTCTGTTTTTTTTTTTTTTCTTTCTTTCTCGGCGCAAACAACATCAGAGCTCAGAAGACGCTACAGTGGGTATTTTTTTTTTTTTTTGGTATCATTCTTCTTGTGTTTTTGCTGCTCTTTTTGCTCGTTATTGTTGCTGTTGTTGTTGTTGTTGTTATTGTTGTTGGTTTTTAATGTGCATTTGCGTTGCCGTCGGCGCCAGCGTCGCCATTTGAACATTCCAACATTACAAACGTCACGCGAAAGTTTTTTTTTTTTTTTTTTTTTTTTTTGGAATAAGAAGATGAGGCTGATGCTGCTGACTACTGTTGGTTTTTAATGGAACTGACAATAAAAGTATGATGAATTTGGCAGGGTGTTGGTAACGGCAATGTTGATGGAAGACCCATAAGTAAATAACACAAGTTGAGGCAGTCCGAGTGACGCCTTATAATAGGATTTTCAATTGTCGGAAAAGTGTGTCACAGAGGAGTGTATAAATGCTTGAAATGCTGGGTAATTGTTCCTAAAGAAAGTAGCTTTTATAAACTTCCTAACTAGAACAGTTTATATTGTTGTTAAATTTGTTTTATTTAGAGATTTGTATGTTATTTTGAATAAAAAATAAAAAATAATATACTTTTGTCAGCTTTCACACAGTTAAACTCTAGCTGAGTCTTTGGAAAATGTGGAAGCTAAGAATAAATAATAATATATAATAAATAAATAAATATGATAAACAATTAATTTTAAACTGAAAAGCTTGCGTCGAGCTGATGTCTTAGAACATTTAATGATATTAATCTAATATAAAGCTATTTTTTGCTCTGATCTTTATAATGATATAAATAATCTTAATTATCTGGTTTATTCGCAAATGCTTAAAGCGCATTAACGCTTCGCCTATGCCCGTTGTGATTATGTTTTTCCTACTTTTTCCTCGCTTTGTTTGTCTGTGAATTTGAGCAGCTGATTTTCAGTCTGCGAACAGATGAGGCTGCCAGACAAACCAACCCAGTTTCCAGTTCCCAGTTCTCAGAACCCAACCCACAGCTAACCCAAAAGCAATGCCACAACCACAAACGGAACCATTGAGAAAGAGACAGTTGCAGAGTGAGAGAGAGAGAGGGGGGAAGGGAATAGAGCTGAAACGAGCTGAATTGTTATTATGCAAACAAATTACATGGCCGGGAAAATTCGCTACTGTGCAGCAGGAATCGTTAACGTCTTTGCCGACATTTGAATGTGTTACGTTTTTGCTGCTATTTGCACAGTGTACTGTGTACACTCTGCTGCGTGGCACGAGTTATTATTATTTGGCAATTTTGACTAGTAGTTGAGTTCGGGTAGGAGATCGCTTTGTTTACGACCCAAGTAATTAAAATATCCAATTAGGAAGCTGCTTGCCTGCTGCACTTTGCATTGCCAGAGCAATTTTATGAGCTGCTCATGTAACTAATGGCCACACACACACACACAGAGAGAGAGAGAGAGAGAGACACTCTCTTTATAGTTGTGCACTGTGTCCAGTTGGCTTGGCAACATAAATTCCCTTTTGCGAGAAATTAATAAAAATGATTGCAGACTGTGTGTGTGTGTGTGTCTACGCTGAGTACAATGAATGAATGCTGCATGCCAGCTGTTGGCCAAACATGCTTTTGATTGCCAGCAGCAGCAGAAACAACAACAGTGGCTCAAAAAAAACGTCGCCCTTCATCAGCGTGTGCATTACAAGCGGTCGCCTGGCTACAGATGATGGGGCTACCCGTCGCTCACTCACATTGCACACGCTGACGAGCTGGAAAAGTGGCAGCAGGAGCAGAAGCAGGGCAGGAGCAGAAGCAGGGCAGGAGTAGAAGCAGGGCAGGAGCAGAAGCAGGGCAGGAGCAGAGTAACAATGGCAGGAGCAGAGCAAGAACTGGACAGAAGTAGTTGCAGAGGCGGAGCAAGAGCAAGGCAGGACCAGGGCAGGAGCTGGGCAGGAGTAGGGCAGGAGCAGGGCAGAAGCAGGGCAGGAGCAGGGCAGGAGCAGAGCAGGAGTAGGGCCAGAGCAGGGCCAGAGCAGGACTCAAGCAGGACTCAAGCAGAACCATCAGTTAGAATACCCCAACACGCAGCAGAGCTCCGCTTGTTACCCATTTGCCATACATGCTGCCACATCGCGTCGTTCCATTTTGTCGCTCCACTGTCACACGCCACAGTGCAATGATAAACAGCGAAGAAACTTGCCAAGGCAGGGGAAGGAGGTAGAGGAAAAATACTGAAAAAAAAAAAAGCGGAAAAATTCCAAGGCTGAAAAGAACATTTAGCCGCCGGTTCAAGCCAAATACATCGCCTGCGGCAGGGCAAATTGCAACAAAATCTGTGAACTGCCCCCTCTCACCTCTTGCCACACCCACAGCTTATAAGCACTTCACATCTAATCAATTATGCCATCTGCACATTTGTGTGTGTGTGTGTGGGCAGCCTCATAGATGTGTCTGGCAACAAAAAGCTTCGCGGCCACGTTCCGCCAAAGGCCACATAACATTTAAATATGCATGATGGCTTTAAAGCAGCAGCAGCAGCCCCCTCTACTCTGCCAGCAAGACGGCCGAAACGTGGAATATGGCGGGCAACATTTGTAAATGGTAACAAATACGGAGAGAAGCCTTCGGAAAGCTACAAAAAAAATGGAAACAAAAATGGAGAAGCACAAATGGAATCCAGCTTCGGTTTCAGCGCGGTAACTGAAGCCAGGAAAGCAGACATAGATACCGCACTCTCTCTCTCTCTCTCTCTCTACAACACTCTCCATCTCTTTCTCTCTCCTCTCTTCTCCCATTCTGTTGAATCCGTAGTATCAGTCGAGGCTGCTGCTGCTGCCCATTGCTTTTGCTGCGGCTGCTGGTGTGCTAATTCCGTTAGCAATTTCACTTCACGAATGCTGAAGAATAACAAAAACCAGCCAGAATATTAAGCCAACTCCTAACGCACTTCAAATACCCTAACAGATCGAATTTATGCCCGAATAAACAGACGAAAACACTCAATATCTTAAGAAACTCAATCGACAAACATGTAATCGATAGTTATGATTTAAAATCCACAAGAAATATAATATTTATTCCATAACTAAATCTTTATATTCCCATTCTAGTTTAACAATTACACTACATAAATATTAATTAATTCCGATTTAATTCATTTATTATTACTACATAAAATCATATTTAGAAAAACATATTTAAATTTGATGAAAATTCGATACTCATGAAAATTCAAGCAATAAATATTTCAATGAATAAATAAGAGTATTCCGAAGGTTTATAAAACGAAAAAAAAAAAAAAATAAAATGCAGTGTTATATTTTTATGATTATCTTGTTACACATGTTTGCCATTTTATTCGCATTTTATTAGGTGTTTTTTATTGCATTTGCATTTGATTTTCGGTTGAGTATTTGTTTAAAGAACGAATTTTGATTTTTAGCCAATTTTTATTGCTTTAAATAAACAGAGAAATCTGCGTTGATTTTTTTATAGGCTATTAAAAGATTTAAATTGAAAATGGATTTTATTTTAAAGCATATGGGAAATTTAATTTTCGAGCAAAGTTTCTGCAGTACTCGATGTGGATTAGATTTCAACTGGATTTCAGTAGTATATAACGCCTGACAAGTGCTACGATAAAATCAGTTATACCCCATATTTGGGGCTGCTAAAAAAGCCGTTAGGAAAAGCGTCATGCATATAGAAAAGCAAATCTTGTGAGGCAATGAAAAACGAGGCGAAACTGCTTAACGGTTCTTCCAGCTGGTTGTAGTTGTTGCAGCAACCAAATGTGGCAGGACACGCGAAAAAAAATGGCCAAGCAAATTGTATAAGTGTGTGTGTGAGTGTGTGTGTGTGTGTTTTTCCGCATAAGCAAAAGGAAGTGAAGGAGCAGCAGCAAAGGGAGAGGGCTGTGGTTGAAGCATATCGCAACAGATTAACTTGCTTTGCGGGGCTTAAGCACAGCTTCAACAGCAGCAGAGAAACAGAGAAACAGAGAAAGAGAGAGACAGAGAGAGCCTGTGTTTGTTGGAGCGAGATAGCCTTCTTGGAAAGTGGATGTGGCAGAAATCGCTCGTTGAGAGCGGCTGCCCAAAAGTGGAGGCCACACAAAGGCAACGTTAATTGCATTGAGGCTACACACACACACACACACACACACACACGGGGCAGCCACGCCCACACTTTAAATAAAAGAAAACACACGCACCCGACTCTGTTTTATGTGGGATTTTCTTGTATTTATTTACATTAATTGGATTTCAATGTGTTTGCCACACAGTGCAAGCCGTAAGCTACAAAGATGGTTTTCTCTCTCTCTCTACCTCTCTCTCCCTCTCTCTCTATCTCTCTCTCTCTCTCTCTGTTGCTACCTCTTGCCGCTTTCACTTTGTCAAGCGAACTTCCGCCCACATGAAGCACAGCTGGCCAAAAGGAAGCGTTGGCCAAAGGGAAATATGCATGTTGTATGTAATTTCCCATTCGCTTTGCCAGCGTTGTCCCTTATCTCAAGGGTTAACAGAGGGTTAAACAAATTAATTAATATTATTGTATTACTTTTGCCAGAGGTGTAGCTAGCTGGGGAATTGAATTACAATCCGACAATCCCAGATTAACCCATTAGAAGTATCTAACTTGCATTCTAAGTCAATTATGTACAAGTTATTTCATGTAAATAAAATTTAGACATGCAGCCCGAAAGTAGGCAACAGAAATTGAGAGATTTGTTTATTTACTGTTGCCTACTTTCCGGCTGCCTCCTCTTTTATCTTATATTTTTATGTGTTTTCATTTATGCAACATGCTGCATGGAATGCAAACTCAATTTAGATCTGAACTACGCAATGACCAACATGGCCAGCTGCAAATCATTTGAAGCACTTGGCATTCTGGCCCCAAAACAATGGGAGTGCACTTTGGCCAGAAGGCAGGCAGGGGCGTGGTCAATATCTGCAATTTTGTTAGAGTTGCATCATAAAAACGAAATGAGCCAGTAAAAATCATTGCAAGTCGAGGGCAATTGCATTTACCTCTAGAAGAAACATGCATAAACATGCACACACACACACACACACACCGACAGGCGCATTTATTTGCCCCTTTTTGTATTCCCCAAGTCTGGCAGACAAAAGGAGGCGCTCCATTGAGGCACAAAATAAGATTATTAACATTGTTAAAACGAACGAGAAGCGGAAGGCTCGAAGCAACAGGGCCAGCAGCAGCCCAAGCTAAGCAACAGCTGCCAGAAGGTTAGGGCAGGGAGGAGAGAGAGAGAGAGAGAGAGAGGGGGAGGAGTAACCAGGCCAAGAGCTGAGGTAAAATGCAAAAGCCAATCGCCTTTTCGGAGTCGGCACACAGGATGTTTTTGTGGGGCCCCACAGCAAATGCGGAAACTGTAAACTACAAAAAATTTATTTTAAGGAAGCCACTAACAACAATAACAATTGCCATAACAACAACAAGGAGAACAACAACAACAGCAACAACAAAAACAACAATAATAATAACAGGGTACAAGCAAAAATAGGAAAATGGCAAAAGGCAAACAATTTAAGAAAACCATTTGTTGGCTAAGCCTGCGAGGCTTTTTCGCAAGCAAAAACGCAAGCAAACTAAAATATGCAACAGTCAAGTGCACTCGACAGCCAAATACCCTGCCAGGAATTTCAAAAAAGGAAATACAGTTTAGAGCTTTAGAGGATACCCTCTAGTAAAATCTTGTAAAGTAACTAAATTTGAGAAAATTGCCTAAAGAGCTTTTTGAAAATAAATTTTTAAACTAGATATCACTTGATTTAAGGATTCGATAAATTAAGAGTAATATTTTCTGATTTTCAATAAAGTAATGAGTGTCTGAAAACCAGATTGCATTTTCTAATGTGGCTAGAAAATTCCCAACAAGTGTTGTTAATATTTGCAATTTTGTTTCATTATATTTTTTTGTAGATGAAAGAAAGCATAAAAAGATATAAAATAAAATATTCAAATACTTATGAATATCAGTTACCCTATATATATATATATTAGCTGAATCTTGTTGCTGTTCTATGCAATCGCACGCAGTTCTAGTGCAGGGTATGGAAAAATGTTGGAAAAAAATTGGGAAATGCAGGCAGCTACTACAAAATGACCAGCAAGAGGACAACATTTTAAGCCTCGCCTTGGCCTGGCCGGGACCAACTGATAACTTCCGGGGCCAACATGAGAAAGAGAAGGAGTAGGAGAAGGAGAAGAAGATAGCGTAGATGAACCGACACCATAAACAGCCACTTGGCACAAAGGAGAGTTAAGTTTGCTTTGCTGCTCTTCGCTCTCTCTCATTCTCCCTCTCTTTCTCTATCTCTCTATTGCCTGCATTCTCTCTGGTTTCTGCATTTTTTGATTTTCTTCACTAAACAATCACTTGTGTTGATCTTCTGCAGACATGATAGATGAACCCAACGAGCTGACGAACTGATGAACTGAGGAACTGAGACTGAGACTGAGCTGCTCCTTGGTATCATAAATTGTCGCTCCTCATGTGCGGCATATGTTGTAGCCGGGGCCAAAGTCATCTTGGACCATGTAACGCTAAATCTTTGTGTTTTACGCTCAATATGCTCTCCTCTCTCTCTCTTTTCTAGCATATTCTCTCTCTCTCTCTCTATCTCTGCATCGCCATCCCTTCTGGCCACTTCATTGTCCTGTCATTGTCCTGCTACGACAGCCTTCATTTGTTATTGTCGCACACTGCACTTGGCTGTGGTCAGACTGAAGTTCGCCCTGTACTTAGTGTAACTCGCATATCCTTACAGTGTCTGTGTGTGTGTGTGTGTATGTGGGTGTAAGTAGGGTACACTCATCATCGGTCAACTAAATCCCGCAGGCGATGCGCTCCGCTTGTTGCGGTCCTTGTTAAGGCTGTTTAATTAAATTTGCCCATTAATTTTAATCTGAACATTAAGTGGTCACATGATGCACACACTCTCACACTCACACACACGCACACACACACTGCTGCATGAGGCCAACATTGTCTAACGGTTTCTCATGCCATAAACATCAAAGTGCCGTTAAAAGCCAAAAATGAAAACAAATAACCAAACCGAAAACTATCAAAACATGAGAAAATTCAAATAAACTAAAGTCAAGCAGATACGTGCAGCACATACGTATTCACACACACATACACACACACACACATACACACACACACACACACACACACACTCCCTCTCGCTTTCACTCTCTCTCTATATGAAAATCAAATAAAACACAAATAAGAAAATGCAGCAGCAGCAGCAGGAAAAGCGAGAAAATCGCGTATCAAATTCAAAGTCAAGAGCACAGAACGCAGAGGCGTGCTACGAGGGGGGAAAATGAAAATCCTCTGACTGGACTCACTTTCTCATTTTCCTCACTTCATAACTTTCTTAAAAATCAAGCGATTTTCTTCGGGTAAAGCATTTTATTCATGGTTTTAGTTCTAGAATAGAATGGCTTAACAGTTTTTGCAATTTAAAACATTCCAAAAAATTTAAATTTTTGTGTTTTTGGTAATGGTCCCCCTGTAAAATTTTCAGAAAATTTTTTTTTCAAAATTTAAAATCGGCTGCTTTTACTTTTAATCGATTGCGGAGGTCAAAATTAGTATAAAACAAGTGTTTAAACTTGTTTTAGAGGATACTTAATTTTTGGCCAAAAATCATGTCGAAGTCGACTGAAAATTTGACATGTAAGACCCTTGACAGGACTCACTTTCTCACTTTCCTCACTTCATAACTTTCTTAAAAATCAAGCGATTTTCTTCGGGTAAAGCATTTTATTCATGGTTTTAATTGTAGAATAGAATAGCTTAACAGTTTTTGTAATTTAAAACATTCCAAAAAATTTTAACTTTTGAGATTTTGGTAATGGTCCCCCCTGTAAATTTTTCAGAAATTTTTTTTTCAAAATTTAAAATCGGCTGCTTTTACTTTTAATCGATTGCGGAGGTCAAAATTAGTATATAACAAGTGTTTAAACTTGTTTTAGAGGATACTTAATTTTTGGCCAAAAATCATGTCGAAGTCGACTGAAAATTTGACATGTAAGACCCTTGACAGGACTCACTTTCTCACTTTCCTCACTTCATAACTTTCTTAAAAATCAAGCGATTTTCTTCGGGTAAAGCATTTTATTCATGGTTTTAGTTCTAGAATAGAATAGCTTAACAGTTTTTGTAATTTAAAACATTCAAAAAAATTTTAATTTTTGAGATGTTGGCAATGGTCTTCATGATGATGGCTAAGTGGACGCTGAGGTACCGAAAATGTATGGCAAAAAATTATATAAAACAACACGAACAGGTTGGCAAGTAAAGTAGGGAAACTTGTGTGGTCGAAAAGAGTGACTAAGAGATATCCTGTAATTTTAAAGAAATATCAAAGGGTGACTTACGTTTAAATTTCATTTAAAAAAAAATACTATAGATATAATTATTTAAATGTTTTAAACTAATTTATTGTGCTATCTATAAGCTTCCATAATTTGCAAAGTTGATATACTAGACGATAGTCTATATTCTTTCTTGCTGTATGTCCATTTATTTATTTCCTGAGCTGCTTGAACAGTGGATAATCTTTTATATGCCCCACTTCCGATATCTTCTTTTACAGGGTATGCATATAAAAAAACACACGCCCCTTGGCCAACCGCGTGCAGTCATCGAGTTGTTAAAAGAAACCGTGGAATAAATAAATAAAATCAGCAGCTAACACAGATTTTCCAACTCTGCTGTTCGGCCCCTTTCCATGATGGTCCATTTCCCCCCACAGGCTACCCGGACTACCCTGCCTGTCCACACAGTCTCTATAAAAATAAAGCCACACAAACACAGGTGCAAATGAAATGCAGCGAAGCGAAACTCAAACAATAAATGGCTTAGATAATGCCCCAAAAATATTCAATTAGTTTATGGCCATGTTAACGTTATGTCTGCGGACCAACCCTAAGAATGGACCAGGCAGAACCCACAGTGTGTCTACCACATCAGCAGGCGTGTCAGCTACAGCAGCATAATCATCCAAAATGAGATGAGTTTCGGCACGTTGCCCGTGTTCTTATTATTATTATTTTATTTCATTTCGGTCTTTCTTTTTTTTACTCTCTCAGCTTTGTTTTTTGCTTCGTTTCTGTTTCGTGTGTTTTCTACATTTTTCACGTGCCACAGCCCTTTTAATGGGTAGCCGGAAGGCAACCGTAAAAAATGTGCATTAAAATATTTTTATTGCCAGCGAACGCAAAGGACAAGAGAGGAATTCTAGGATTAAAGAGCGTGGCGACGGAAGAAAAATTGAAAATAGGCATTAGATAATGAAGCTGGGAATCACCATAAGCCTTAGCAGCTCGTAAAGCGAGAAGAGAGACAGAGAGGGAGACTGAGAGAGAGGAAGAAGGAGGACATGGAAGAATAGTTGAGGAGACACAGGAAGCGCTGCGTGTCTGACATGCATGAGGAGCGTGAGTGTGAGTGGGAGAATGTTAATGCGATAGTAAAATAGTAAGAGATTTAGAAGTAGATTAAAGTGACAGATTCCTAGGGAAGTTGTGGAGATATAGTGTTAAAGCTAAAGTAATTATGGCATATAGAAATAAATACTTATTCAGTTTTTTGCTTCGATTAGATAAACTCTTGATTATTTAATGCTTTAATACTTAAAGATTAATGAAACATCTAAGATTAAAGAAGAATTTATGAATCAAAAGGTTTGTGCCTTAAAATTTACCATACATTTTAAGTCATGTATATATAAATTAATAAATTTATGTTGTCTATATTTAAGTTGTAAAAAAGCAAAGTTAACTCTGCTCATTTAAGAAGAAAATAAATAAATAAATAAATATATATTGAAAATTTTATAGAACCTATATAAAGAAGACATGATTCTGTGAGATTATTTAACAAAGTTGTATAATTATAATTAACTTCTGAGAACAAAGTAGACATAAATAAATTTACTTGAGTTTCTCTCTATCGAAATGGGAAAATCAAAATCAAGTTGAAGTAAATACAAATTCTACAAATTGTTTAATATATCTATAGACAAACCGATAATTGAGCTCTACTCGAATTCCGAGAGGCAAGTGCATTGTTGAACTCCCAATCAGTCTGTCTGCCTGTCTCTCTGTCTGCCTGTCTCTCTGTCTGCTTGTCTCTCTGTCTCTCTGCCTGTCCCTGCGATATATCCGACATTATTCAGTTTGGTATGCGAGACAATCCGTTGCATTCATCTCACTTATCTGAGTGCCCACAATGCAGGGCGTGGCAAGGGGGGCGACCCAAGGAAGTGTTGCTCAGCAGGCGACACTGCACAGCACAGCCCTCTCTAAAGACAGACTCAGCTGCTCATTATTCACGCATTTCGCTTGCCAGACGACAAATTGCATTAGTCGATTGAGATTTTGGGAGAGATGGGTGGTTTGATGGGAGACAAAGGGGGCAGGGGGGTGTCGTGAATGTATCTGGCAAAGTTCTCTGACAAATTAATGCACATTTGCGACAACATCTTCAATTCAAATCACGCGACATGTCACATTTGCTGGCAGAGAAGCTGCTGCTGCTGCTGCTGTCTCCTCTGCTGTGGAGTGTCATTGAAAATCAGGCAGAAGCTCATTTGCTGCATCATCTGCTGCATCATCATCATCATGATGATGATCATCGCGGTGCTGCTCCTGCTGCTCCTTCTGTCTGCGTTGTCTGTCACTCGCCAAGGCCCAAAACTCTCATTTGTGCCACGGCAAATGCGCAACAATTCGCTCGAGTGTAAATAATGCATGGAGTGAGCTGCAGACGGACACCTCGTTGGGGAGCTGGGCAGGATGGCAGGGGGTGAGGTGTCTGGTATGGTATGTGGATTGGGACTGGTCGCTGGCGTCGCTGGCGTTAAAATGACAAAACACCTGCACGCGAGGGTTATCTTTTGTCATTTTTTATAGCAAGTGGCAGTTGGCGCCGCGTCACGCCCCCACAACAAGAGAGGGGAGGCGGGAGCTGCTCCTGCCTCAGCTCCTGTTGCTGCTGCTGCTCCAGCTCTTACCTCTGCTACTGCTCCTGCTCCTCTCCAGCTGCATTGTCTTTGTCGCACGTGCTGTGAGTGTGCAGGTGTGTGTGTGCAGGTATGTGTGTGCAGGTATGTGTGTGTGTGTGTGTCAGTGTGTTAATGTATTTGCCAGTGCCCAAGTGGCAAGAACCAGAGCTGCTTTGGTCTGGGTTGTTTTTGTCTAGCGTCGACGGCGCCGTGCACATCAACTGTCGCCTGCTTAGGCAGCGGGGTGGAGAGAGGGGGTCGCCTTTCCTCAGCGCAAGGGGAGTGGAGGTGGGGGTGGACTAGGTAACACGCTGCTGCTGCCTTTCCCGTAGAGAGATAATAAGTCTGGCGTAAATTAGTTTGCCATTTTGAGTTATGAATGCGCACTTCTTCCTCCCTCTCTCCCTCTCCCCCTCTCTCTCTCTTTCTCTCTTGCACTCACTGTGCGTATGTGCAGTGGATCACAATGGATTAAAACTTGGTTGCGTATTACTTACGATTAAATCCTTCGCACAGCAGACAAACTTCAGTTCGCACTCAGCGAGGGAAACTGTGACTGAGAGTTGTGACTTTGCCAGAGAATGTGCCCCGAAAATGAGATAATACTAGAATACCATATATAGGCAAACATTTGCCCTGAGCTACTAAATAGTTGGCTACTCAGACTGATTATAAAACAGTTTGATTACCTCTATACGAATTGATATTAATATTAAATAATGCAGGCAGCAAAATGTGTTGAGTAAATAAATTGAAATTCAATTTGAATTAAATAAACGAAAATCTTAAGAAATATAATAATAAATTGTTGAAAATTTAAAGTAAACTCTTTAATTATTTACAAGACTTAAGAGTCTTGCTAAAGACTTGAATCGCCTTAGTTGGCGATTTATTTGCTAAGCCTTTAAAAGTAGGAAAAGGCAGAGAGAGACAGAGAGAGGCAAGACACATCAAAGGGGCAGGCAAAGGCAGCTAATAAAGCACACAGAAAGAGAGAGAGAGAGAGAGAGAGAGAGAGAGAATTAAACATTTAATTGTCGGACATTGCCGCATAACTAATATGCCCAATCATAAAACTAATCTACATGAAAAAAGCTCATTAAAATAACGCATACGCCTCGTTGGGCGCCCTGTCAACATGCCAGCCATGGGCCAAGGCAGACAAAACAAGCCAAGATGTGTAACAAATGTGTGAAGGCTTGATAGATGCTGTCTCTCTGTCCTGTGTGTGTGTGTGTGTGTGTGTGTGGTGTGACTATCTGTCTGTGTCTGGTCTAGGGTTGGGATTGGGGTGTCTTTCTCTGGTTTTTGTGGCCAAGAAGTCTAACCGAGCAAATTAACATAAATGAATTTGCAGCTGTCGCTCGTAAAGTTATTTCCACGTACCAGACAAATCACACACACACACACACACACTAGTTACACCCCTGTCTGTGTGTGTGTGTGTGTGCATTAAAGATGACTGCAAACTCATGGGGATATCTGTAAATATGCGTGTGCTTTAATGACGCCGCATGCATCATTTATGCCATGCTAAGTCCAAAAACCGCAGCAAGTCGATGGTGGAGCAGGAGCAGGAGCAGGGGCAGGGGGCAGCAACTGTATTAAGTAATACGCAGAGCGACTGCCTAAAAAATTCGTGCCACTTTAAGGCACCTCGACGAGGCACTAACCTACAGCAACACGAAAAATCCAAAGCCAAAAAGAAAAACTGTGTCAACCGAAGCACTGTGCAAGCCGAGTCCTCAGAGAGAGAGAGAGAGAGAGAGAGAGGCGATTCCTGCGCCTGCGCTCTACAAAATGGCATCCACAAACAATTCGAAATTGCGAAGACACACAGCGCGTCGTAACATTGACCAAGAAATTGGGCGGAGCGAGGGGAGACACTGTGCGAGACTGTGTCACACTGTGCCGACAGCAGAGCCGCAGCAGCAGCAGCAGCAGCAGCATCCCGACGTCAGTCAGTCAGACGGCGTTGCTGTTAGCGTGCACAACACACACCACGAGTACGCATCTTTGCCCCACTGTGCGGGATTCTGTTGCCAAAACACTCGCAAACACGTCAAGGCGAGACCGGTTGACTTACTACGTTAATTCCAAAAAGTGTTTGAATTAATTATGAAATTAAAGTTGAATTTAATTTATGAAATCTTAACAAATTCAAAACGTGCTTTAAGCCATTTTTAAATCTGTTTCGAATCAGTGTAATCACAGTTAAACTGGTGCGTAATCGAAACCGTAATCCAAATCAAAATCAAGTGAAGCGGAAACGGAAGTGCAAAGTTAACAGCAAATTGCCTTGTTTGGCTTGTTTAAGCTGTCAAAGAAAACTCCAACTAATTAGCAGTTTTAGCCATTTATTTAGCCAGAAAGTGGGCAAACATTTGCAAAAGAGCGACAATTAATTCGTATTCAATTTTGATTTATCAAATAATATATGAGTGCAAAATACAATTGAATTCGAAATCAAATCAAATTCGAAACACTAAACGAGTTAAATGTAATTCCGAACAAGTGATGCATCATTTAATCAAAAACAACAAATGATATGTGATGATCTGATGATATTTCAGGATACCCTAAGTGCACGTTGGCAAACAACAATCGAAATGTAATCAAAATATTTGACGTTGCGACCTAATTGCACATGGATATATATACGGATACGGTATAATCTCTGTGGCATGGCATAAATATGCAAATGTTGCCAATTTTCAAGTGCAATAAATAAACAAAAAAAAAAAAAAGGAAAAATTGAATTGAAATATAGAAAAAATTGCGACAAATTCAAATGGCAAACAGCAGTAAATCGATGCTATAAATGTGTGTTTAAGTGTTATCTGGTTGTTGCTGTGTGAGTGCATTGCTGTGCAGTGTGTGTGTGTGTGTGTGCGTGTGGGCCATAATTGAGCACACATTAAAATAAAAGCGAATATATATATATAATAAATTAATAACGTCCATAAAGCATTAAAGGCTTGCATTATTTAGGCTTACTATAAAACAAACCGCACACACAGAGAGAGAAAAATAGAGTGCGTCTCGTTAATAAAACGACAATTTGGATTAGCAGTGGATGCAGCAGTGAGGTGAGCATTCGCTTTAGTTCATAAATTTACAATAATCAAAAAAAAAAAAAAAGAAATAGAATAAGAGCCCCATTGAAGCGGACATTCGTATTAATTTGCATAATAATAGCGGGAAATTATGTGCGCGTGTTAATTGATTTGATTAAATTATGCCGGAAAAGCGAGAGAAACACAGTATAAAAAAAAAAAAATACAGAGAATATATCATAGATATATTCCGCTTTATATTCCAGCAATCATGGGGTTCATTGAACATTGACGCAAAACAAAAACTTGGGAAATTGCCGCTAAATAAATAATTCATTATTCTCTTAATTAGAAGCAAGAAAAGAGACTGAAAGTTGGAAATGAATAAGGAAACGAATACTGAATGCTCTAGCTGAAATATTTCCAGCAAGTTTTCTATAGGAAACTCTAGCGGTGCTTTTCTTTTAATTTTCTTATATACTTTACTTTACTCTTAAAATGGTTTATTAATTTAATTTTCATTGATTTTCCACGTTGCATAAAGTGGAAATTAATTGATTTCTAATCTAAAAATTGACGCTGAAAGTAAACAGCACACTTGACAACTCTGGCGCCCGCCTCCTTCTGCTCCCCCTCTCCTCCTCGTGTGTGTTTTGTACATTTTCCGCTGATGTTTTTCTCTTATAGTTTTTTTTTATTTTTCCAGCCTGTCAAACTTGGCCGCGTCGTGTTGATTTTGAGGCAAAGTCATTTTACTTCTTGGCTTCTTGGACGAACTTTGTTGTTGTTGTTATTGCATGTAATTAATTTTGCTGACGGCCAAGTTGCCTTGGCTTATAGAGTGTAGGCAGAGACTGAGAGAGAGAGAGAGAGGGACCTGCTGGTGATATAATTAATTTAAATTAAGCTTAAATTGTGTTGATGTATAATGCAAGCGGACTTATCGCCTAGGCTAATGATAATATCTCAGTGCCCTGGAGCAGCATTTCCAAGGTAATCATTTAGAGATCCTACGGGCCTAGGGCTGCCCACGCTGCGTATGCGTAATGTGTAATTGTCCATTAATCGCTGCCATGAGCTGTGCTTGAGGCAAGGCAAGTAAAATGTAATTTTCTTCAAAATTGAACAAGGCAAAAATACTGCAGAGTTTTCCTTATATATTGAATTCCTTTTTCCTTTGTGTTCTTCCTTTCCCTGCAGCTTGCATTGTGTGCGGACAGTTCTGGCCCAGGGGAGAAACTGGGGAAAACTGGTAACAGGCAACTGCATTTCGATGATAGACTAACAAACGTTTTGCATAATGCAAATTAAATGCGTGCTGTCTCTCTCTATATCCCTCTCTCTCTCTCTCTCTGTGTCTCTTTAACATGTGCATATCGATTTCTAGTCAATTTCCATAGCACTCAGCTGTGATTGACATTGATTTATTGCCGCTTTATGCAAATTAAATAAATTATGTATGCCAGCCAGAGAGAGAGAGAGATGCAGATAGAGAGTGAGAGAGAGAGAGAGACACACGTTTATTTTTACAGTTATAACCCTGTTGGGGCCAACTACTTACTTAGCGCAATGAAGTTTTCATAAACACATTTATTCTCGCCGAGAGTTTATGATTATTGCCGCAGCTGGGACTGCATCTGTTTTAAGCCCCGAGCTAAGTAAACTCTCTCGCACTCTCTCTCTCTTTCTCTCTCTCTCTCTTGCCCGGCTTAGCCACGCTTTCACCTCTTCCTGCCCCTGCTCAAGTGCTTGACAAATATGCTTGGCCAGGCCGGGCTGGGCGAGGCAGCTAAGCAAATCCTTCGACTGGCAGCTGCTGCAGCTATCTGCGGTTTACTCGGCACACAGCACAGCTGTACGCAGCAAGATAGAGAGAGAGAGAGTAAGGGAGTGTGAGAGAGAGAGAGAGAGAGAGACTGTGACCAAACGACGTAAACAATTTGTAAGTCATGTGTAAACATCATAAGTTACGCGCTCTTATTTCTCTACTCAAATTATAAGCACTTAATGTCGCACAAGGGGAAGTACGCGGCCAACGCGACGTATACGCAATGCCCAAATATTACGCATACGCCGCGTGTGGCAGGCTGAGAGAGAGAGAGAGTGAGAGAGCCACAGCTGGCTCTGCGAGTTAGTTAAACAGCGCAAACTGCAAGTAATTAGATTTTTCCACATGAAGGCAGCTGCAGCAGCAACAGCGACTGCAACGCAGACTCACTACAAATAGTTTTCAGTGTAAACAAAGATGCTCAGCTCCTCCTGCTGCCCCTGTCCCCCTCTGTCCCTGTCCCTGCAATTCAATTAAAAAGCAAACTTGCTGCGAAAACTTAATGCGTTTAATGCGTGAGAGAGCCAAATGGGCAAATGGATTAGCACAACCGGTTGGGGGTAGAAAGCGTGCCTGGCCCCGTCACCTGTTCCACTTTCTCTCTGCCCCCTCCCTCGCTTGTTTTCTCGCCTTTTATCATAAAGTTTATCCATATGCCACATGCCACATGCCAAATCTCCTCGCGCCGCGAGCTGTGCAGCCTTTTGCTTGTTAGCCAGGCGCCCCCTCGCACGTTCCGCTTCACGTGCATGTTCCCGTTCCCGTTCCTGTTCCCGTTCCCCTTCACGTTCACGTTCCCCTTGTTGTTACTGCCTGTCACAGCGCTCTCTCTGCCAAAGTTATGGCGAATATTCCCGTTGTCGACGCCCGAAAATGTATGCAACTTTTTTCACGCCCACGTCTCGCCCACGTTACGTGAACTGGAAAAGTTGTCGCCGTTTGAAAAATCGAGAGAAAGAAAATTCGCCCAAAAAAATTTTGACGTCGCCTCGTTCGGTTTTCACTCGCTTTCCCGCTATTTTTCCGTTCCACATCAGTGCAAAGTTAGCGTAATTTGCCGCCATTTCATATGTTTCATTAAACGGGACGCCATTTGCCTGTGACAATTGTGAATTTCTGAAAGTTTCCATACTTTGGATTGGGGTCTGGCTTTGAGAGTGCTCAGTAAGTTGTAAATTTTAAAACTACATTTTATGCATAATTTAAATATTACTCGAGAATAAAAGCTTTCCCTGTAGGTAGAAACCGCAACAAAAATATAGAAAAACCTGCTCCAACTTCTACACACACTCTCTCTCTCTCTCTCTCGCTGTGTGTGTGGAGCAGATAAAACAGTTGCATATAAATCATGTCATGACCAAGATAAAGAGTGCAAATAGCCAGGCAAGAAGGAAGAGAAAGAGGAGAAGTACAGAGAGAGAGAGAGAGAGAGAGAGACTTTCCTCTTGAATTGCAGCGAGTGCAGTTGGGTAAATGGAGACGGTATGAAATAGAGTTCGGTTTCCTGGCTAAGCCAGGCAACACACACACACACACACACACAGGGAACAAAGGGACACCCCAGACATTGTTTGATTTAGCCAGCTTTCAAAGCGCATACACAAAATAAATATAATTGAATTACTCTCGAAAGTAAACTTGGCGAAAAACTCATTGCAGCGGAAACATTTATGGTCGGGTTCGAGTGGGACTGCGTAAATGTCTGCTCTATTGGCTTAATAAATGATGGATACGCATGAAACTAGAGAAGTTTCATTGGCTTTATATGTATATGTCTCCTGCAGGCAGTTGGAATGAGTTTAATGGGTAGATTAGATTTTAAATAGCAGCTAACAATGTTCTTTAAATTCTTTTGAATTTAAACTTTATTTTTATTTTATTTTTTTTTTTTATTACTTTGCTTTTAAACTTTGTTAATCATGACATTTTCTTTTTGATTTTCTATCTTAGATAAAATTCAGTTTCAATATATTTTTAACTTAAAGCAAACAAAGTTTTTTTTATTTATTTAATTAATTTTTATTTAATTAATTTAAAGTCAACTAATTTCAGTTGACTGTATTGACAAAAAATAATTTTAAAAGTGATAAATTTAAAATAATTATGCAAAGTATATATAAGTTTAGACCCAAGACAACAAATTGTAAAAAAAAAAAAATTCAGTTGAAATGCATAAATGCTAGACTCTGAAAATATAATATAATATAAAGCACAATAAATAATAATAATAATAATATAAGTTAAGACAATTTTAGGAAGTTTAAATATATGATTAATTTAATTAGGAACACTGAGTAGGGTATTTTGTAGTGAGTCGCTTACTCTACTTATTTTTTGCATTTTTAACTGTAATAAAACCGATCAATGTATGATCAAAAAAAAATAAAAAACAAAGTTTCCATTTCCATTTGGTTTCATTAATCTCGCTCGCTCGCTTTTCAATTTGTGACAGTGTGTCGTAATTATAAGTTCACAAGTGTCAGGAAAATTCCCGTTTTTCCCGTGTGAAACTTTTGCACAGTCACGAAGTCGAGTAGGGATGGAACCGACTCTCGAAAATGTCCCGATAATCCCCAAGTAATTGTTCGCTTTGCCGCCGCTGACTGTCAATTTATTGACTTGTTCATCTTTTATGCTCGTCGCACCTGTCGCTGTTAGTTAAAGCTTCTCGTTATTGCCATTACCTTTGATTTTCGATATTCCTTTTCTATGTGCTACGTTTTTCTTTTTTTTTGATTTTTTGTGTTCGTTCTTTCTGTCGCTTTTCCGCTTTATGGCTCTGGCTTAGAAGTTCGCAGAGCACACGCAGTTAGCACGTCGCAAACTTTGCCCACTTCAATTTTTATTATGCGATTTTATTTATTTTGATTTTCCCGCAGAGAAAGTTTTGTCCGTAACCTCGTAACCGGTAGCCGGATTCGCATTATAGACAGAGGCAGCAGCGGCAGCAACTAATGATGTTAACAGCGTCAAGAGCTTAGCTGGCAAGTGAATCAGCTTACGATCTGATAAGTTGGCACACAGAGAGAGAGAGAGAGAGACTGGAAGAGGGAGTCGACTTGGTTACCTGCCTAGTTGGAGAGTTGGATAGTTGCCATATGAACAATGGGCAACTTACGGGAGAGACTTTAAATCGTTGCGACTGTTGCGCAGCACACTCTCTCTCTCTTTCTCTTTCCCTTCTCTCTCTATCTGAACTCCTGCCGGCCCCGTGCTTAATTAATACCTGCATCTACTTTTTATGTGCCTTTTCACCCATATGGAATTTCAATTTTCTCATTCTACTCGACAAGCATAAGGAAAATGCAATTATTTTCACTCTGCTTTCGCACCCACTTACGCGGCATCCCAGGGCAAAGGAGAGAGAGAGAGAGAGAGAGAGAGAGAGAGATACATGGGAAAGCGAAAGCAAACGAGTTGCTGCATTTGGGCTGCTGCTTGCTGCGAGCGTGTCCTGCTGCCGGACGGTGTCGCTCGCTTCCGGCGCCCATTGATGGTCATAAATTTTTAAACAACAGAAATTACAGTTACAAGGGGCAGAGAGAGAGAAGGGGGAGAGGGGGCGGGTGAAAAATGCATAATGAAAGCAATTCGTATTAAAATATAAATCACGCATTGCAGACAGTCGCCATCCCTTCCTGTGCTGCACTGTGTGTGTGTGGGAGTGTGTGTGATGCACTGAGTGAGTGTATGTGTGTGTGTGTGGGAACAATAATAATATGTCCAGCTGTCAGTCAGCGCAGACCCGCGGCATGCACTACGACAAATAATTAATTGCCTGCATTATGGCCAGACCCGATGCTGGCAGAAGGCACAAGGCACAAGGCAACAGGCACGACACGAGTCACGCGCCCACTGCGCATTCGGTTGGGTAAACATTTTAAGTGGCCACCACCTGTCAGTGCCAGCTGCCACAGCTGCCCCAGCTATCCTACTCCCCATCTCGATCCCCGTGCCGATGATATTCCATTATGGGGAGCATAATTTTCAACTTGTTGTGGTCGCCCAATTGGCGTTCATTAACAGCGCGTAATTGCGGCCAAGTGGTTTTTCAAGTGGCAACGCCGTTGGCCAATACCGTCGCCACTGCTGCTGCATCGAAATGTCATTAAGCTGCCACACACACACATACACACAAACTTTCACTCACAGACATTTCACATCATAAATGCCAAGTTAATCTGACAATAAAAAGCATTTTTTCAACAATTAATTCAAAGTAAGCAACAATGGCAAGCTGCATTTTAATACCAACAAATTAACAGTTTTTCTTTTCCGAAAATTTAAAATATATTTTAAAATAGTGAATTTTATATTCCATTTATTTTTTATTCCATAATTTCAATTTCCAATTCATGTATTATTCCATAAAGATTTATTCTATTTCATTTAATAAATTTAATTTCAAGAAAATCAGATACAAACTTGCTTAAGAAAATCTTTTTAATTTGCGAAAAAAAACCATTAAAAAAATCTATAAACTTGGTATATCTTTAATATATTATTTATATATAATTTATTTTTTATTACAGTTATTTTGTTCTTCATTTTTCTTATTTTCATAAGGTTTACTAAGGTATTTCTTTAGTAATTTTCTTGTCTTGCCAATTTCATGAAAATCAGATACAAACTTGCCGTATAAAATTTGTTTTTTTTTTTTTTTTTTGCGAAAAAAAGCTATTTGTATCTATCTATCTATATATAACAATATCTATATAATTTGGAAAATCTATAATATATTATTTTTATTTACTTTATTTATTATTACAGCCCTTTTTTTACATTTTTCTCATTTTCTTAAGGTTTACTATGTTATTTCTTTATTCCTTTTCTTGCCTTGCCAAATTTAATATTATTACGCATTTTCTATATCAATTTCTATTTATTTAGTTTTCCTTTATCCATTTTTTATTTACTGCAGCATTTTCATCTCCAGCAATTTACAGCTAATTGTCGTGCTGCAAGTTTTGCCGTCCAGTCAAACTTCTTATTGAGTTTGGCCAGTTTGACGTCGTCGTTGCTGTTGTTGCCAAGTGGCACTTGGCAGTTGCGATCCTGGCTGGGAGGGATATTAGCCTTGCATTGGGCACAGCTGCTGTCGTTGTCGCTGCTGTTAGTTGCCGTTGTCCTTGTTTTTATAAGCTGCTGCTGCTGCATATAATCAGTTAAGGATATTCATGGACATGACTATGATTTTAGTATATACACAGAGTCACACACCCTGATAGACACTCGTAGTGAGCTTGGCGCCAAACTCACAGCAGGTCCTTGCGCGTGTTTCGGGGGGGGAGCAGCAAGAAAAAAGAAAAGCTAAACAAGGGAAAACTGCAATGCTATGCAAATCCAGCAGGGCAACATAAAGCTCTCAACACGACATCTGCTCGGTGATGGCAGCACTTGCTTGGCCCATCAGCAGCAGCAGCAGCAGCAGCAGCAGCAGCTCCCAGTGGGTTCTGGCTCCAGCTTCAGCTTCAGTTCCCACTCCGTTCTGGCCTGGCCTACTGTGCCTGCAATATATGAACAACAGCGTTGGCTTTAGGCACATAATCAGGCGATTTGCAGGCATTATGAGCAGTCAGCCATAGAATCGGTCAGTTAGGCAGATGTCTCTACATGACTGCAGTCTGTTTCAGCATTGATGCCCCTACCCCCCTCCCCACAAAATGTGCCATGGCAAATTGAAAGGGTCGGTTTGGGTCGGGTCGGGTCAAGTTGGAAGGAGAAAAAGAAACACTTCAAGGAGAACTCGAAATTCAACTTTACTCCCATGAATTCTGTTAGAAAAACACTTGCATAATATCTTACACACTTTCTTTGCAAAAAGCATTAATTACAGGGTATACATATCTTCTTCCATTCCACACATATGCTGTCATCTCTCATCCGTTTGCGCCTGCACTTTATGGGCATCGTTTCCTTAAGCTGCATGTCGAATTTTCCAAGCTGTACGCAATCTAGTTAAAAGACTCTCAAGTTTCTTTGTCTCTCTCGCTCTCTCTTCCTCAGTTTCTCTCTCTCTCTTTCTCACCCTCTCTAAGCACAGCTTTGTGCATTTCCGTACAGATTTTGCACATTTTTAGCCTGATGCCTTGTAACCGCTTTGCCAGTCTCTAATCTGAAGGTAGCCGGCTGAGAACTGGCGAAACTGTCATCTATCTTTTTGCCTTATGGAAATCCGTTTCTTTTTCTTCTCGTTTCTTCTTCGCACACACATTCAAAGCATGTGAAAAGCTATACCCTGCGTGCAGAGAAAGTAGGGTATACAAGCAGCAGGAGCATATAAGTTTGAAGCATCGAACTGTCTGTTCGAAAACGCATATCTCAGTTATTATAAAAGGGAAGGTCAGTAAATTTGGTATGAAGGTAACTCTATATCATACGCAGTTATAGCATATAATATATATAAGATACTACGCCCTATGCAGCTGTAAATCAATACGGGGTAGCCCTACCTAGACACATAAATGGCGTCAAGAAGCGTATCTTGCTGTCGGGCATGCTCGACTGTAGCTTGTCTAACTAGTTTTTTCCTACAGTCTTCTTTATCTCCCTTTCTTACATATGTATGACATCTTGCACAATTTTGAGCGAGCTACCCCTACCAAGTTTAGCCCACTTTAAGTGACAGTTGGGTGTTTTGCATAGCTTCTTTCTCTCTCTCTCTCTCTCTCTCTCTTTCTTCTTGCTTGTTTTTTGCACTGGCTTTTCATTACGTCTGCTTGCCATTGCCCTGATTTTCTTGTTACACTGACTCAAAAGAATTATTGCCCTGCTGCATGCGTTGTCCACTTCCCCCAACCCTTCCCCCTCTTGAGCTGGTTGTGTATTTTTTGCATTTGCCACACTAAAATGACAGCTGACACTTGCGTTTAACCGCACAGATTTGCTCTTTTATGGTCAGCTCCCTCTCTCTCTGTCTCTCTTGCTTTCTCTGCCTGTCTGTCTGTCTGTCTCTTTCAGTCGCTTGGCCATCAAATTGCGGTCCTTCTGTTTGTACGTTCATTTGAAGGCAAGCTGTAATTGTCGTTTGTATTACCACCGAAGCGAGCTGAGCGTCGGGTTTTGCGGTTTCCTGGCCAGAACGTGGCCTGCATTGACAACGCAGCGCAGCTCTCTCTGTCTCTCTCTTTAGCTCTCGCTCTGTCTGCTGCCAAATGCGAGGCGAAGACAGCGAAAAGTCCATAAAAAAGTAGCGCATGCAGCTCCGACTTGACAGATTTATAGCCCGCCACAGATTGCAAATTAAAAACGTGTTTGTGTCAATTTCCGCTGCCCTTCCCCTCCCCCCCTGCGCTTGTCCAATTCATTTATTCAATTTTAAAGCAACGTATTATATATATATTTCTGGCATTTGCCTTGAGGGTGTCAGCTGTGACAGACATCCCCCTTCACCTCCTACACCAAAATTGCCGAAATTGTTGTTGTTATGTGCATACATTTGCATTCAATTTAGAGCCACATTTTGGGGCTCGCCACAAGTATTTCCCCCCCATGTGGTTAAATATTTGCTTACTTTCTGTCGAAATTTACATGAGGGAATTCCCTCGCTCCCCCCCCCACCCGGCTCTCTTCCCTCTCATTGCGACACGTGTTACCCTTTTGCTGCACCACGCTGCGTATGCTTGATTTCTCGCTGTCATGCGACGCGTCGCAATTTGTATTTCACTGTTCAACTATGCTTGTGTGATGTATACGCAATGCAATACGATATATGGGTGTATCCCACACTTCTGGCAATTTTTTCATTTTCGGAAAAACAATGAAAATTGTTTGCACTCGCTACAAAGTGAATAAAGCGAATGCATTCATTGTTGTCTGTGTTTTGTGCTCTTTAATTGCACGGATCGCGTTGGAAAACATATTGGCAAAACTATACAGTGGCAAGAGGATTTAAATTGCCCGATATTGCACATATATATGCTCACCTGGGGGATTTGACACGTTCCCAAGTGCTTCAGATGCAAAGCAATAAATTTCACACTTCGAAATACTCTGAAATTCTTTTATTAACGTGCGAGCTCAACGCAAAGTAATCTGTAAATTTGTGAAAATTGTGAATATTAAAATTTATGAAGGATTTTACAGTTATATCATTTTGGTAGTCTTAACACGCGCTCAAGTTGGCCTCAAGGATTTTACTCCCACTACCCCGCAATCATCCACTTTGGCATATTACGAGACGAAAAAAATCGAGCGAAAGGGAGAGAGAGAGCTGAGTATAAACATAAAGCCCAAGAGCAAATGGCTTAGAAAATGTTCTCGCCAGCAAATTGACATAAATAAGACGCTGGCCAGGCCAATATGAAACTGGCTAAAAGAATTATCGATGCGCGGGCGACAAAACAAGGACGACGAAGCGAGGCAGCTATAGCTGACAATAAACAAATAAGATTTGGCTCAAAAATTTATTTAATTTCATTTTATTGGGCAAAGTCAAAGTCGGATGACTGCCGGGCAGACAGACAGACAGATGGAGAGACAGACAGACAGAGAGACAGACAGACAGACAGACAGACCTATCGTGCAGACAGACAAAAAACAAGAGAATCTGGCTATGTTTTTAGTATCGCACAAAATGTTTTCAACGCCGGCGACAACCCGATGCGAAATCATTAATCTTTTTCTGCTGAATCAGCTTGCAAAGAGCTTACCAGAGTCGGGACTGGACTTGGCTGGAGACCGACGTCAAGCTAGCTGGGAAACTGAAACTGGAGCAGACAATTTCAGCCAATTTCAAGCAATGCCAAAAATTTGCCCAGTCATTGTCAGTCTGCGACTCACATCGTTGGCCATTTGCAAATGAGTCGGGCACGAACTAATGGCCATGAAGCTATTTGGCCAGCCGATCGGAATAATGGCGAAAAATTAAAGCACATGCAGACACCCATTGTATGGGGCAAAACAGGAAGACTTGAAGGATTATAGGATAGAATTTTCAATACATTATTGTAGTTTTCACATTATTTAGTCCTCATTTTCTGTTTGAAAATTAATATTACAATTCCCATGATATATTTAGTTTTGTATGTATTTTAATTTGTTTATTGAAATTTTTTTGAATTTTGAAAAGTCTTTTGAAAATGTTTTCTAAATCTTTTCATTTATTTTTTGGAATTCTTTTGTACTTAGTATACCTTCTCTTTTTATTTCAGACACAGGGTATGCTAAATATTGATAACAATTTTGCTTGGTTCGTTTACCGCCACCAGCGTATTGAATATCGTATTTTATTTTAGCCAAATATTCGCCGAGTCGAGTTGTTTATTTATTTGCAATTTATTTTGGGGTGCAGGCGCCTCGTTCAATTTGCTCAATTTATTTATAATTACTTGCGCTGTTTGCTGACAACTTGTGTATAGGCGTCGCTCTCTCTCCCTCTCTCTCTCTCTATCTCATACTCTCTTCTGATTCCCTTCTCTCTCTCTCTTTCGCTGTTTGCTCGGCACTTGAGTGTAGTGGGCGTGGCACTTAATTTGCGCATTGCAATTGAAATTAAAAATTTAAAACGCAACAAGAACCCACGGGGCAAAGTGTATGCCGTCCCCTTAGGGCAAACGGGGCAATAAAAATGAGAAATATGCGCCTGTTAACTTGTTCATTACCCTAATGGAGCGACAAAGTGTGTGTGCGTAGGGGTGTGTGTGTGTGTGTGTGTAAGGGGTGGGGGTGCCACTTCAATCCCATTGCCCATTGTTGTCAGAGTTGAGTCGAGTGTTGTCTGCTTTGTGTTGGGTTTTTCCGCCTGCCTACTCAAAGGTTGCCTCTTCAGTTGCCTTGAGTCTTTCTTGGGTCTGTCCACACTCTCCCCCCTCCTTCTCTCCCAGCTCCCTTTCCCCGCTGCCCTTGTTTATTACGTCCCTTTTTTGTGCTGCTGCTGGCCATAATAGAGGCGCATTTTTCAGTCTTGTCGTGCCGAGCCTGTTATATTTCATTTAAATGACATTTTAATTAATGTCAACATTTTGTTATTAGCTGAATTAGTTAGGGTTGCCAGGGGGGTCACTCTGAATGTTTCAATTTAATTTGTTGGCATTTTCCAAAAATGTGTTTACTTTTGCGTTTATTAAATTTCCAACTAATTCGCAAATCGATAATAAGCCTTTTTAAATAAATAATTAATTTCCATTTTGCTATCACTCTTTAAATCTACGAATATATTTTAATCTTAATGTTATTAAAATTTCATAGAATGATGCAAACTCGTTTAGCTGCGCCCCAGTGATTTATCGTTAATATTGTTGCAATTCGAGTGCCAATTCAAAGGACTTAACCACAATGCCAGGGATTTACAAGAAAAACAACAATAAAAAAAGGGGAAAATACCAGCAAAGAGATGAAGAAATAGAGAGAGAGAGAGTGGGAAAATGGGAAAAGGGTTGTGCAGGAAAAGTCAAAAGCAAGTCAACTACTAATCTTGAGCTTAACGTCGATTTTAATCCCCCCGAACAAAGTCCATGCTGACAGTTGAAACTTTGCCAATGGAAAATGTCGAATTGGCGAGCACACACACACACACACACACACACACACACAGACACACACACACGCAGTCTAGGACGCTCTATAAAATTGTACACAAGAGAGCAACAAAAGGGCAAAAAACAGAAAGAAGAACAGTTCAAAATCCTTTAGAGAGAAACTTTTAGTTACAATAAATTATATGCAACAGTTTAAAAAAAAAACATACAAAATAAAAAGAAACAAGCCAAAAAAAAAGGCTTAAAAAGGCGAAATGAAAGCAAAGCAAAGAGCGCAGAAGAGTTAACAACGATGGCGGCCCAGTGAAATGGCTGCCAAATAAAGCACTTGAGGGAATTGCGCATAAAACGAGACGGGAACTTGGACAGGGACAGGGACAGCTCCCTGGTCCCTGCTCCACAGTCTCGCACATCAGAGGCCCATCATTGGCATGTGGCGAAAAAAAAGAGGACACAGAAGAATCCTTTCATTTTGGGAATCCCACCTACACACACACCCAGATATTTGCAGGTGGAAATAGCTGAGCGTGTGGGACAAATCCCAATGTGCCTGGCACTTTATTGCAATCCCTTTAAATAAGTTTGCCACGCACACACACACACACACATACGTATACACATATGAAATACATATACGATATATATATTATTTGCTACCTGTTCTACGTGCAAATGCGCAAACAAATGCGACTACTTTGCTTTCGCTTGTGCGTCCAATTCGCCGCGTCCTTTTTCAAATCCTTTTTTTTATACCCTTCGACCATTGAAAATTCTCAAAAAGGGTATACTAACTTTGTGCATAAGGCCTTTTGGCAGACTCCAAAATTATATATATAGATTTTTTCTCAGGATCACATGCCGAGTCGATTGAGCCATGTCTGTACGTCTGTATGAGAACACAGATCTCAGCTATAAAAAAGCTAATTTAGTATCAGGGTTAAAATTCATCCATTTTGGTAAGGGTCCCCCCTTACCATTTTTCAGAAATTATTTTTTTCGAAAAATTTTAAATCGTCCGCTTTAATTTTTAATTAATTGTGGAGGTCAAAATTAGTACTAAACAAGTATTTGAATATGTTTTTGACGATACTTAATTTTCGCCCAAAAATCATGCCTAAATTTACCAAAAATTAGGCATGTGAGACACTCGACACGCCCTCAGACCAAACATTTTACCTATCGTAACTTTGTTAAAAATCAATCGATTTTTAGTGGGTATAAAATTTTTTTATGCTTTGATGCCCTTAGTTAACTTATATTAAAATATATAGTAATATAAAGGAATGCAAATTTTTGAAATTTTGCCATTATGGCAAAAAAAAAACTGTTTCGAAAAATTGTACATCGTCCGCTTTTATTTTTAATTGGGCGTAGGGTATTTTAATGTCGAACACGCTCGACTTTAGCCTTATCAACTTGTTTTCGTTTCTTTTCTTTGGGTATCTCAAATAAAATATGGAATTACTTAACGACGAGTGACGGCGGACTTGCAGGCAACATATGTGTGTCTGTGTGTGTGTGTGTGCGGGTGTGTGTGTGTGCGTGTCTATTTGTTGTTGCCACTGCTGACTTTAGCTAGGATTTTATTTGCTCTGATGTGATTTGTTTAGCTGCAACGCTTCGCTTTAAACTCGAGTGGGAAAGGCTTAGACGAGGGAGAGAGAGTGTGTGTGTGTGTGTGTGTGTGCGGAGGTGTGTGTGTGTGCGAGTGTGAGTTACATGTGTTTTCACGGGGGGCTTTAAAAGCAATGTTGTTTCTACGAAATTGTTTTTGGAGGTCTTAAAGTAAACACCAGCAGCAGCTGTTGCTGCCGTACACGCGTCGTATGATTGATATTTGTGCTTCAGGGCCAAAGCTGTCGCTGTAGATTTGGCTACTTTATTTTCTCCCTCTCTCTCTCTCTCTCTTTCTCACAGCTCAAGGAACTTTCGTGCTATTAAAAACTTTTCCCTGATCTGATCAGTAAAATTTAGTGGAACATTTTGATTGCCGCTTGATGTTTTATCGCCCAATTCATAAATACTCTATATGGAAGAAGTTCTTGCCAAGTTTTTTTTCCCCGAAACTATCCAGCAAACATTGTCGTGCGGCTCATTAAAAAAGTTTTCTTTTTTTTTCCTGCTTGTCACATAAATTTTTCTATTAAAGACAGTTACGATTTTGCACGCTTCATAAAGTCGCCGAAAATGTCACAAAAAAAAGGCCAGAAGAGTGGCAAAAAAGGGGAAAACTGGATGAAAACGGGGGGGAAAACTCAAGCAAAAAAATGAGAGGAAAAAACTTAAATGAAAAAGGGTTACCCTCGGTGGCTGAGAACTCATCATAAATTCAGCGTACGTGGGTGAATCTTATGAAAACTCAATGCGCGCCTGATGACATTCATTGTTTTGTGTGTGAAAAGCGTTGTAGGAAAAGCGAGGGAGGGAAGGGGGACTTGTCAAATGACACAAGCGAAGGCTTGAGCCTTGCAGGCATGCTTTGTCTTGTGTGTGTGTGTGTGTGAGTGTGTGTGTGCGGCACATGTTGTCAACTCGGGGGCAACAGAATTTCAAGAATAACTTGCTAAGCGAAGACAGCAAAAAAAAAAGAAAAATATGTGAAATTTTTCCGGCCAAATTTGTTGAAGATTTGACAAGAGTTTTGCCAGCTTTCTCTCATTTCCTTAACTCAGGCTTTCGTCAGGTGTTGATGTTGTTCTTTAGCAAAACTTTTGCAATGAAAAATTCAAATGTTGTCACATGCTGCTGAACAAAATCCAGAAGATAATGCAAAACAGCTGAGTAAAGACAGAAGTTGGAGCAAGATCTAACTAGGTACAGTTTAAACGCCTTCGCAACTCTGTAGTAAATTATTTGATCTCGTCTTCATCTGCCATCTACTGCGGTGCAGCTTCAGCTCCAACTCCAGCTCCGGCTGAGGCCTTTCATTGAAGCCTCCCCAACTGCCGGACAATTTATTAAGTGTCGAGCATTAAACCGAGCTCCAGCTCCAGCCTCAGCTCGATGCGGGCATAACAAGGCATGACTGGCACAGAATGAAGCAATTTTAATTTGCTGGGGTAGTAAAACATCAACAGCAACAAGCGAGAGCAGTCCAAAAGTTTTTCCAGCTTCAGCCCAAATGCAGTGGGCGTTGCGCCATGGCCAAGTGTTGTGTCTCATAAATAAAGCAAAGGGAAAGTGCGAGTAATGGGAACAGTAAAAGGAGGTGGGGAAACGGATGAGCGAAAGGGTAAGTAGGGCTGCCAGGAGGGAGGAAACTATGGCCAGTGTAAAAGCATATTTTCTGCTTTTAATTGCAATATATTCTTTTAGACAAAATGACTGATGATGGCCGAGCTGAGCTGAGCTGAGCTGGCTGCTTGGCCGGCACAAAATATATTGCCATGAAATTTGCACAACGGCAGGAAACGGAAAGCCAAGCGGAGACAGTGTCGTTGTCCTCGTCCTTGTTGGTTTCCCTCTTACTCTGTCCCTGCTCCTCCTTCGCTTCGACTTCGTTTGACTGCTAAATGAACAAGCCAACACTCATCCGCCCCGTTGGCCAACTTGAGTCTGAGTCAGAGCAGAGCATTGTGGTCGCCAGCGTTGTTGGTCTCTCTGCGGTTGGCTGTATGAATCTCTCCTGCATCTCTCAGATACAAATAACTCTAGCCTGGCTGGGTGACTGGCATCGTGGCAGTCTCTCTGCCTGCCTGTCTGTCTCCCTCTCTGCCTTGGCGCTTTGTCTTAGCCCTGCTCTCTCTCTCTCTGTGTGTTGCCTTAACCAACGCCATTTTGATGATGAATAAATGAAGGCCTTTTGTATTCCGTGGCGGACGCAACGCAAAATTTACCACTTTCATTTAGTCGTCGCGTAGTTGAGCTCCTTGAGGCGTCGTTGCAGCAGCTTCTGCGAAAACGGCATAATTAAAATCCTCTCTCTCTGGCATATGCCACAAATCTTAAAGCTGCCTTCGACACACACACACACACACACTCCCGCTAATTTATTTAATACTTTTGCAATTGACAAAGAGAAAAGCGTCCACAAATCTCCAAGAAATCGCATAATTCGTTTTCCCTTTTCCTTCTCTCTTCTCTTCTCTCATTCTGCTTCACTTCCGGTCTAGCGGCTGCCCTGCTGTGAAGCAGCGTAAATTTTATTATTGGCAACGCCAAATGCAGCGGGCACAACGTAGGTCAGTAACATCAGTTTTTCCTAAGATTTTTCCTATGCAAAACTCTCTCGAAGCAGATGAAAAATGATTAATGAAGCTGCGCCAAAAACTTGTGCTACACAAATTTAATCAAGCGAAAGAAAGCAGATCGAAACAATCAGAATCAGGGCGGGAGGAAAGCGCGAAAAACTTTTAATAAGCTTCAAATTTGCTCTCGGTGGAAAATTGTCGATGGAAAAGCAGGCTTAGAAAATGAATTTGTACGCTCGCTACGTTGTGATTTATTGCTCGATTTTTGACATGTATTTATAGGGTATTGTTTTAGTAGCCCTATATAGTATGTATTGCGACAGGGCGTAACATATTGCCGCTATGTAAATTATTGAACATGCCCTGGCTAAAAACATATATGTTTTTTATTGCACTAGATATATTGACATATTGTTCGTAGTTTGCTATAAATTTAAAATAGCAGCAGGAGGAAGTATTTATTTATTTCGAACATAAATATTCGCGTGGCAGAGTCGTTTATATATATATATATATATTTAAGATTCTAATTTGCATATGCCTTCTCTCTTTTCTCTATGTCTCCCGCTTGTTATCCCTTTGCAAATCTAATATAATATTCCATTTGATAACTTTTGATTTGCACCTTTATAATGTTAAGTTTCTCCTTTTCGATTTACATCCTTATCTGGTGCACGTGTTGCGAGACCCAAACCCAGACTCAATTTTCGCCCCCAATCACAGCACATTCATCATGGCTGTCAGGTTTATGTTAAAATTTCATTAAACTTTTAGCCAGTTGCTGCTGCCCCTCGTCATGTGTACAGTGGGGCAGTGGGAGAGTGTGACAGTGGGACAATCTAATATAATCAAGTGCCCATTTCATGCGTATTTGTTTTTGACGTATTCATGAGCTGAAAGAAAAAACACCATCAATTTTGGGGGGCGACATGACAGGCGAGTGGGAACCCAACTAACTTCTGATCCTGGCTAACAAATTTGACAGTATTGACAGCCCTGGCCAGGCAGCAGCAGAAGTCGCCAGGGCCAATTATTGTTATAAGCCCAAATGAAGATGACGTCGTCTTCATCGTCGCCCTCGTCGTGTCATCGTCGTTTTAATGATACTGTTAAGGTCGCAACCTGGCACAACTTGAGGGGCAATTAATCACAGTCGCAGACACGCTCGAGAAGATGCCCCCCTCCCACTCCGAGAGTGTCACTTAGCTTTTATGGCCTGTGGTCGGCATCAAACGGCGCACGTTCAATTGTTTTATACCATCTGCGGTACGAGTTTCCTTTGCCAGCTTCCTCTTTATGATGTGCTCCTCTAGTTGGCGCTGCTCCTGCTGCCTCTTCTTCTTGGGCAATTTCGAGTGCTGTAAAAGTTTCCGCTTGGTAGCTGGGCGCGAAAGCTTTTTAATGGCCATTCCAGGGCAGTTTATGCAGCTGCACAGACCCTTGAAACTTCCTTAAGGGAGTTATAGAGAGGGAGAAAGAGGGAGAGAAGTGTGTGTCGTAGTCGTCCAAGTTGTTTGTTGTTATTATTAAATTAGTTGCGGGCGATTTGCGGTAATTAGACTCGAATTTTATGGCCCGTTTGGCTTGCAGACGTTGTTTGTCTTGTTGTTTTTGAGATTTTTCCAATATATCATAGAATTTAATATAGCATATGAATATTTATGTTATATATATAAAATAAATCTTTATTATGCTGCTGCTTTTTTAATTGACAAATTTTGCAGGTAAAATGTGCTTGCAGTTACGTATACGCAATATGCGTATACTCGATGCAAAGCACGACGTTTATCTCGGCTCTGATCTGTTTGGGAGTCTGGCAGTCTGTCTGGCTGTCTGGCAGTTCGTCCGTGCGTGATGCTGAATCTTATCCGAAGCATCATCATTTATTTATGCTTGCCACAGCAGCGACGCCTCGATGGGGCCCAGGCTGGAGGGCAGCTGTGGCAAGGGGGAGGGGGAGAGCTGACAGCGACGACAGCGACGACACCTGGGCAGGAGTAAGACGTCGCTGCTGCTCTTGATGCATTCGTGTGGTTGGCCGTGTTAATAACACGTCAACGGCAGCAGATATCAAGCATGTTGCACAATGTTGCACTGACACTGCCACAGGGTGTCTGTCTGTCCGTCTGTCCGTCTGTCTGTCTGTCTGTCTGTCTGTGTGGACGTAGTTGAAGACGAAGCTGGAGCTGGAGCTGGAGCTGCACACTAAACGCACTTTATGACCTCACGTTGCGCTCTTCGCAGCTGGCAATGAGCCATCGACACACTTCGCCTTGCAAATTGCAATTAATTAATTGAAGTACTTGAGCTCCTTACACCAGGCAGGGCAGTGCAGGGTATGCCGGGGCAGGGCAGAGCAGGTAGCTGGGTGAGCCTATTAATGGCAGTCTTGCCTCGCTCCCAGCTGCGATTTTAAATGGGTGTCACGTGTCTCTTGACGCTGTCGCAATGTCTCAATGTCTCCGCGGCGTAGCCACCGAGCTGTCTCATTTATTTATGTGCCAGCTATTAGAGAGAAAGGAAAACAGCGAGAACGAGAGAGAGAGAGGAGAGAGGAGAGGAGAAGGAAAAGCTAGCGGGAAAAGGCAGCATTGCTCTCTCATTTACAGCTGCTGCAGCTCGTCAGCTTTGCATTCAACCAGACGCTGATGAATAATTGACACAAATATTAACTTATGTGCAGCCACTCCCCTTCCTCTCTCCCAGCCACCCCCTCCCCACCCAATTATGATGGTCAATACGCTTAATCAACGACAACGATCCAGCCAGGGATATTATTACAATGATTGGTAAGAAGGTTGAAGGGAAATGCGGCCAATGAATTTTCAGTAAATTCAATGAGTGCACTGTGAATGCAGAACGAATGATTCACCTCATAAATAAATTAAAAACCTTTTGCGTAATGACATGAGACAGATTGAAGAGAGTGAGAGAGGTAGAGAGAGAGAAAAGGCAGCTACATAAATACCCTCTCAGTGGGAAAACTGAATTCAATTTGAATTCCAAATTTTCTTGGCTCAATTAAAGCCAAATCAGAGCTTTATAGGCGATTTATATATTTATTTTTTTAGAACTGCTTCATCGTTCTTATTAATTTTGATTGAGCCACAGAAATCTGCATATAAATACACATGTGTACACACTGGCAAATCTGATAAAAAAAAATAAAAAAAAAAAACAAAATACCTGAGCTTCAAAAGCAATATTTATTGTAATCTGTTTGCCAGCGCGATATATGATAAAGAGAATCGAGCAGTGAATAAAATTGAAAGATAAAAAAAAAAAAACAAACCAAACAGGGGAAAAAAAAAACAGAAAATACAAATTTTAAAATGTGTCCACATTTAATATTCATTGAAAATATTTTGTAGCAACAATAATAATGCGACATGCGTATAGGCAATAACAACAACAACAACAACAAAAAAGCAACAACACTGACAAACAGTCAGTTCGCTGGCAATATTAAAAGGAAACCAACCATATAAAATGTTTATACACACAGTCACATATGACCAAGCGAGGGTTGCCTCAGCAGTTGTGCCAAGCTTAACTTTTTACACACATAAAGCAGTACGCAATGCCATTATTCTTCCATCTGTAACTCGACATAGGTCAAGGTATTAAAAAGTAGACAGATTAACAATCTGTAAAGCCGCTTAAGTTACGCTCCACCCTCGCATGGAATGCAAACAATTCGAAATGGCAAACACGTCGGAAAAGGGCACAAAGGTTGGCAGAACGTAAACGTGCCGGTTAAAGCAGGATAAACTTAATTCCCGCTCGAGTCGAACAAAACATTTTCGAGCATAATAAGGGAATGCGTTGAGCTGCCTCATAATCATGCTGTTGCTGTTCCATATATCTCATTTACTTAATGTTTCGATATGTGGATTCACATGAAATTTGGCAAGCAGCAGGATTTTCATTTGAATTTCTGAATTACCTAAAGTTTATTAGGAAATCCTTAGGAAATAAATGAGATATTATAAAGGTTTAATGTTGCTAATTTTGCAGCTGTAAATGCGTTTAAATTTAAGGTTTTTAAAGTAATATTATTAATATCATACTTAACCCACTGTAGCTCGAGATGAGATCAGGCATTTCTTTGCTGTGTTTGGGCTAATGCAATTTATGACTTGTGTGAAAGTATTTTGCGATGTACCCAATAATAAATTTGCCACGCCACATAGGGGCACATCTCGAGGGGTCCCTTAAATTCCATAGATGATATTTAATATGTCGCATAAAGCATTTGATTAAATGCCCATTGGAAGCACATGCTCACACACACACTCGCACATATATCAGACATAATGAATTCAATTAATTTACTCCTGCCAAAGCGCCAAGAACTGATGCCTTTTGTACTCCTCCTCGTGCAGGACTTCGACCTTGTCTGGGCATCATTATGATGACTGATTATTGCTGTCAGTGTGTGTCTCGGTCTCCGTGTGTGTGTGTGTGTGTGTGTTAGATTCACTTTCGTCTACTTTTGCTCCCTTTTTTCTGCTTTATTTTCCTTATATATTTTCTCGCTCTCCTTTGTTCGTCGCACGTTCTTGTGGTTTTATTAATGTGTGCTAAATGTGCCGTCAAAGACGTCTTCTACTTATAATACCCACTCGAAATACATCTTCACAATTCATAAACGGAACACTGGGAGAGGGGCAGAGAGAGTCTCTTGTCTGGCTCTCAGTTTTATGAACACGATGATGATAAACTGAAAGACCCTATACTATATGGTTTATTTAGCCCGACAAACAATGCGTGCTCCATAGGGCATGCCAAGGCCATCTATCTTGAGTGGGTGAGTGAATGAGTGAGTCGACCCATGGCCAGGCTCATCACTTGCATTGTATTCATGTGTAAGCAATTTTCATGCCCTCTCTTTCTCTCTCTGCATCTCCCTCTCTCTCTCTCTCTCTGGAGCTATAAAATGTTACTTAGTCCGTTGACCGCCAAACCGAAACCCAACATTGCCCGCAGCTGAAAAACTAACGCATAATTAGTTGAAATTTTGCGCTGCTGTTGACACACTGTGCGGGTGCCACTGTATGCCATATGAGTGTGTGTGAGAGTGTGTGTGTGCGTTGGTTTATTGTGCGAATTTTACACAATTTTCAGCATTTTACGCAAAATTTTGTCGCTGCAAATTTACGCAAATTTATGCAATTAAAAGTTTTTTCTCGCATTGGCTTAGATGAGGGTGTAGGGGCAGCACAGTTGGGGGGAGGGGAGTGTGTGTAAGCCCCATGTCGAGGTTAATTGGCAGCACATTAATTTTCCAACACACACACACTCACACTCGCACACACATCAATTGCATATTTTGTGTGTGTGTGCGACAAAGTGAAACATTTTATGCAACGGCACCACAATTATTTTTTGGCATAAAATATTTGTCATGTAAGTGGCGGGTTAGAAAAAGAGAGAGAGAGAGAGAGAGAGAGAGAGAGAGAAAAAGAATAAAAGCAAAAGTGGTGGCAACTCTGGCTGCTGCTTCTACGAACGGAACATGGCAAACACAATGCGTCTATTTGCCACTTAATGAATTTTTCAATGCTTGGCCATAAGTTTTGGCCTGGCCAAGCAGCCCTAAAGGGGCGCGGCGTGCCATGATGGCAAATGGCAAACCTGTGTTTCGTCCGCTGCGCCAAGTTGCCGCTGCTGCTGCTGCTGCTGCCAAGAGTTGACTAAGTTTTTGGCCAGGGCGCGTCTCCATGTTGCAAGTGGCAAATAAAGTAATGCCGCGGCAACTTTCTTAGTTTTTGCCTCAACTTTTTGCATAGCCAAGTGAGAGAGAGAGAGAGAGGGGAGATAGTTATGCCAGTCGAGAGGTAAACAAAGCAGGCTCACACTTCTGTCTCATCTCTCGACTGTCGCAGTGCAAAATTTCCGTTTGCTCTGCCAAGTTAAATGTAATTGTAATTTTTAATTTTAAGTGCACTGCCAAAAAAATTATATGCAAAAGTATGTACGATATAGTAGAGTAGTATGCAGTGCCAGCAATGCGAATGTTAATTGCGCAACACATAACTCATACGCCCCGTAGTCGGGTAGGGTAGCGAGCTAAAGGGGCGCTGCATGAAGATAAACTGCCAGATAGTTAAGTATACGACAAGTGCGCCGCAATGGGGGCACGCGCTCGCTCACTGTAATGAGTTCTGCACCATCATAATTGGTTTTGCTGCAAAGCGACGACGACGACGACGACGACAACAGCTCAAATGTTGCCAGTTACTGCTGCTGCTGCCTCTGCTGCTGCCTCTGCTGCTGCTGCTGCGGGTACATAAAGAATAACAGTTTGTTGAGCCTGTTCCCGTTAACACTTTCTGCACTAATTCGCCAAATGATTTCGCAACTGCAGATTAAAATGAGCTTTGATAATAATTAATATTGTATTGTATTATGCTGTACCAGTTGTTCCCTTAATCATATACTAGAAATAGGGACTATTTCATATTTAGTTAAAAAAAAAAGAAAATAGTTTTAATGTGAAAAATTTTATTTTATTATTGTTTTTTTATTTATTCTATTCTATTTTTTATTTAAATATTGCTGTTAGTCTGTTCACATTGATTTCTTAAGAGTTTAAGCCTCTTCTCTGGAAAGTTCTATGCATTTCTTAATTTTATAATCTCAATTTACCTTTGCAGAGGGTAGATTAATTTTATTTTTAGATGTAATAGGGTATTAGTTATACGACTTGATAGTTCTTGGCGAAATCTATTATGGGAATACTTTCTATGCTGCAGAGCACGAGCACAACTCTTCACTCTCCCTCTTTCTTTCTTTCTCTCTCCCTCTTCCGCTCTGTCCCTCTCCCTCTTCAAGCTTCAATTCCTGGCAATTGTCAACGAGGCAGTAAAAACTGACCCTTTGCCGTATGGCTGACTGCATGGGGGTGTTGTGTGCTGTGTGTGTGTGTGTGTTTGCAGGGGGTGTGTGTGTATTGTGCCTGCCTTTGTGCGTTACTTAAGTGCTGCATTGTGTCTGATAAACGCGGCAAAGTTCGCTCAATGTTTGTGCAGTCGCCAGCAGGAGAATGCATAAATTTGGTCGTGTTACAGCTAACCCAAGCTAACCCGTACCCGTCCATACCATGCCCTTGCCCTTGCCCGTACTCCTCTCCAGCAGCGTATTCTATTGTTGCTTCTGCCATGGCAATTGTTTTCCATGCGAACATCGATGATATGGCCTCTGACTCGGTGAATGTTATCTTAGTCGCATGACTCCTGCCACATTCCACTGTCCATGGTCTGCCCTGTTGCCTTTCCCTGCTGCCCCAGGTCTCTTCGCGCTCTGTTATTGCTGTAGACTCGTTTAATTTTCGCTCTACTGCCTCACAGTGAAACTAGTGCGATTTTAATCAGCGTGAAATCGCTGATTGTCCCGTTCTGAACTTGATAATCGCCGACCCGGGCACAATGCCGGGCCATAAACTGGCCTCGGACTGGCCCCTACCCAACTGGCCTCTGCCTTGCCTCTCCTGTCTCCTCTCCTGGCTCTGCTATCGTTCATTATCAATTTGCTGTTTATTAAACGGAAATAATGAAATTTTCAGGCAAGCTACTGCCATAAAGCAGGCGAAATCTGAGCGAGTAATCAATCTTAAATTAGAGTGGAAACAAAAGTAATTATTGTCTACCTACTGAGAGTGATTTTAATTAAAATAGGCTGCGAGTAGAAGGTTTAAATTTGCTTATACACCCGATACTTGTAGAACAGAATGGGTATTATAATTATGTGCGAAACTAATATGCAATCAACTGGCAGAATTTACAATTTATTTTTAATACAATTGGAATGGATTTAACAGCAGCACTTAAAAGTATGCAACAGAAAATATTACGCAGGATTTAAACGCGTTTTGCAGCAGCGCTCAAAAGTAGGCAACAAAAAAGGAATATATCGAATTTGTATGCAATTATTGGCAGCACGCAAAAGTATGCAACAGAAAATATTAAATAAAGAAGCGAGTATTAAACAAGCCGACAAATCTCGTCTGATATCAATGTTGATTGTTCCCGCCCAATTTAACTTGAACTTGATTCTTGTAAAGTCTGTGCTAATACTTTTCTAATAATCTTACAAACAGGTCCACTCTAAGCTTAGCCGATAATTTGTTTAGCTATTCCGAAAAGGGTTTCTCGCTGACTTAAGGTACAAAGTATCATGAATTGAAACGAGTAGCCTGCAATCCCTTTTGGCTTACTGGGTTAAGCCTATTAATTAGTAGGGAAGGTCTTCTCTCTTTCTCTCTCGTTCTGTCTTTTTCACGCAATTTACTTGGACTGAAATTAATTTTAATTTTTTGGATATAATTGAAATAATCCCCAAGCCACAAAACGCACAAATCACCGCGCTGGCCGCAACGAGGCAACGATTTTTGCGTGTGTGTGTGTGTGTGTGACCCTTTTGTGGCCATGGTCCACCAGAGCCAGAGAGCATGTCCTGCTGCAAATTGCACAAGCACATATTTTTGGTTAGATAATTATGGACTAGCTGAAGCGAGGCGTGGCCCCGGCGGGTGTGGCTGGAGGGGAAGTAGGGGGCGTGGAAGTGGGCGGATGCGGTTGCCAAACTGCGTTGCTTTCGGTTAGCATGAAAAATTATTCCTCACTGTCGAAAATTCAATATACGCGGAAAGTGTGTGCTGAGTCTGTATGTGTGTCCTGTGTGTGTGAGGGAGTGCTGAGTGTGTGTTCTGGTCGCGTTTCCTGCCTGCGCGGCAGCCTGGTCAATTTTTCTGGCTAATGATTTGGTTTCCGCTAGAAATGTGCGTGAGTGTGCGAGTGTGCGAGTGTGCGAGTATGCGGTTAGGTGTGTGTTAAATTTATGGCCTGCCAAGTGGTTGATTGTGAATGCCAGTGTGCGACGAATGGCGTTGAATTGTGAATGGAAATGGGATTGGCAATGCGAGCGCGATTGCGACTGCGAATGCGAATGCGAATCCAAATGCGAATATGCGGCCGCACAGTGAAGGCAGTTAAGGAATTTTCAGTTGCAACCGGGAGAGAGTGAGAAGGGGAGTGAGAGGGAGAGGTGAGGAGAGGAAAGGCAGCATAAATTAGCATGGCAGAGGCGAGCGACGTTTGGCAATTAACAGTTTGGCAAAGAGCTGCGGCACACAAAAACTGGCCAAAGGGCAAGAGCAGCGCATAGATGGGAGCAAGGGTGGATCGAGGGAAGGGAGGGGAGAGGGCAGCGTATGCACCTTAGTTTTCAATTAAAGATAGCGGTCAGAGACTTTAAGTCAACTGGGTAATTGGCGAGCGAGTCGGGCCGCAATGCTAATGGAACTGCGACCTCCTCCCTGCCTCGGCAAAATGAGCAGAGTCTGTTGCCGTGCACATATTTGGGACACTTTGTGAGAGCAGCAGACAGAGTGGGGAAGGGGGAGGGGGAGAGGGAGCAGGTACTGATCGGTCAGGCAGTCTGCCAGTCGGGGCCACCTAATGAGCAATCCCATTAAACTACAAATTAAATCCCCAAACTAATTTCAACAGCTCCGCCGGGTGCCGCACGCACACGGACTGCGACCGAGGCCCGAGGGGTAGCCAACAACTCGTTCTCTCTCGCTCTCTCCGTTTCTCTCTCTCACTCACTCATGTAAGCTGCGATTGGCAAAGTTAGCAGCTGCTGCTGCCGTTGGGTATTTGGCCAATGTTGGCTTACTCGAACTGCAATATGCACAGCCGATTGAATCAATTAAGAGTTGACAAAGTCGCAAAAAGCGTCAACAGAGTTGTGGCATATTGTAAATTTGCCACAAATTATTTACGTATGTATGTGTGTGAGTGTGTGTGTGTGGTGTTGGCCAACTTTATGTGTTAGGTAATATTCACAAGTTGTGCCAAATATTTTGAGCACGCTTTATTGACCAATATGCGAAGATGCCAGCGACTGTTGCACTCTGCCTCTCTCTCTCTCTCTCTCTCTCTCCCCTCTCTTTCTTCCTCTGTCTCTGCTGATATTGCAAACTTTTTGCTACCAATATAAAGTTTCAGAGCACATGCCAACAAGCCAGCGAACTAGTCGAGGAGAAATAACCAAATTTCAGCATGCACGAAATTATAAAATGTCGAGAGAGAGCGAGAGAGAGAAAAAGCTAGACAGGAGAATAGATTAGTTTAGGATTGAGGTGAAACTTTGCTGACGCATATTTAATGAGTTGGCACACGAGGGCGTCGCTAAAAAAAAAAGGAGGCTGGCAAATCTGTGTATGTGCCAGATTAGCATAAACGAGGTAGGACTGTGATAGTGCAACTTCTACAAGCTAATTTCCCAGTATAAGCGATTGCCTTGGTTGTTAAGCTAAAAACCAATTTAAATGCAATAACAAAAAAAAGCACCAATCAATTAAAAAGGTAGAGTCCGGGGAGAAGGAAACGTCAGGTCGAAGAGGTCGTCAAACAGAATATATGATATCGAAAAGGCGGAGGAGCGAGGCGGGCAAAGGGACACACTTTACAGAATATTGACAAAAACCGACGACCACACCGACCAAAGCGCAACGTGGACCATTAAAGGTGTGGCGATAACGCATAAACAATTCCCGTTCGCACAAAAGACCACCACACAGAGACAAAACAAAACAGGGGGACGAAGCCAAGGGGCAAAAAACACATCGATACCGAAAAGGAAAAATCACCGGCGAATATAAGTCGACAGATGAATAAGAAACGACCCATTACGTACAGGAAACACAGCAAATCAAAACGCCCCCACACCAGATTTACGACTATTTTTATCCAAACAAATGGCTCCGGAAACCAAAACAAACGACTATTTAGGGCCTAAAAAAAACGCTGGACTAAATGTATAGACAAAGGAGATTATGTTGAAATAAACGCTTCTTACATATATTTTATCAAAACACGACTATCAAACACCCTAACAAAGGCTAAGCAGGCATGTATGGGACTCTAAATGGGCTGCAAGCCAGACTCTGCAACTAACAGACACTTAACAGAGGCTTAACATAACAGAAAATGTTAGTAAGCGACTGCCACAATGTAAATATATATTTTAAAATTATTTACTTATTTTTTAAATTATTATTTACATGTATAAATATTACTACTAATACTAATTAATTACTATAAATATTATAGTATAATATTCAACTATTTAACATCTTTGCTTAAGCAAACTGTTAGTTTACAGTAGCTTAGCAGTCACTTAACAGACTCTGTTAGTAACCGCCTGCCAGCAGGGCAATATCTGTTTGAAAATTTCAATATAAAAATGCCTTGGCTCAGCTTTTTTGCAGCTTGTTTGTTTGCACTCGAATTGATATTCCGCAATATTTGCAAGTTTAGGCAATAACCATTTTGGGAATCCATTTAGCCAAGACCTTTCTGCAAGCTCTGCCTTCATGCAATCGAATCTAATGTAGTGCATAATGTCAACTTTGATTTAACAACGGAGATTCTAATGAAATTCAAGGCGCAACACGCTGTGCAGCTGTGTGGGAAAAAGAAAGTTGAAAGAAATAACAAGTAATTGGCATGCAATAAAATGCAAGAAAAGAAGAGTCTGCACACACACACACACACACACTAACACACCCACATAGTTGCCCAGTCAGTTGTGCTTGTGTTCAATCTATTTGCACTAAGTGTTCGTTAGAAAATGTTTGCATAGCAGCACTCAACGTCATTCAAAACACATGTAAAGCAGCACGAAGTGAGCTGCTTGAGCGCAGGCACTGTCGCCATACTGAACGTATGTGTGTGTGTGTGTGTGTGTGTGTGCGTGTGGAGAAAATCAAAGAAAATCAATAAAGGCAAATTGTCGTAGGAAAACAGAAATGTGCATCATTTTCACTTTATGCAAATTGCAAATTGTGTGATGAAGTCGACTGCAAGCAATGAAAAGGGGTAAAGGGTAGTGGAAAGTGGAGCGGGGAGGGGAAGGAAATGGATAAGGGATGGGGGCAGGGGGTACGCCAAGTCGAAGACTTGCAATGAGCAGTCGACAGGGAGTTATGTGAATGAATGAATGAATATTACTCATACGCAGTGTGAGCTCAGCCCAGACTCAGGCAAGTTTTATAAAGCACACAGTGTCGTAGGCTGCTGAAGTTTTCAGGGGGTCAAATGCATTATATTATTTATTTGGTATTTTTTTAAATGTGATATATTAATTATGTCAAATGTTTTATTTAATTTACTTTGCTGTGATCAACCTTTTTGGCACAGTATTTTTTTAGTCTGAGAAGAAAATCCTTTATAATATCCAGATACTTTCTACGCCACTGTGCAAGCTGTGTACTTTGTTTGCATGTGTGTTTATACTTGGTGTGTGTATGTGTGTATGAGTGTGTGTGAGTGCCTGTGTGTGTGTTTGTCATGTGTAAATGCATGGCTGACAAAAGGCATTTGCATATTTAATGTTATTACGTTATTTTGCATGCCACACAAAAATTTATGATTGCATTCGGGCAGCTCCAGCAGCGAGTGGGAGTGAGCAAGCCAGCGAAAGAGAGAGAGAGAAAGAGAGAGAGGGAAGACAGAGAGAGATGGCTTCAGCTTTTCTCCACTCTGCCATCGCATTCGGAATGCGCATATTCGTTCAACGTTATATTTTCCACAAATTTTACAATAATTCCGTTACAACTTTTTAGCAGCTCCGTCGCACAGTTTTACACTCTGCTACACGATTTCTGCCAGCCTGCCTTACTCGACGCAAGTCGACCTAGGGAAAGATATTCCCTCCCTATGTGGTCCTTGCTGTCGACGACAGCGTCGTCATCACCATAAATAATAAAATTATTTTGCTGCCAGTTTGAATTTACGCCCACTGTCACGCCCATGCCCATGCCCAACCCCATCCCCACAACCCTCTCCCCCTTCCCACGGTAGACCAAGGCAAATATTGAAAAATGCTACGATAAATGCATAAAAAGTGCCATTAAAATCTCGTTTCAGATTACAATGCCAGTGACATAGTGAGACGAGACGCACAGTGGGGGGGGAGGCCTGCAAGAGGAAGATATGGGGAATGGGATACGGGGAAAACTGCAGTAGGCAAATAGTGAGGGAACACGCGAGGGAACATTGGCGGTCTTGTCGAGTCAAATATTATAATTAGATCATGAATGATTGCTTAAGTAAGGGCAGACTGCAGGACAAAGGATGTGTGGGGTTTCATCCTATAAAGATTTTTATTATGGCTTTTAAAATGCATTAAAACTATACGATAAATAAACATACTATTCATTTTCTAGAAGAAAACGCCTGAAGATTGACTATCATGATAAGAAAAAGAATTAAAGATGCAACCATAAACTGTAACTAATTTTTATGCACAAGTTTATAAGTCAAGGAAAATTAAAATGGTATAGTTTTTTTAATTTTCCCAAAAACATATAGTATATTTTTTAAAGAATCTAAGAGGGCAGTTCTGCTAAAAAATAATTTCAATTTACCCTAAATAATGACAATGTTGTAGGCATCCTGTGTCATGGAGTGTGCAACCGCAACTGCTGCCACATGGTAGCCCAGATTGGTCGACCGAAAAACCAAACAATGTGGATCCCATACGTCTCCTGCCCTTTCCCTCCGCCTCCTGGCGAGTGTGAGTGTGATTTTGATCACTTCAAAATGGCCGGAAACTAAAGGGAAAAGCCCTGCTCAAAATACGTATATATACAATAGGTATAGAGACGGAAGTGTCAGTCAGATAGACAGACACAAACACACACACACACACACACTCACACAGACATACAGCCCACAATCATGGCAACCGCAAATCATCATAGATATTTCGAAAATTTCATTATACTCTCGCTTCGGTTTGCCCAAGGTGGATGGATAATCCTCAGAGCATTTGGCTGAATGTTATCTACAATACAGAACGATGTCAATGAATGGTTAGATGAGGTGTGCACAGTGCCCCCACTACTCACGTGGTGCTTACATAACTCCACACACACAGAAAGAGAGAGAGAGAGAGCAAGAGAGAGAGACAGACTCCCTGTCAGCTCAGTGGCACGCAGTTAATGATGGCTCAGCCGCCTCAGCCTCCGCACGAGCTGTGTACCGTGCAGAGCCTTCAGCTAGACATTGCTGGGAACTGGCTCAACTTGGTTAATATTATATATATATATATTTTTTAATACCCTTTACACTGGATGCAGTGGGGTATTATGAAAGGCAGCAGAAGGCCAAAGTATATACTCTAGAACAGCAGCAATAACAGAGTTGATATAGAAATTAATATTTATTTTTTATTTTAAAAAATCGAATTAATTCCTGTATTGTATATATAATTTGAGTGAGCACCCAAAAGTATGCAACACAAAATACTTAAAATAGCAGAAGGGTATTTAGTGAGTCCAGCACACTCAACTGTAGCTTTCTAACAGTCTTTTTTTTTATTTTATTTTCCCTTTGCTTTTGTTATGGCTGGCATTTGTTTTTGCCAGCCCTGTGAGTTCCTGTTGTTGTTGTTGTTGTTGTTGTTGCTGTTGCTGGCGCGACGTCGCTGTGCGTCAGCCTCGTCGTCATCCTCATCTATTGTCTCATTGTCTGTGCGGCCATGTATGATTTTTTATTATAAATAAGCTTGTAGGCATGTGTCGGCCCGTACATGCCGACACAACTACAGCCGTAATCTCAAATGGCAAGCAGCAACAACAACAACAACAACAACAACAACAACAAAAAATGATGCCTTGTCTGACAATCATGTTTGTTGCCTCTGACATGCTCGACGTGCCATACAAAATGTTTTGTACGATTTAACTTTAAAGACTTAAGAGCACAACTGACCGGAATTATATGAAGTATGTGTATAGAGTGGGAGAATGAATTGTCAAGTTACTCTGCCCATCGATGAGTTACAGTTGGGGAATCTATATAAAGTATAGTTAGCTAAGGCTAGACTCTTATAAAACAATCATATCATGCTGATATACTGCTTTAATTTTATTTTAAATAAGTTTTAATTTCAATAAAGGTTTTTCTTCCCACTTTTCCTTGAAAATTTAAAATGTAAAAAATTCCAGGACAACAATTTGTTAAAAAAAAAAAAATTCAGTTAAAAAGCGCATAAATGCTAGACTCTGAAAAATTATAATATTATATCATAAGCTTAAGTGAAACCTAAATAAATTTTAAGGGAATATAAAGCACAATAAATAAATAAATAAATAAGTTCTAATTACTCTACGCTCTCTGAGCTGAAAACATTGCAACAGATCAATTTTAAGAACCCAAAACAAAAACAATAAAATGTATATATAATCTAAACATACAATAGAGGAATGTGCATTGAATCGAAATTAAATTGAGATTCCTTTTCTTCTAATTGCAGATTCGAGCGCACTAAGCAGAAGAAGCTATTCACAATTACAGGTAAAAACAAAAATATAATAAATGATATTTTCATAAGCTCAAACCGAAAAGATTGACAACATAAACAAAGAGAGAGCGTGCCAAAGGTGTCATTGGCCCCAATGTGAAAGCGAGAGAAATTTATATTAAATTTGTGTGTTCTTTCAACTGAATTCAGAAATGAAAACAATCAAAATTTTTGCACTTTACCAAGCACAAATTGAAAATTTCAAAGCATTTGCTGGGATTTCTTTTGTAGATTGAGGCTGGCTGTGGCAGTTCCTTTTTTGGGCTGTGGACAAAATCGAATAACATACAAATTGGCAATGCCAAAATCCAGTCAATTTAATGAAAAATAAAAATACCTGCAGCCAAATACAAATACACTCCAAAATACCCCATATACCATGTGTATAGGATTGTAGCCAATCATGTGCTGCGCACATATTGACTTGTCTATCGAAACCAATTTTTGGCTTGGCTTAGACATTTTGAAGTACAGTCTCTCCCTCGCCCACGATTTGTATGCCAAATGGCAAACAAATCGAAGCCAAATCCGGTTGGTATTGGTATCTAGGGGGAGGGAAAGAAAGTAGTTAAGATATGTACAGGTTGTTGCTTGCCTGCGGCTGTTTGTAGGCTCCGCATTGCAACACTCGCTCTCTCCCTCTCTCTCTCTCTTGGCCGGGTTTAAATGAATAATGCCAGCCGCCCTTAGTCGGTTTATCCTTGGCAATCTCCATTTCCATTCAGCTTGGCTACACAATGCCAAGCTGGAGCAGGGGCTGCATGGGGTTAAGGATGAGACTGGCGAGGGAGACTGGGGATGCTGCTACGCCGGCTGTGTCAATACCAACGGCAGCTGATTGCCATTATGTTGTTAAGGTGAAAAGCGCAGTTGGCCATTGTTATTCTGGTCCTGCTCCTCCTCCCCCCTCCTCCCTCTGCACTCACAGTGCAATGAATTGCATGTTGTGGCCTCCTGTTGAGTGGAAAATGAGTTTACACTTAAGCAAATCACTTGCGTTTGCCCATTGTCCAATCAAATTTGCAGCCAGCCAGCCAGAGAGCTCCCTAGTCTCCTTCCCAGACCTTGTTATTTTCTTGGCACGTCGCACATTGCGTATACGCAATATTATTTTTTTTGTTCAGGTTATTCACTCTTGCAGGCCAGGTTATATTCATCATCATCATCATTATTGCGTGCAGTTGACCCTTGGCAACATGCCGAAATCAAATTTGATTCTAAATTGACAGTCTGAGGCTGACACACAGCCAATTTGCTGGCTAATTTAATATGCAGGCGTAGAAGGTGTAGAAAGAAAAGAATTAGGGGGAGGGGGGTCCCGGTTGAGGGAGTGAACATATAATTGGATTGCAAACTAAGTATTGTCCATGGCTTTTCATCTTTTTCCCTCTGATGCTGCTGCCATTTGAAATATCGAAAAAGTTTTGCAAGAGTTGCAGAGTTTCGTTACTTTGACTCCGCATAGATATAACATATATAGACATAGATTGTGCAGGATATACATATGTGTGTGTGTGTGTGCATGTTAACTCTGGGCTGACCAAGCGTACTAAAACTTTTAAATGACTTTTGCCTACTGCCAGTGCGGACAGTTCTATTTGCACTTGCACTTACAAGATACAAGGCAGGGCGGGGCGGGGCAAGACAAGCCTGGGCAACGCATCGCCACGCAAGTTATGCCCAAGTTTAGTTTAATTAAAAACAAAAGAAAAAAGCAACTGAAGCGCAACGCGATGTCAACCCTCTCTCTCTCTCTCTCTCTCTCTCTCTCTGTCTTCTAGCAAGTTCTGCATGTCGACAAAACTATTTCAATTTATGTAACGTTGCACATTTCATTGCAACTTTTTGCCATGCTTGAAATCTATCTTGTCACTGTGTGTGTGTGTGTGTGCCACACTCTCATGTGTGTGTGTGTGTGTGTTAACAGAACATGCTAAATGCCACAAGTATTTGCAGCCAATTATGTCGTGTATTTTCGATCGCTTTAAGTAAACACGCAACTGCATTTAATGGATTATTTATGCAATTAAATGCATATTTATTTATTAGCTTAAACGCATTATGTTATTACACATTGTTTTGTCTCAGAGGGGGAGCATGTTTTTTCCATTTTACATTTCATTCAATTTTCCGCGCTTTAATTGGGCTTAACAGCGTGCTGAAATATTTAAAAATTGCACAAGAATTTTTGCGTCAGTTTGCCAAAATAAAAACTGAACTGCAAAGTTATTGCGAATTACACACAACAACTTTGCCGAACATTAATATATGTATAACAACAACAACTGGGAGTACCGTTAAAAGGCAGAGAAGCAGCTGAAGAGGAAGGGGAAACGCAAGTTAAGTGTGTGCTCTCATTTCATGCGTGGCATAACTTGTCATCTACAGCGCAAAATGACTTGGCACGATAAAGGCAGGCAGTGTCCCAAAAAAAGAAAAAAAAAAAAAAAAAATGAAAAGTTTTCAAACTTTTTGTTTGCCTTTAACACACACACACACACACACGCTTGCATGCCTGCTTCCGCAGCCTGCTGCGCACTTGACTGCGGCCCTGACAGACGTCTATCATCAGGCTGTTATTGCTGTATCCTGCCCAACTCGCTTACCCCTCAGCAGGTAGCCCACCTGCCTGGCATGCAGCACCTTGCAGGAACTGGAGATACTATGCCCGAGCCTTGAAAACCATGCTGAGAATATTTGCAATTAAGTTTATTGATTAAAGTTTGTCGTGCTGCAGATAAGGCTGCATATCTTGGAATTTATTTGAAGTGACTGGAAAAAAAATTTGCAGAGAAAAAATGTAGCTTAAAATTGATCCTAGTATTGCACATTTTAGAGGCAGAAAACTATCATAAAACCTCTTTTTTAATTAAGTATGCGTATATGTTTATCCAGTTTTTATATTGAGAATTTCTCTACATATTACGTATACGTAAATTTCTATATTTTTTTCTTTTTTAATTTTTAATTAAAAAATGTAAATTTAAATTTTAGTTTAATTTTTCTACTTGTAATATTGAGAATTTTAGCTATATTAAGTATACGTAATTCTTTTTTTTCCTTGCACACTGATCGTTTTCCTCTCTATTTAGTATACTTACATAAATAGTTTTTGATCTCCTATATTGAACATTCCCCTCTATATTAAGTATACGTATTTATTTCTCCGGCATATTAAGTATACATAAATGTTTACTATATATTCAACTGCTTTAGGAGACACAATATTAAGTATACGTAAGTGGCATGATTTATGTTGCGAGCAATGCTTGTGTCACCCCTTTGCAGGCCCTCCAGCCCCACACCCCCCTCTACACTGTTTGTGCTGTGGCATTTCCATTCTTATTATTTTCCAGCAGCTGCGTTTAGTAAATTCCGTTGCACAATTTCCGGCCGCCAAGAGGAGCGCAGCAACAAAGGGTTGTCATACACACACACACACACACACACACACGCAGACTCGTGTGTGCTTTATGCACACTTGTTTTGTAATGAAAATGTGGAAAGTGCAGGCATAAGTTGCCAGAGTATTTTTTATGTATTTTTTTCTATGGCATGCTCGCAGTTATCTATGGCCCGTGCGCTTTGAACTTGCCACCTTCCGCTGTAATTCAAAACAGTTTGCTGCCAGGCTGATAACGTTGCATGTGTGTGTGCCTGTGTGTGTGTCTGTTATCAGCTGCTTCCTGTTGTTAAGTTTTGTCATGGTCCGAAAAATGTGCAGAATTTAATGCAGCATTACGCAAAATGTTGCAAATGCAATGCATGAAAATCAAAACCAATTCAATTCCCAGCTAGACAGGCAGGCAGGCAGTAAAGAAGACAGGCAAAGAGAGAGAGAGAGAGGGAGAAAGAGAGGGAGAGAGAGTGCTCATGCTTATTGCTGCTGAGAGTGCTCCGCGTTTGACTGCAGCAACAATTGCAAGTGATAATAAAAATCAAATGTTATTGAAGGCAACGCTGGCATTGACAAGCAAGCAAGCTGGCGGGGTAACCTTGTGGCATACAGATGCAGATGCAGATGGAGATACAGATACAGATGCAAAGCAGGAGCAGGAGCAGCTCGAGGCAGCAGTAAAAAGTCAATATGCCACTGTGGTGCATTATTCAAGTAGGAAATGTTGTGGTGCTGCATTAAAATGGCAATGCAGGCTAAGCTTGTATGCCAAGGACTTCTTGGCCCTCGTCTTGCCATGGGCTACCCTTTCTCTTCTCCCCTCTCCTCTTCTCTTCTGCTCCTCCTGCTCGATCTTAGTTTTTAGCCTGATGTTGCCTTTTGTTGTTAATCGGCTGCAAAAAGCAATGTACTCAAGTGGCAAAAACTCTGGCAGCCAACTGTGAATGCAAACAGATTCAGTTGCTGCACAATGTGTGCTGCCCCTCCACCCCCTACTCCTCATATAGGGGGGGGGGGGGGGAACTGCATTGTAGCATCTCTCTGCCAAGTTCAGTAAGTCAATGTGCATGGGAATCCTGGCAGCAGTTGCTGTAAAATCAAGGTACTCTTACGAATGCCATAAAGATTATCAGTTCCTCACACACACGCACACACCCCCTCCCACACACAATCCCACTTCATTTATAAAACATGAGTGAGAGATCCCAAATAGCAAACCGCAAATATGCTTCAAAGTAACCCGAAAAGCTCTAGTAAAATATTTATGAATTTCTTTAACAATAAAACCACAAAAAAAAAAAGAAGTAAAAATAAAAATAAGAAAACAAAAAACTTGATATGCATGAGAAATGGGATTATCCGGCAAGAGACACTTTCTGGCATTTTACAAGTCGAAGTCAAAGTTCACCGATATCAAAGCTTTAGCTTTTCTATGAATAACAAAATGTTATGTTGAAAAAGGTATATTATCTCAAGCATATTGAGTTGCGCTCTAAGCAGCTTATGGAAAATATATATAATATTTTAAAATATTCTAAGGTAACAAAAAAAGATTTTGTTGTGTAGTGTAACACGTTGCTGAAGTAATAAACTATTAAGCACACCACGTGTCGTATACTTGATGTGCAGGTGAAAGTCAAAGTTCATCAATATCAAAGCAGAGTTTGGCTAGCTCGCTCGCTCTCTCTCTCTCTCTCTCTCTCTCTCTCTCTCTCTCTCAATAAACACCCAGAAACATGAAGTAAGTTTGGCTTGTGCTGACTGTTGTTTGAAGTGTTTCCCAATGAATTCGAAATGTGTTTTGTGCTCTCTCTCTCTCTCTCTTCGCTACTCAGCACAACTTGCTCAATCCATTTCGAGTGTGTGTTGCCTTCGGGCTCCCTGCTTTCCTGCCCCCCCTGCTCCCCTCCTGCCACAATAAATGAACGAAAAGCTATTAGGACTTGTCGTAAGTTCAACAGTTTATTGGCTACTTACCCAGTTTCCACTGGGGCGATCCGAGCTGCAGCTAAATATTTTGCCGTACTTAATTGAAAATGCACTTGAGCTCGTGCTTCAGCTCGACTCTCAGCTCGACTGCTCGTCTGGACTCGTCTGGACTCGACTGGACTGGAGCATTTCTAATGAGCACTTAACAATTACGTACTTACTTGAGTCCATGGCGATTCCATTGCGATTTCTTCTTCTTTCTTTTTTTTTTTATCGCACCCACTGAAGTTTATCACATACTTTGCTCTAGTTTATTCAGCAATGTTCGCTTAATCAAAGCCAACTTGAACGACAATGAGAGAGAGGGGAGACGGAATGCATTCAGTTGCAGCGTTTAAATCGAGTCTAGAAAATGTTTGCGCCTTAAATCGCCTGCTAACTGGGCTAACATGGCGTATGCGTGTGCTTGACCCCCAGGCAGATAGGCCTCATGATTTTGGCCTGGCTAAGTGTGCGACTTCTCTGGTTTTGGCCAACTTTAACAAGTGCCTCCTCGCATGTCGCTGTCGAATTAATAAACCAGAAACAGCACCAGGAGCACTCAGCGCGCTGCTCACCTACGTGTCCCCTCTCCCCTCGCCCTACCTGCCGGGAAGAGCTTTCGTTTTTGCTTTCACTTTCGCTTTAACTGTGCGTTACGCACATAAAACCAAACTGTGATTTGTATACCCTGTAGTGGGAAGAAAGAGGTAGCATTGGTTGCATATGGACTCGACTTTGCTTGATCTGAGCTGCAGCTTAGCTGGGAAGGGGGAGCGCAATGTGACTGCGCCAGCTCTGGGTAAAATTCTCTGCTAGGGTATTTGCCAGTCTTGCATACCCCTCTCAACATGTGCTCTTTGCTTTTGTACAGTTTTTTTTTTTGTGGGGAGGGGCATATCAGGACAAATTTATGCGGCTTGCGCGTTAATGATATGACCAAGTCCACTTGAGTGGGCTCTCGCTCTCTCTGCTCTTTCTCTCTCTCCTCTGGGTGAGGGTGCCTCTTAATTATGCACGTGTGCAGAGTGGTAGAGGGGGCTGTTTGCGTGTGTGTGTGTGTGTGTGTGTTTGTTATGATAATGAGCGGCAACAATTAATCGTGTAAGGCGCTGGCAAATGCGATAAAGGATAAAATGAAGTGTGTGTGCCTGTGTGTGTGTGTGTGTGTGTGCACGAAAGAAAAGCATTCGGAAAATGCGCACACATTAACAGTTAGCTTAAATAGCCGCTAGTTACCAACACACACACACACACACACACACACTCTGCACGGTGTGAACGCTTTTAGCCTCATTGTGCCCTCATTGTGATTATTTCAGTTGTAGTTGTTGTCGTAGTCGTTGCCTGTTATGCTGCACTTTACACTCGATTGTTGTTGTTGTTGTTGTTGGCAATTACAATACGTGCCACGCCCACACACACACACACACAGACACATGGACACATGGACACATGTAGAGTCGCGAGTTGAACGAGCATAAACGACATTTAATTTTTAATAACAAGCATTTAATTTTAAGGTCACACTCATAAAGAAAACTCTGTGTGTGTGTGTGTGTGTGTATGTCGGTTGAATTTTCACTTCATCACACATGTCATTACTTGAGTCAACACACACACACACACACACACTCGCACACAATCAGATGTAACGAGCCCAATTATGATATAATGGAAAATAATTGCATTTCATTCGTTAATCGTGGAGAAAATGTGTCGCAATATGGTGGCAGTTCGAATGGGGTAATTAATATCATAAGTAAGATCAAAATGCAATTGATGTATAAGTGCGTGTGTGTGTGTATATGTGTGTGTGGTATTGTTTTCAAACAAACACGTGTCGTATACTTAATATTGCAAAAGGAGCACAATAAGACGCGTAATACATGTCGTATACTTGATATAGTGAAAGAAAAGAACAAATATATAATAATTAGAGCTAAAAGTAGTCAGTATACAATATAATATTAAATGCCTGCATAATTGTAGAGATATTTCTCTATGTTCTTTTAGCATTTATTGCCTTTCTATATATTTTCAATTCAGTTTAAAAGTGAAGCGTGGCGAATGAGCTTCACTTTTTTCATACACGAAGGTAAATAAATTATTTTATATATATTTCTTTGTATACGTACAGTTTTTATAGCTGTACGAAAAAAGCGTTGATCACGTAGCAATCTGGCAATTGATTGTGAAATATGTTGAGTTGGCAACGCCAGTTGGTACAACAACTTTCCTCAACGAGTTTCGCCCTCGCTCGCTCGTTCGTTCGTTCGCTGAGTGATTTCGTAATTAACACAAAATGTTGTGGTAGTTGCGGGGGGGTGGATGCTGGGTGTTGGGGGATGGGATGGGGTCATACCAATCCGACCCTGAAGCACTTCACATTCAGAGAATGCCCAACAGGCACGTGAGCATAAAAAGCCCTGACACGCAACGCAGGCAATGCGACCTCGCATCTCGGACCTATAACACTCATGTGGGTGCTTCTGGAGGGGATGGGATGGGTCAGCAGCGGGTCGACTGTCATTTGGGCTATGGTCAGGCCCGGCGTGGCGAGGGCCAAGTTTGCCATTGCCGATGTCGACGTGACAATAAAGCGCTGGAGCGTTAAACTATTGTGTACCATAAGGATTAATGGCATTTACATAATTTGCTCATGTGTGCCGGAAAAGGGGGTGGAGGGGGAAAGGAGGAGGGATGGGGCTGCTGCTGCTGCCCACACCGTCGCATAAAACCAACAAAACAACAACGAAAACATACATTGGTATTGGCAACTCGCACGAACAGCTGCTGCTGCTGCTGCTGCTGCTGCAACATGATTGAGCTTTCAATTTGTTGCCCATTCTCGGCCGGTACACCCCCACATCCCACCTGGCAACCCTACTGTCTCCTCTCAGCCACCAAAAAGGGGGCTGCACAAATGTCGAGCAAATTTCTGTACATCGCCACGTGGTTTGCTGCCCCTCACCTCGTTCCCTCTCCGCTGCGTGTTCATTTGCCACACTAAGCCGCTGACAATGAGTGGAATTTGGATGCAGATGCTGCCAGAAGGGGGCAGGTTGGAGGGGAAGGGGGAGTATGCTATAAGAGCTGTATGGTATCATGAGCAATCGGCAATCGTTGCATTTAATTTCGCCATTTGCTATGAAAATACTCTCAAAAGTTTCTGATTACTTGTGATTTTTGTTTTGCTGGGTTTTTTTCTTTTACGAGGGTTTTTCTTATTGAAGGGTATATAACAATGCATAAGGGTATGTAACAGGAATAATATATATATTGAAATTAAGACTGTAGCCTTACCCCAAACAGACTCTATACAACTCTCTTCACCTATCGTAACTTTGTCAAAAATGTATCGATTTTTACGGAGAATGACATTTTATTTATGTCTTGACATCCTTAGTGATCTTTCATTAAAATATATAGGAATTTAAAGAGTTACAAATTTGTCGAAATTTTGCATTATTGGTAAGGGTCCCCCCTTAACATTTTGCAAAATTATTTTTCGTAAAATTTTAAATCGTCCGCTTTTATTTCCAATCGATTGCGAAGGTCAAAATTAGTAGTAAACATATGCTTAAAACTGTTTTTGACTATACTTAATTTTTGCCCAAAAATCATGCCAAGGTCCACAAAATATTAGACATATGAGACACTCGACAGGCCCTCAAACCACACAATTCACCTATCGTAACTTTGTTAAAAATCAACCGATTTTACCGGGGAGTAACATTTTGTTTATGTTTTGATGCCATTAGTTATCTTATATTAAAATATATAACAATTTAAAGAGTTAAAAATTTGTCGAAATTTTGCATTATTGGTAAGGGTCCCCCCTTAACATTTTGCTGAAATTTTTTTCGAAAAATTTTAAATCGCCCGCTTTTATTTTTAATCGATTGCAGAGGTCATAATTAGTACTAAACAAGTGTTTAAAAGTGTTTTTGACTATACTTAATTTTTGCCCAAAAATCATGCCTAAGTCTACAAAATATTAGACATATGAGACACTCGACAGGCCCTCAGACCACAAACTTGTCGCATCGTAACTTTGTTAAAAATCAACCGATTTTGACGGGGAATAACATTTTGTTTATGTTTTGATGCCCTTAGTGATCTTATATTAAAAAAGATAACAATTTAAAGAGTTGAAAATTTGTCAAAATATATCCATTATGCTAAGCGTCTCTCCCCTTACAGATTTAAAAAAAAAAAAAAAAAAAAATTTAATTTTTTTGTAACGGATTTTGGGAATTGGGCGAAAGGCATTTTACTGTGGGGCGCGCTCGAAATGTTTCCCTTAAGCCGACTGCTGGTCACATAAGCTCAGACAGTATATACATAGAATATACTCTCCATACATTTTATTTTTTTATTCTTTCTAACATCAATTGGAGTATGATCCATTTCAACTACTTTTATTATTCCAAATCCAACTCTCTTTTTGTAAGGCCAAAAAAGTTTGTATGGACTACACTTTGTGGATTATTGAAGAAATATTTATGAAGCTTAGAGTTCCTCTTTTTTAGAATCTACTCCCTACCATATTCAACCATTGGTAACCACAAGCCATAGTTAGTAAAGAGTCGCATCTCCCTTCACTCGACTAATCAAATTTGGTTCAAAACTATTTTCCGACTGCAAATGACTTTTTCTCTGGCATAATAATAATCCAGATCCTTCGAGGATAGACTGGATAGAGGATAGTTGTATGATGCGTTACGGAGTGTGTCAGTGAGTTAGAAATTTCGACAATTACAGAAACAACCGCAGGGCATTCCAGCTGGCACTGGGAGTCACTCATTCGTATGCGAAAATAGCCCGAGACTTGTCAACAGCAATGGCTCGATGAGAAAAAAGAGAAAAGGATAGATAGAGAGGGGAGGGAGGAGTTGGGAAAGAGTTGGGAAAAAGAAAATAGAAGAAGAATGTAAAAAAAATCGACGCTGTCAAACCACAATGGAGTCACTTGCTCTATTCGTGGATCACTCACGCGCGTGGTTTTTGGCTTAGAGCACAGAGTACAATTCTTGACACTGCCCCCCAGTCCCCTGCCCACTGTGAATGCACCCCCCCCCCAACAACTATTCGAAACTGGCACATGGTACATGGCACATATCTCAGTAGCGACAATTGCATCGAAAATTGGATTAAGCCATGGCAGCTGTCTCTCAAGCGGATGAGATTCAGTTACAGTGACTACGAGCTGAGCTATGGCTTCCCGAGGAGAGTGTAGGGTGTATAAATTCGAAGACAATTGAGATTGAAAAGGGTATAATGGATTTGCTACTAGATTGAATTACGAATAACTATATTAAAATATATATATTTATATGCAGTAAGTGACTGTACTTTCGACGCCATTTTGTTTTATTTACGAGGGCGCCATTTTTAATTCTGTTTCCCCGCACTTTATAGGTTTATAGTAGATCTTAGTACCCTGCAGACTGTAGCGCACTGCCCCCATATTATTTGCCATGTGCAACTATTTGAGTACCCTACTCCACCCATGAATTTAACTCATGAGTACACCCACTCGCAGACTGCAGTACAGCATTTTATTCGACATCAAAGTTCGCTGTCGTCACAGCGAGTCATATTTCATGGTTTGTCCATGCACTACACGCTCCCCAACTATTTGTCTGTCTCTCTGTCTGTCTCTCCGTCTGTCTCTCTGTCTGTCTCTCTGTCTGTCTCACGTTCCCTCCCTGCTTGTTTGCCGAGTATTTTTCTAGTATTTGGGTATGCGTTGCCCCAATGCGACGTGATGTGGCAAGACTTTTGCCTGGTTGAGCATGACAATGGCAAAATGGTCGCGGTTCTAGGCGACTTTTCTCGCTAGATAGATGTGAGCGAGCAACTACTATATATATAGATTATATGGCATGGTATCTGGCTATATGCCTGGCTGGATTACACGTGTCACTGGCCATGTCAATTGTTTGAATGAGCCACACAGGCTGAGAGACTCACTGGCTGTCACAGCTTGTGGGCTGCATAAATCAAAATCATCGATAGACGACAGCGGGGTGCACAAGTGTCGATATATAATTTTCGATTAAATGTCAAAGAATAAAAAAAAAAAAAAAAAACAAAAAAGAGAAAAACGATTGTGAATAAGACCACAGAATTAATTTCCGCTAATAGGTTGGCAATCGCCAATCGACTGTTTCGGTCACACGACGATAATCATCGTCATCGTCATCGTCATCGACATCGTCATCGTCATCGTTGGCGAGGTGATTATCGTAATCACATCAGCGTTTCAGCAGCTTAATTATCGTAAGCCACATGCTGATTTAACCCGGCCACATAATCATAATCAAAAAGTTGTCGACCCCAGACTGAAGTCCTACTGCCAGCACACGCGACGTGTGTGTGTCTCGGTGTATGTGTGTGTGTGTGTGTGTCTCAGTGTGTGTGTGTGGCAGGAAACGATAATGAAAGCGACAGTTCATAATTTCTGCATTTAATTTTCGCCAATTTCGTGCAACTTTCTTGCCAGCTACTTTATAAGCTATTCCAGCTATCGTTCTCTCTCTCTCTCTCTCTCTCTCTCTCTCTCTTTTCTCCCCTCCTTTCCCACTCCCCTTTAGCCAATGCTAATTTCATGTCTCGATAAATGGCGAAACGTTTAATGCGCTTAAACTGAGCGTGAATTTCGGTCAAACTAATTTGATGGCGACAATGTGCGAGGACTTTGAGCAGGATGATGATGCAGGAGAATAAGGGGGTACTCAGTTGAACTGAGAACACGTCGCGCATTAATAACTTGTGATTTATTTTAGTAGAATGGGTAGAGAAGCGAGAGAGGGAGAGAGACAGAGAGAAGAAGAGGCAGCGATGCCTTTCGCACACGTCTGCAATGGCGACTGCTGTGAAAAAAAAATGGCGTCAAATTACTCGTAGTTAGATAAAAGTTTAGCGTGTGTGTGTGTGTGTGTGTGTGGGTGAGCGGATAAAAGTTTTTGCATAATTGGTTGAGAGTGCAGGAGAATTTTCGAGTGATTCAGCAAGGTGTCTGCGCTGATAGCGTTAAATACTTTGCCATAGCTTGTGCCAAGACAGACCCAAACTAAAAGCGATCAATATTTAGACAATTTACTAACTAAAGCAGAGAAACTAATATGGAATTAGAGTGGATAAAACTTAAATGCAAATATGCTATAAAATTTGTAGGAAAATTAAGTTAGCAATATTATTATTATTTTTTGTTAGCTATATGAAGCACCTAGCTGGTCAAAATCCTTCCCTCGCTGGCATTAAGGCAACACCTGCAGCCTGGCCATAATCACTGTGAAAATTTTTGCATTTTGCACTAAGCACAGCGGCTTAGAGCAGCTTACTGTTTGAGGAGAGAGAGGGGAGTAGACAGAGAGAGAGATAGAGAGAGAACGTCAGACTGATTTCTAAACTGCCTTTTGTTGTGCGACAAACAAAAAAGCATTAAGTATATGATAACCCCCCCTAGCTGTACCCCTACTACCGCTAAAGCCGACTTAGTAGGGGCACCACGCCATGTCCCTCTCTGGGTAAGCGATGCTGCAAGTTTTGCCACAATGCACAATTTTTACGCGCTCTACTTCATAAATTAAATAGCAGCCGAGTGACATGGCACTGCGTCTGTCTGTCTATGCGTGTGTGTGTAGCATAATTTTCTACACACACACACACACACATACAGAGAGAGAGAGAGAGAGAGCAGCACAGCGCATTGTCTTCTGTGGTTGTTGGCAAACAAAACGTCAAGAAAAGTAATTCACTGCACAAAAGAGACAAGACGAGAGACGAGAGCAGACAAAGCGAGACGAGACGAGACGAGACGAGACGCAACATTGTAATGTTCCGGGTCTGACAAAGGCGAATGGCAACACCCGCGACCAACATACCCTTTCTTCCAGACCCCTGAGAGCCCACAGAGACAGAAATCGACAGCTGTGCGTAGAATGCTTTAAAGCTGAAACAGGCAGCAGGATTTATATAAAATAGAAAAAGAATAAGTTAAATATTTATATTTTATATATATTGGAAAAAGAAACCCATACAAAGTCTTCCTGCTTTCAATTAACCAACTTCAACCCATATATGCAGGCATCAAAATACTTTACTTAATTAATTAATTATTATTTTTAACTCCGAAAAAAAACCCATGAAAGACAGAGAAAAATATGAAAAGCAACAAGCTGCGACAGTTTTGCAATATTTTATTAATTTCTTTTGCTGTTTATCACATTTTAAATCGTACTTAATAATTCAGTTCGTCGGCTATCCCTCTCTCACTCTCTCTCTCTCTCTCCCCCCTCTGTGTGCATACAAAATTTGCATTTATTATTTGCGCCAGTGCAATATTTATTATGACAATATTTAAACGAAACGTTCAGATCAGGACGAAGCCTTTGTTGCATACGCATAATTAACCAATAGACTCGCTTGAAATAACAATATGAGAGCAGCAGATACCATATACACTGGATATTCTGTATGGAGTATTATTTTTTAATATTGTTCTGCATTACAGAGTCGAGAGATATGTATACTACTCTATAAATTCACAAATATTTCATCTACAATCTTTTACAATGTTATTAAATTACCCAAAATAATTTCTTATTGAATTTTCAAATTAAAATAATTTTATTGCTTTTTTCCTTTTCAGCCTCGAATTGCGTTCAATGCCAACAAAATTGCAGCTGTGGAGACTGGATACTGTTATATAAGCATCTATTTACAGTTCTTTCTGCTTATGTAGCAAAAAAAAAAAAAGAAGTCGAAAAACCCCGAAAAATTAAAGCCAGCAGCAGATAAAAGAAACCACTTTGATTGCAACAGAAAATTGCATAAAATTGCAGCAAAAGGCACAAAATTATATGGAAAGAAGGCGAGAGTGAGACGGAGTGAGAGAGAGAGATAACTAAGAAAGGGACAAAAAGTCGAAGCAAATAGTCTAAACGGGGTCAGTAATTTGTGCAGCACGATTGCCAGAAGAGCGAACGGCCCAACGAGCTGGAAGTTTAATTGCCTCAGCTGCTGCTGCTGCTGCTGCTGCTGCTGCCATTGTTGTTGCTGCTGCTGCTGCTGCTGCTTCTTCTTCTCTATTCGAATGCAACAATTAAAGCCAAAAAGTTGTGAAGAAAATGCAGTTGCCTACGCCAAGGCGCCAATACGCTGAGCAGATACATCGAGCATAAAGACAAAGCAAATAAAATCATAATCAGAGAGAAAGAGAGAGAGAGCGAGAGATAGAGAGAGCGAGAGAGAGAGAGAGCGAGAGAGAGAGAGAGCGAAAGAGAGAGTAAGAGCATCGAGCGAGCTCTCGAAAAACTGTCTGCTTCTAATTTGAATGGACTCAACCGCATTCGCAATACAAATGCATATTTGGAAACTTTTGTTAATTGGTAAGTGACAGCTCGTAGTATTATCTTACAAAAGGGGTGACCCTGTACCCTACGATCCCAAAAAATAAAAAAGAAAAAAAGTTCCACAGACTTGTAAACACGGGCAGACGAAATGGGACTGAGAAATGCTAATTTCAAACTTTCAACACGCTGCATTCGTTAAGGAAAGAAGAAAAGAAAGAAAGAAAGAGAGGGGCAAACAGAATAGAAGTCGAAAATAATAACAAAAGAAAAACAAGAGGGAAAGTGGGGAAAAAACAAGAAAATGAATATGATGAAGGCAACTTTTGGGAAAAGGGTTCAAAGTTGCAGGCCACGTAGAGAATTCTACTACTTCTTCTTCTACTCGCGCACTGCTTGTGTCTTCCTGTTCCGTCTTCCTGCCTGCTTGCTCGTATTTAACTTGGCTAAAGTACACTCAAGTGCCCTGCCCTGCCCTGCTGGGATATACCCTGTAGAGTAAGCAAGAAAACAAAGAGTTGATTGAACAAAGTGAGAAAAAACTGCAGTCTAATTTTAAAATGTTTGAGCATTTTTATTTTACACTGCAGCGCATCTGCAAGTCGCACATACCCTACTCCACACACTTTTGCATTTTTTTCTTCCCTACTGCGCTGATTTAAATAGCACTCGTTGCACTCTACACCCTACACTCTGCACCCTACACTCTGCCTACCACTTGCAGGCCTCAAGTTAAGCAAGTTTCTGTTGCGAGTCGAGTCGGAGTAGAGTGCGTAGGGTGTACATACGTATATAAGGGGTGTAGCAGCCGCTCTTTGAGGTGTTTAATTATGAGGCCGCACAAGCTGCTCAACTTGCGGCCGCTCAGTTAATTTGTTTTAAAGTTTTAATGCCAACTTTATTAGGTTGCCATCACGCCAGCAGCGCGTTGGTTGAAATTAATTGCAAGAAAATTTGCACGCAAAATTCGCACAAATTGCCAGCAAAAACTTGAGCGCAAAAACACGTGAGATCGGAGCGAATATATAGGCAAAAAGACGACTATATATTTGTAGTATTTGCACAAAATATAATCACAATCGTTGCAAATTATAGAGGGCTCTTTCTCTCTCTCTCTCTTTTGTGGCTCAATTTCCCTTTTGTTCTGCCTTTTTCCATTCACTTCAATTGCCGTTTAACTCTGCAAGCTTCGACAACCCTGGCGTCCTGCAGACTGCACTTAATAAACTATTTTACTCCTACTCCAAGTGGAAAGCTGAGCTGAGGTCAAGTTCTTCTTCTGCTTTCTCTTCTTCCTCGCATTCCCATTCCCATTCTCATTGTCGTCTTCGTTTCGCAGTCACTTCTGAGTTGATTGATGACATCGATAAGTTCTTATAAATTGCACACACATGTCCTGTCCACATCCTGTCAGATAATACCAAGCTGAGACCTTGCAGACGCACTAAATTACAGGGGAGACACACACACGCACACACACACACATACACACGTGGAGAAGTTTGCCATAAATTTGCATTCCATGCTTCAAGAAAATCCCCAACTCACTCTGCCTTTCTGGCATTTACCCACACTGGATAATTATTTTTTCAGCATTAACTTACGCAATGTGCTGCAAAACAAAAAATCAACTCCACTTGAGACTTTGACCGGCCAGGGGGAGGGGAGGGAGAGAGAGTATATACTATATAACTGTACTTGGACTTATAAGCGAGTCTGTTTCGGGGCAGCAACAACAACAAAAACAAAGCAAAAGCCAAAGCAAAAGTCAGACGGGCAAAAAAACTGAACAATTAAACTTTGACTGAGTTTTGCAAGTGGCAGACCAAACTGTTTTATAATGAATGTAAACCTTCTCAGATATGCAAAGCAAAATGGCTGCCCAGTCTCTCTCTCTCTCTCTCTCTGTGTGTGTGCATGCATAAACAGCGTGTGTGTTTGACACTTTTCGCATGAAATACCGAATGTGTGTTTTGTTTAGTCGGTTTATTTACAGTCAGCAACAAAGAAGGCAATTAAATGTTTAACTAAGCAAGTAGCTGCTCTAATTTGTTATACTAGATTTAATTTAACTGCTGACTTTAATTTAAATCTCAAGCGAAACTCCATCACAGTGAAACAACCCGCCCAACCCACAGATAACTATTCATTCCAGCTGCAACTCTCCAACAAACTAAACGAATCCTGCTAAAAGGAAACTTGCCATAAATAGCCAAGACACAAACCATGCATAGCAGAGCTTTTGCGATATCGAAATTGTGTAGTAGAATAAAAAATGTATACAATATAAATTAGAAGTGCAGTAAAGAAATATAAGATTAAAATTCCTAATAGAAAATATAACTTGGACTCTTCTATCGCTGCCTTATAAACTCTGTAGTAGACCATTTATTGAGTATAAGTACAAAAAATACCAACTGCAACTAAAAAGGTACTTTTTTAATATAAGAAAAAAAGTCTCATAGGGAACATTAAATTACTCTTAACTTATAATATAAGTGACACTGCTACGCGCAAAAATTACCCAAGATTTTATAAGATAAACTCCGAATTTTACCCTGCTATAAATGAAACTTGACTAAAGAAACAAGAAATTCACTTCAACGTTTTCAATGTGTGTGCCATAAATTTTGATGCGCCCAGTAAACTGTTATACATTTTATGAAGAGAAACGAAGTTCTCTTTAATTCCGATTTATTCTGTATTTTTATTTAATTTGCAATTTATTTAAGCCAACTTTTTCCACTTTATCTAGTCAATTAATTTATTACTGCGCCCATCAATTTAATTAGTTCATAATTTCGGTTTTGGCAATATTGCCAATTTTGGTAATTTTGTCAATTGTCTTCAATATATGCAATCGCTCAAAATGCAAATTTAATTTGCGAACCGCACGTGTCATCCAAAATAAATACGCTCTCAACTCATCATGGCGCGAATACATAAACAAATTAGAAATAACGAGTGTGGCAACTGAGTTGCCCTGCCCCTCCTGCTCCTCCTGCTTCTCCTCCTCCCACCCGACAACAGCAAACTAACCGACCAACAAAACCAACAACTCAACAAACAAGCAGCAAAATGTTAACAGGGCCAACACGATAACAGAAGCAACAACCAACCGCAGCCCAGCGCAGACCAGGCCCAGGCCCAGGGAGAGCGACAGCACCCGGGGCCAAAGTCAGCTAAAAACTATAATTTGTGTGTGTTGCATGTTGCCCACATGACCCTTGCCCCCTGCTCCCCCCTGCCTACTCTACACATCCGTGATACCAACACAGACACACGCACATGAGTTTAGTTTTATTATTGTGGCTTCATTTGCTATGCACAAAGAGACCAAACAAAGTCGCAGAGAGAGCGAGAGAGTAAGATAACAGGAAAGAGTAAGAGAGTGTCAGAGAGAGTGAGAGAGAGAGAAGCAAGACTGTGGGCGAGATAAGGAAGGCAAGTTAGCGGCCACATCTAAAATGAAAAATCTCCAGCACTCGCCATGATATATGCACATACTTAAAAATATACTATATAGTTGCATATAGACTTGACGCAGCATTAGAAAAGAGAGAGAGAGAGAGAGGGCGAAAGAGACAGACACATTATGCGTACGTCTCGAAAAGAAGCACAACACTTGTGGCTTTTTGGGTTGCACGCACAAATTTATTATAGAAGCAAAATTCTAATTGCTTAAAGAACTCCATATAATCTACATATATATTTGAAGAAACTTGTTCATATCTTGAGATAAAAGTTATAAAATTGCAGTTGAAAAACATCATATTAAAAAGTTATATTCAAGTCTAATAAACATGCCTAATCTAGTTGCATATTTAAAATGTTTTTAATCAGTTTACGTTTAGATTTGTTTTGTGCTTGATTTTTTTTTTTTTTTTTAGGCTTGTGTTCTTTTTATATACTCTTTTTTTTTTTGAGGCTTGTTTTCTTTTTATTTACTTTATATATATCATGAGATATTATTTTATATTTATTAACATAGTATACCCGCTGTTTGCGCAGTGTATTGTGCGTGTGGGTGCCCCAAAATGGCCGCAGATACCACCAAGTAAATGTTGACACTTGACACAGAGAAATACAGAGAGAATGGGAGAGAGAGAGGGAGCGAGAGAGAGGCAGAATGAGAACAAAGAGCTGGCAGGCTAACCCGTTTTCGGAGTTTGTTTTATGCTTCCGCACACTTGACATTACGCTGCCATTGCACATCCCATGCTGCCCATTTTTTTTTTTCCCAACTATTTTTGCCCCACTGTCTTGTCTCATTTCGCCTCTGTTGTTGTTTATGTGGGCGTGGGCAGAGAGGGGGCGTGGGTCATAGTTGCTAACAACTCCCGCTGGGTCCGCTTCGTGCCCTTATTCAATTTCCACTTTGACTGCTAAGCCAACTAGGCAGCACTTGGTCAGGATTTGGGTGTCGCCTCCACTCGCCTCGCCGCTCGCCTCCTCCCGATCCCTTGGGCTGTTGCTGCTGTCGTTCGTGACACTCTCAGATAGGCGAATTATTACAGTCTGATGAGTTCGTCCTGCTGATGAATGTTGGGCCCAATAAATTATGCTTTGGGCGCTGATATTCTTTTTCCCCTGGAAAAGAAACGAAAATGAAAACGAAAAACTTTCAGCTTGCCCAAAATCTTTGTCTCTCTTGTTAAGTTCTCTGTCCCGAGTCGCAGAGTAGGGTGTGCCATAAATTTGTTTGCTTTATTTAAGTTTTCTCTTGTTATAATAAAAAAAAAGAGAAGAAGGAAGACCCTAACCTCCGTTTTGTTTGCATGCCCCACGTGGCAACCATCGATGATGATTGTTTGCCTTGTGCATTATCTCGATATGGAGGAGTGTGAGAGGGGGGGGGGAGTGGTAGGAAAACTTCAGCCCACAAATATTTTCACAGCATCCGCTGTCAATGGCATCTTGGCCTGAGGTCGCAACTTAATTAAACTGATTTTAAATCTGAAAACTGGCAACGGATGCCGAATTAACCGCGTGCATAACTCAAGCTCGCAGTGTGCCAAGCAGGGGGAGGGGGAGGGAGCAGAGAGGCCAAAGGGGGGGAGCCGGTTGTGGCCTGGCGGAAGCGTAACTTTCTGCTACCACCAAAAATCTTGTGCAAGAAATTAATTACACAGAACGGACGAGGTAAACTCAGGTTAAGCAACACCTGCTGGGGTGCAGTTGAGTGTGTGTGTGTGTGTGTGTGTGTGGTGTGTGTGTTTTATGGCCACCACAGCCAAGCAGGCAGGCCAGAGATATGGGCCAAGTTGTATCCTCCTTATTGGCCATATAATGTGGCAGTTGCCGCTGCATTCCTTGAGAGGCAACCGCAATCCTTGCAATATAAACTACTTTGCGGTTCAAAGTTGATGCCAGCAAACTTTGCTGAATGTTGCGCGTCTACAGGTTAATTAAAGTGCTTTATAACCGGGTACCCTGTGCCCCCCCTTCCCGCCCTCTCCCCCCTCGAATTATCCTTATTACTCTCGCCCCTTTTGACTTGAGCATATTGTGGCAGTTTATCTGCAGTTTGTTTCACTTTGCCAGCCGATCTCATCTGCGCAGTTTGTTAACTAGTTACTTATTATATATATGATATATATACATGATCTTATCTGTCTCTCTTTCCTCTTTAACACTTCCTTTCTCACTTTGCTTGAGCTACTTTTACTTCTCCCTCTTTTTGCTGATCTCATCTTCCCAGTTTGCGTAGCGCAGTTTGTATTCACTTTGTTGATTCTATCTGATCCTATCTGGCTAAAATACCGCTGCAATCGTGGCTCAAATAGACCACCAGAACGTGCGGCTAATCAACCAACTGTTGTTGACCGCAGAGCTCAATTCAATTATGCAGAGGGGGCACCCCCCAAGGAATTGCACTGTGCGCGCCACACAAAAGCTATGACTTTGTGTCAAAGGAAGCCGCCAACAACAGCAGCAACAGCAACAGCAACATCGCCCAACAGCAGCAACATCGCCCAACAGCAGCAACAATCGCTCCCCCACAACAGCAGCAATTTTGTAGCTGAAATATCTGGAAGCAAGTTTAACTTTGGCTTTGACTCTGGCTTGGCGCACTAAACAAAAGCCGAGCAACTTTTGACTTCTTTTTTATTTGCAAATTTGCAAGAGGGAGAAAGCGGGAGAGAAAGAGAGGCAGATAGGGGGCAAAAGGTAGAGGCAACTTTACATGAAAATTAAATAAGTAGAAGCTTAAATAACTCGAGGGGTTCGCACGGGTCAGCCGAGGCAGAGGCAGAAGCAGAGGCAGAGGACGAAGCAGCGTGCGTGGCACGTTCAATGAGGAAAGTTGGGAAGAGAAGATGGAGAAGAAGGAGAAGAGAAGAAGGAGAAGCAGAAGCAGAGAAAAACCAAATAACACAAAGCATGAATAAGTAAGCGGCACGTCTGGGGAGTCAGTTGGAGACGCAAATGGAGAGACAAAAGGTCAGAGAGCGAAGCCGGAGAGAGAGAAAGAGAGAGAGAGAGCGAGAGAGAGTCTCCAAGTGCGAAGTCAACTGCAGCAATCAGGTGGGAATGGAAGAAGCAGCAGGGAGAAGCTGAAACTTTTTGGAGAAGGCCATAAATGACAAGTTGTGCGCTACATCAAAGTAGGAGTGGGAACAGGAGGAGGAGTATGACTAGGAGTAGCATGAGGTGGAGTAGGAGGAGCAGAATGAGCAGGAGGAGACGGAGGAGCAGGAGCGGCAGAAGGAGCAGGAAAAGTAGGAGTAGAAGTAGGAGGAGTCAGAAGAGCAGTAGGAGAAGCAGGAGGAGTAGGAGGAGCAGGAAGAGCAGGAGGGTCAGGAGGAGCAGGAGGGTCAGGAGGAGCAGGAGGAGGAGAAGAAGGAGCAGCTGTAGGAATCGGAGGAGCAGGAGGAGCAGGAGCAGCTGTAGGAGTCAGAGGAGCAGGAGGAGCAGGAGCAGCTGTAGGAGTCGGAGGAGCTGGCGGAGCTGGAGAAGCAGAAGGTGAAGCAGGTGAAGTTGCTGCTGGACTGGCACGTGCATTGTTATCTAAACGAGGAGCTGCTATCTGCCACTAGAATATGCTGCATGCGAAACTTTTGATTTAAACAGTGGCCAGTAGGGTACCCCCTCCTCCTTCCCACACCCCCTCAGTGACAGCTGCTTTGCATTTTGATGTGGGTTGCATGTTTTGGAAGCAGGCAGGGAGTGCTATATAAATATGTATTCAATTTTAACACCCAACAAAAAGAGAGAGAGAGAAAGAGAGAGAGAGAGAGAGAGAGGGAGAGACAAGCGTTTTATTTGCCTATTAACTTGACACATCAAACACAAATGTTGCTCATGGGGTCAGTTAATCAGATCTCTGCGTGCAGTTGCACGTTTGCTGTGGGGAATAGTTTGGGATAGTTTCCCCCTCTTCGAGCTGCTGTCAGCCCCTATCAAATTCTTTTTAATAACTCACTTGCAGCTGTCTCTCTCTCTCTCTGACATATTTTCCCTTGTTTGCCGGACATTTATCACTGCTTCTGCCATTTCTGCGTCTTCTACTTTTATTGCTGCCTCAGCTTGTCTCATTATCATCTTCATTTTTCATTTTTGGCTGGCCCATGTGGCGTATGCGTAATGTCTTCTAACTCAATTGCAAATCAATTGCCAGTCGACAGTTATGTATGTTAATTAATGTGGATCATTTGGGAACTAAAGCCTGCTAGTTCTTGCTCTCTCTGCAAAAATCCCACATAATTCTCTTTCTGTTCTATTTCCTCTCCTCTCTCCCTTTCCTTCTCTCAAAAAAAAGAAAAAGTATCGATGCAACATGAGCTTCGGTTACAGGTAACGACTGAATGCATTAATGCTTGTACTTGGGGGGGCACAGTCAGCATCAAATTGCATTGTCCAGCCAACTGGCCCTCTCTCTCTCTCTCTCTCTCTCTCTCTCTCTCTCTCTCTCTCTCTCTCTCTCTCTGTGTGTAGGTCAGCTGGCCAAACAATGAGCAATAGAAAATGGCAAATAACAAAAGCAGGCCACACAAATAACTCACGACAATGCGCTGGGCTGCTTGAAATGAAGATAGATGCCTCCCGGCATGCCAGCTGACAGAGAGAGAGAGAGAGAGAGAGAGAGAGAGGGAAAGAGAGAAAGAGAGGGCTGCTCATATGAATGATGTACAGTTGGCCACAAAATGTGCGTGCGCGGGAGGTTGGCCAAGTAGCTCGCTGGATGCTGCTGCTGCTGCCGCAGTTGAACTGAGTGACACACTAACTGCATGAGTGAGTGCATTGAATGAATGCCCCAACTGACTCACAACTACGATTCATGCTGCCCCCGCTGCCCCCGCTGCCCCCTCTGCCCATGCTGCCTCGTGCTGTCCGAGTTATTGTGCGAGACATCAAATGAATTGTTGTTTATTTGTCTCGTTCTGGCTGGCACATGAACTTACGCACACACACACACACTCGAACACACACACACACACACGCTGACAAATAGCTCACGTATATTTCAAGGCATTTAAGTGCGCGCCGCGTTTTATGCAACACTAAATTGAAATAAAGCACGCAGAGGCTGCACTTGTGTGCGTAGCCAAGCGAACATATATACTATATACGCCATATACGCATTGACAGTGCATTGAACCTTGAACCCGCGCACACACACACACACACAGAGACAGCACATTCAATTAACAATGGCATTTTGCACTGCACTTAACCAGGGCTACTCAAGGCAAAGGGGAATTCACTCGTTTTTTTTTGCAGCCCTCGTGCCCTTTGAGCCCGCTTGAGCGGCCACTTCAGGCTGACAGGGCTACGTGACATTGGCAAAAATTATGCGATTTTCCACGCGCATAATGAGACACAAATTGACAGTAAATGGAAAACTGTGGAAAATTGTAGAAAATTGTGAAGTAAGCCTTTAAAATGTGCCAAAAACATAATTTAAACTGTCAAATGATGCGCGAAATTTTCCCACCAGCTTAGCCCACTTGACTCTTGGCTGTCGCCTGCTTGTAGCCAAAAATATTATATGAAATTTCAAACAGTTTTACAAGGGTTGTGCACACAATATATGTAGTTATATATCCGCCATGCAGCTCGCATATCGAAATTTATTTACACAATATTTTGGCAGCCAAACATTGTAATAGAAGAGATATTTGCATTATGCCCATATGAGCTGGGCTACCCTGGGCAAAGGGTCACCACACAATGGGTTAATTAGCTTGATGTCACTTTCAGCAGGGTATCTTTGGGTTGGGCATAGCCTGCTGCTGCTGCTGCTGCCTTTATATTTTGCAACATTATCGTGTGCGCGTAGTCAGTTTTAATTAGCTAACGTTGAAAAACAATTCACATTCATTATTGTTGCCGTTGCCCGACACGGCGCATGTTTTATGATGCTGAATTAAGTGCAAAAATTTGTTTAATCTGGCAACAATGTTGAAATTTGGGGAAAAACAACTGCAACGTAATGTGATCTGCAAACAAGTTTATCGGAAATCAAAAGTTGATTTAATTGTAAAATAATTAAATATTATTTAAAGTAAATCTGCCGGAAAATAAACTTAAGTTTATTTTGTTATTTATTTTAATTCAATTACACGACTTTTCTTGTTTCTGTCTGAGCGTCATTTTGATTTAATGAGCGCAGCCCAAAAGTAGGCAACACTTTTTTTCTCTCGCTTTCTTGCTGAATGAACACGCCAGTTGAATAGCTACCCCTCTCTCTCTCTCTCTCTCTCTTTCCCTCTCTGGCTGTGCATCTCTATCTAACTGACTTTTGGGAAATGGCAGCGCGTCCGTTGGGGGCGTGGCAAGGGGGGGCGTTGGCAATGGCCAACACGTCGCATGCATAAATGCAACTTTTGCCCCGCACATGAATGCATCATTGTTGTTGTTGTTGTTGCTGCCGTTGGTGTTGCTGCTGTTGTTGCTGCTGCTGTTGCTGCTGTTGCTGCTGTTGCTGTTGCTGATGTTAGCATTGCAGCTGAAGTTACTGTCATGTCAGTTCTTGCCGAGCAGAACGATATTTTAGCTTCATGTATACACGAGCGACAACAGCAACGGCAACGAGAGCGGCAACAACATCAGTTTGCAGCGTAGTCGTATAATTTCTGGCGCCTGTGCTTTTGGCATGTGTGTGTATGTGTGTGTGTGTGTGTGTGTGTGCTTTCTCGTGTTTGTTGTCATTGTTGTTGTCAACATGTTGTCCCCAAACTGGACGGGACTCTCAACGCACTTGCCTACAGCTTTCTGGTCAGGCCCGATCACTTAGCTACCAACAGCAGCAGCAGCAGCAGCAGCAGCAGAAGTGCCACGCCTCCGGCCCCACGACAGGAGCGGCAACAATGGCCAGAGCAATGATTATGGGTAACATAGAACACATTAAACATGCCATAAGCTAACAGCAGAGCAGGAGGAGGAGGAGGCAGAGCAGGAGCAGAAGTCATTCAAAGCAGCCCGCAATGAAGATGACTTTGAAGATGATATAATAGAATTTTGATTTTGAGTGAGTAAATTAGAACAATGTAGGGCTATGACGGGATTTTATAGGATTAACTTAACAGAGTTTCTTTCTTTCAGTTCACTTTTCTATCAAAATATGTTATAAGCAATTAGGAGTTGGTTAAAAAAATTAAAGCAAGCTAGATGAGAGTCGTATGGAGTTTGTGTCTTAAATTTGAGTAATTTATTAAAGGAAAGTGTTTTTAAAATTAGTTTTTTAATATATATGCACTGTTGAATCAATATACTTTTATAGGAAATAAAAAAAACCCTTTAATAAACTGTATAAAATGCAAAGAATATGCTGGCAAGCTTTACAGGAAAATTAAAAATACCTTGTAGCAAATTCTTCACTTATGGCTTCACTGATTGCTTCAGTTATTCGTTTTACTTTTCGCTCTCTCTCTTTCTCTCTTTATCTGGCTATCTCTCTGCCTCTTTCCCTTCTTCTCTCTGTCTCTCCCTTTCATTTCCTTCTGCAATCCTGCTCCACTTGATGCATCATCCAATACATCTGAACTCATATTGAGCGCATATGTTGGGATGTTGGGGTCATTGGGATAATGTGCATGTGCCTGAGAGAGCTCAGTGTGTGTGTGTGTATGTGTGTGTGTGAGAGTGTGTGTGTGTGTGTATGTAATTTACATGGCTGTCTATGCTGGCAGCTTGTGGAGGTCGTTGGGCTGTCAAATGGAAAAATTTTGCAGTTTCGCATGTTAAAATGCATAGAAACTTTCATGGCAGGCAGGCAACGAGGCAAGGAAACGAGGCGTGGCAGGGAGGAGGGATGGAGGGATGGAGGGGGGGCAGCAGGACGGGCAACCTTCAAAACAGTTGCATGCATTTTTCAATTTTTTGGTACCAGAGACGCGTTAGATGGCACGCCCATGGAAAGAACCCCCCGCCTGCCTGCCCCCATTATGTGGCAGCCTTTTGCACTGCACAAATTTCACCACATGACATTCATCACGGGGTAGCCAGAGCCCAATCCAAGCCCCCAACCCAACCCAACCCAAACCCAACCCAAACCCAAACTGAACTCGAAACCGAAGCTGAAGTCGTGCAAAAGGGCGTAGGGGTGGCGAGTTAAGGGGTGTCACTGGTTTTTTGTTAGCTTTAGATATTTGGGTTTGTTTTTCTTCTTCACATAGACATGCTGGGAGTGTGTGTGTGTGTGTGTGTGTGTGTGTGTGTAGCCAAAACAAACATTGCAAAATTTATGTCGTCTCATAAATTTGTAGCATAATTCTGACGATGCTGCAGCCGCCACTTGAAAATGTTTGGCTGCAATTTTGCTTTTGGGGCAGGCAACCGAGCGTTGCTCAGCTCCCTTGGATGCCACGCCCAGCTGCCTCAAACGCCCATGGGAGGGGAGGGGGGAGGAGGAGAGAGACAAGCCACGCCAGTTGGCTGTGCCAGAGCTCGTTTGGCCTTTGAGCTTTGCCCGGCGGAGTCTTCAGTTCTTCCAGCTCTCCCACTCTCTATGTGGCCCTAATCCCTCAACCGTTGTGCCTTCCCCTCTCTCTCTCTCTCTCTTCTCTACTACCCTGCTATCTCTCTCGCTCTTGTTGGGCTTCCATGTGTTTGTTGGGCTAACGAACCGCGTGAATGCAATTTCTTGGCTTTATGTTTTTTGGCCTTTGCCTTTGGCCAGCTAAACTTCAAATATTTGGCCCTGCATAATGTTTAAACGGCAGGCTTCTTCTCTCTCTCTCCCCACACACACACACACACACACACACACATGCAGCGCTTCAAACATTTGCATAAGCCACTTAGCCCTGCAGTTCTGGGGTAATAGCAGAGCGTCTCTTTGCCATTTGAAATATATCACTTTCGATATGTTTTAAATATTTATATAAATCTCTTTAGTTCTGCAAACCATATAGATATGTTCTTGTTGCTTTAAGCTGAACTGTTTACAATCTGAGAGGGAAAAGGGGGGGGGAGGAGACTGCGCCGTGACTCGCTTAAGTAGCGCACACATTCTCCCTAGAGCATTTTATTATTATTTCACGACCCCGTTACGACTTAACCTTTAAGTTTGCACAGCTGCAAGTCGACAGAGTCGTCAGCAGGGGCAGAGAGAGAGAGAGAGAGAGAGGGGAGAGAGAGAGAGAGAGATAGAGGAGGAGATAGAGAAGCAGGTAGAGCTCTTCCTCGCGCTTCCCTTCGTTGCATTTCTTTGCTGTCATTTGCAGTTGATTCTGTTGTGGTTACCTTATTCGGCTTGCCAGTGGTTTTTGGCTTACACACACACACACACACACACACACACACACTCGTTCTGCATTTGACTTGGCGGCAGCAGCTGCCATGGCACACGCTGCGTATGCGCAATTTCGTCAGGGTAAACAACTAAGCGCATTACGTACGCTGACTTTTACCTCGTCCATTTCCTAAGTTGCACTAATTGATTTATTAGATGCACGCCAAGTAGCTCCCCCTCCCCCTCCTTTCCCCTCCCCTCCCCCTACTGCCATCCCACAGGAATTTGCCAACTTGCTAAGCTGCTGAGCAGCGAATAATTGATTGTGATGGGGTCAGCCGTGCTGTGCGTGAATTGTTATGGATTGGTTTCTGCTTGATTTCGCACATTTTGCTGGTGCTGCCAGTGTCACCAGCTGCCCTGACAGCAGTCTATTAATATTCAAAAAGTTGGTCACACTGTGCTGACAGCAATTGGGGAATGCGCGTGTCGACAGTTTTGCATGGTAAATCGCAGCTCTCTTTCCCTTCAAAATCAGCCACGCTCTCTTTCTTCTCTTCCTGTCTCTCTCCCACATTGATCTGTATAATTGTGGCAAAGTTGCAATTGACATTTGGCTTTTGGCTTTTGGCTCTGCTGGGTTTGGTCAGCCAAAAATGAATTGCAAATGATGCAAAAGCCACGAACGGGCCACGAATAAAATTAGAAAAATTATTTGAAAATTGAATAAGTTGCGAGAGAGCGAGATAATAGAGTTAACTTGAGTTAGGGTTTCTATTGAATAGAGAGAGATAGAGAGAAACTCAAGAGACTGTGGTCAAAGAGCTGAGAGGCTGGCAATAATTCTCAGAGAGAGAGAGAGAAACAGGATGTTTTTAGCATGTCAGTTGGTTCCGTCGACCTCATAACACACACACACCATAAAAGTGAAAGCCTGGGCAAAGGGGTGCCCCTGCCCTGTTGTGCCTAGTTGACTTGCAAAATTGTTGAAATTTTAGCTAGCTTACACACACACACACACACACTGACACACAAGACAAAGAAACGACAAAACCAAGCGGGCGTATACTTGATATGCAGACCGGCGCACAATTTGACCTACATGCATGCGAAATGCAGACCCGGCCAGCACCCTCCCCCTTCTCCCTCTCACACACCCCATAGACAGACAGACAGACAGACAGGCAGCACATTTTAATAATTCACCGAATACATAAAACACTTGCGAGTGTAATAGCCAAAAACATAAATTATTTTTTGTTTTCGCCTTATCCTGCCTGGGCCAGGGCTGCCTGCCTGCCTGCCTGTTTTTCCATTTATTGAATTTGCATTCGACGGAGTTTTGTCATTAATTCGTAGCTTAAAAAATGTCGAGCAATTTGAGGCGCATAAGCTTTGTCATTAATTTGGCTTTTTTTTCACTCCAGTCAGATCTTTCTTTCCTCTGCACGGTCAGCAGTTTTGCTCTCTCCCTCTCCCTTTCCCTTTCTCTCTCTTTTTTAGTAGACCACAAAAAAATTGCTTTAAATCCGTTTTATGAGCGTGCCATTAAAAATAAAGTTACCCGGCATGTGTCATGCTAGTGGAGGATGCTCAAAATGTTTATGATGATGCGTATACGCCACGTGTGCCATTTGAGAAATTTCGATGATTTCGGCCTCAAGGTGAAAGTGAACTAGGGAGGGGGAGGGGGTAAGGGAACTTTATGTTAGTTTTTTGCCCGCTCAGACACATGCACAGAAATCACGCATACGCCATGTTAGACGCAGTAAAACACACATTTTGACATTGAAAACTTTGCTCATTTATATGCTTATTAAATATATGCCTGCTTACCCACACAAAGTGAGACATGATCAACACATAGATATCCCTTTTTTTTTTTTTTTTTTTTTTTTTTATATATATTGTGTATTTAGTAAGGCATAGGAAATCAACAAAACAGCTATAGCCTATTTAGGCGCTGGCTAAGTTACAGACATAAAGTTAACAATTAAAAACAAAAATCTGAAATAGATATCCTATAATCGGCTTTTTTCCGCTCGAATTTCGGCTCGCATAAATTGATAAAGTTTAAAGTGCATTTAAAACGTAGGCGGATATCTTTTATTTAGAAGTAGAAAGGCGAAAAAAAAAACAAGCAACCCTTTTTACAGCTAAAAGCCCTTGTTGGATCCAATTCCTTGTGCCGTTTTGGGCTGTGTTGGTCCAATCCAATATAACCATTAGTTGCTTGAGTCGTACAGGAAAAACGTCTCGCATAGTGCCGAAAAAAAAAAAATCATCAAAATAGAAATTGTTGATTTTTCGTCTCGTTGCGCATACTAACGAGTTTGAAAAACTTTAACCCAAGCCAAGGCACACACGCACACACACACACAGACTGTGTCACCTCTTGTACGCACACACATTAACGTGCAGGGCCCATTTTCCTGCGCTTTCGATTTCATTTTGCATTTTCAGTTCTCTCGTCCTTGTCGTTTCGTTTTTTTTTCTCGCCAACTGGCGGCACTTGTAATTTCCGCTGTATTTTTTTGTACCCCCTTTTCCCTACCCTGCTGTTGTTGTTGTTGTTGGCGAAACCCTTTTTTATGTTTTCGCTTTTTCGGAGGCAGCCATTAAACCCTTTCAATGCCTTTTTGTTGCCTCTGCCGATGTTGACTGCCTGCTAAACTGCTAAATGTCGCATAATTATCGTATTTTACTTGACATTTTTGGAGTTCCCTCTCTCTCTCTCCAGCCTTGTTGGAGCATGTCTCATTATGCCGCATTGTCTGCTTGTTTCGTGTTCTCTCTCTCTCTCTTTTTCACTTTTTACCATCTCTTTTTGCTGGCAACATATTACCCACATTAAATGAAATGGTTTTTTATTAATTTCGGCATGTTTCATACTTCTCCCGCTCTCTATGTGGGGGCTGTGCACACGTTTTATGAGGCTGCTCTGTAGCTAATTTGCTGGGGTCGCATGACTGTGCCCAATGGTTTTGAATAGATTACCAGGGGCCCAAAGTAAGGAGAGTCGTTGTGTTATGCTCTATAAAGCAGATAGGCATTAATTATGTTGAATTTCCTTAAGTAAAATGAATGGAATGAAGCCTGAGCAAGTTTCAGCTCACTAAGAACTTCAGCTTGGGTTGATTTCCTGGTTTTATACGGCATCAACTATTGCAAACTCTTCTCGCATTTGCTTTATGCATAACAAATGAGACATAATTGCACTGTAATTATTATTAACCACTTGCATAACTGCATAATTAAAATATATATTTATTGATATTCTCTCGCTTTAGTTGTTTTTTTTTTTTTTTTTTATTCTGAGTTTGATATGAAATATTAAACTGTGTCAGTAATCCCCCTACTAGTTCAATTAATGTTAATTACTTACGGCACAAAGTCAATTATAATAAACGCTTAAAACGCTTTCTGTCTGTCTGTCTGTCTGTCTGTCTGTCTGTCTGCCTGTCTGTCTGTCTGCCTGTCTGTCTCTCAGTAATCCGTCTAGTGATACGAGAATAAATCGTTTTTTGTGCAATTTTGATAATTGCCGAGATTGAAATCAGACTGAGGTCATGCCGGGTTGCATGGCAACAGTTTGCCCTTTGACTGGGCAGGCTGGATGGGGGAGTAGTCCCCCCAACCAATCCTAAATCCATTAGACCCAAAAACTAAAACGAGCCGCAACAATGTGAAATGGCCAAAAAGTTTTGTCGACTCTGGTCGCACTCGGGTGCAATTAAAGCGCACGATAACAATTAGAATCATTTAAGCCGTTCAAGCCGAACTTAAAGCCAGCCCCAAACAGCGAAAGAGAGAGAGAGGGAGATAGACACACTCGCTGTCTCTCTCTTTCTGTGTATGCAAGTGCAATAACCATAAACTATTTGCACAAACTTGCCCGACGCGGCATCGTTAAAAGGACGACACCGTCCCGGCTTCAAGTGGGCCCACTTCCCCTCCCACACCCTGCCCTAAAAAAGCCGCAAAAACTTTCAAAAGTCCTGCACTAATCGTTCGACAAGGCACACACACACACACACAGGCACACACACAGATGGAGCTGCCGCTGTGCCAGTGTGACCAGAACTTTTTACGTGTTGAACAACGCGCACAAAACACGAATACAATACAACTTTCCCTATGTGGGTGTGCCAGGAGAGGAGGGGGAAGGGGGTATGGAGTGAGAGGTAAGGGTATCTCCCTTTCAAAAATAATTTTTGGCTCAAGTACAGAGTGTACAATTTGGGTTTTTCCCCCTATTTCGGGGTCTTCTTTCCTTTCGTTTCGTTTTGTTTTGTTTGTGGCGCCTCTCGTCAATTTGTGCGGCTTCTTTGGGCCAACTTTGTGTGCGCCGATGTTTATGTCATGGCCTTTTTTAAGAGCCAAACACCCACGCACACCCACACCCACACACACACACACACACTCACACACCATTATCCATTTGACGTTTTTTTTTATTATTTTGTTACATTTTATTTCGGTTTTAAAGTTTTTTATGTGTCCTGCTGAGCCCAAATCGCTTTCGCTTTATTATCTTTCACTGTTATATATGTAGCATATAGGGAGCACGAGGGCTATATCTATATATAAAGCGACTTTTGAGAATTATTGTTTCTTGGCTTTGGCAAAAGTTTCGCCTCTTCTCACGTTATCTGCGGCTCCCTCCCCTCCTGGCGAGCTAAACGTTTCATTGTTTCATAAATACTTAATATGTGTCGTAATTACTTTTAAGGATCTTATCGCCAGGACCCCAAAATTGAAGTAGTTGTTCGCCTCCTCCTCGTTTTATGTGTACAATTCATTTGTGGTCGAGAGACGAGACAAAAAGTCCGCTCTCTCTCTTCGAGGTTTAACACAAACTTACCCCAACATTTGGTTTTCGACCCTTCCACGAAACAAACATATGTTGGGAATGTGCTGTCTGTGGCGACTTTTATGGGGTGACCCAAGGGACAATTGGGGAATTTCTGCGTGAATTTAATTGCAATTTAACTGATGAGAATTTGCCACATTTGGCCACCAATAACTTGCCTGCTCTTTAGTCTAATGTCTTGAGATCAGTTTGAATGTATTATTATATTTCTTTATGTTGTGTTTTCCATAGTGCAATTTTTATTGTATATTTTAAATATTATATGCAGTATTTTCTAGTTTTATTGCATTGCTAATTGCTGGAAAAATAATAGTTTAGGCTTTTGTTTGAGGAAAATCAACAATTTTTCTGGCATTCTCAACGAAATAGAGCATGTAATTGGAATTTAGAAAAGGGATAAGCTTTAAATTGATTTAAAATTGCTTATCAATGGGTATATATAAATATAAAGAATAGCTTAAAAATAAAGAAAGTTCTATTGTAAATGGCAAAAGAAAGCAGAGTACATGTGCCTGGTGAAACTTGCCTGAACTGTGAAATTGTGGTTGAAGGAGTCGTGTTATATAACAAACTAATGCATAAATAAATATAGAATAAATGAAAGTTAAAAGAATTATGCTCAGAAGCAATCAATGTATTCAGCTTTACCAGGAATAATTAAAATAAACTACTCTACAAATTGCAAATGAACTTGTGCAAAATAAAAAACAAACAAAATGAAGACATGTCTGCACATGCTTGATGACTGTGTGTGTGTGTGTGATAAGGGTGCTCTACTCTGAAATGTTGCCAAGTCATTGGCGACAATTGTCACATTGAGTTATGAGGTACTCCACAAGTTATAAGTTCGCAAAAACCCAATAAAAGTCAACATAATAACGAGATGGTCTAAGGCAATGTCTGTAGTTTTTCCTCTGTGTGTTCTACACATTCTAATCCACCAAGGACGAGAGAGAGAGAGAGAGAGAGAGAGAGAGGAACAACAACAACAACAAAACACTGGCACGTAGTGATAGAGAGTGCAGAGTGCAATAAATGTGTGCAATAAGCTAACAATATACAAAAGGGCGACAAATGCCAAACGACGACAAAGACTCGAGGAGCGCATGTTTCACGCACACACACACACACACACACACACACATGCATATAAAAAGTGGCCAAATAAAAGCCATAAATCGCCAGACAATGCAGCAACACACACACACACACTTGGATAGACACACAGCATAATAAAAATACAAGTCAGTGCAATGGCAATTGCATGTCGCAAACGAACGAAATGGCCACAGCACAAACCTGACACGCCCTCCCGTTGCCCCTGCCCTAACCACCCCCCTCCCTCCCCCTCGGGGTGCGCCCACAATTGTTACTCGACTTGGCATGGGATTGACATGAGAATTATAGACTGTATCCGCACTTTCGCATGCCACGCGTCGAACGCTTTTTCGAGTGCCATGTTGTGCAGTGTCCATTCATCTCGTTTTTAATAAAATTGTGGCAGCGACTCAAGTAAAACTTGGGCGAGGCGAGGTGGCCAAGGTGGGCGTGGCAATGTCTGCCACATGCCAATAACAGCAGCAACAACGGCAACAACAATGGGGTAAATAGTCAGTGAGCTGGACACAAGAATAGTGCAAAGCAAAAGGGATAGAAAATTGTGTAGAGACAGAAAGAGAGAGGAAGAAAGAGAGGGAGAATGAGTGAGTGAGTGAGTGAGAGAAGGAAAGCCAAAAGCTGGAGCTGAGGCAGGCGGGCAGGCAAGGGGGGAGGGCAAGCTGAGAGATGGCAGTAGCACTTGACCACATTTGAAAAGAGTTATGAATATTGCAGCAAAGTCTGCACACAGCCTTAAATGCAAAAGCAACAAAGTGTGTGTGTGTGTGTGCCTGTGTGTGTGTGTGTGTGAGCTATAGAAATTGTTATTTTTCTTATTTATTTCAATTTATGAGATTTTTATATGCGCACTTTTGTGGCTGCCACTTTATAGCTGGGTGTGGCTCTGTTTCTCTCTGTGTATGTGTGTGTATGGGTGTGTGTGTTTATTTTCTAATATATTCGCCAGTGCGATAATATTGCTTTTTAAACAAAGTTTAGTTTTTCGTGAAATTTCCTTTTAACCAGACCAAGAAAAATCTCAACTCAACTGCAGAAAGTGCGCAAAAATTTGTTGTGCATTTTCTAGCAATTTCCTTGCGGAAAACTTTTCGCAAATTTGAGTTGGTATTAAATGCGTGTGTGGTGTGCTGGCTTGAGGCATACCCAGGGGGCATGCCCGATTGTACGTTTAGGTGAACTAAATGATTTTGTAAATTAAATTACTTAAAAATGTAGTACAAAATTTAAATTAATTTTATTTATTATTTTTTATTTTATTTTATTAATTTAAAGCTGTTTTATAAATGTAAAAAATGTAATATTATTTTCTTTTTATTCATTTAATATATTTTAAATATTTTAAATATTTTAAACAGCAATTTTACATGGTTTTGTGGTACATAATTTAAATTAGTTTCATATATTTTTATTTTAAAGCTGATTACTAAATTTAAAAAATGTAGTATTATTTTCTTGTAGTTCATTTAATATTTTTAAATATAAAAAAAAACAAATTTACATGGTTTTTGAGCTGAAACTGCACTTGTTTTGAGTTTCCCTCGTTTTGTTTAAGCCATAAAACGAGCTGCGCTTTGTTTTCTTGATACGAGCAGGTTGATGATTTAATCCAATAATGTTTCGAATTCTTTTTCGACTTCTGTCGAGCATAGCAAGTGCTGTGAAAATGCTGCCAGTCGCACTTGCCCCAAAAAGTATGCTACATTATTTCTCTTTTGCAATGAATGAAATCAACTCGAAGCGAATAATCACAAAATGAAAGTCAGTTTCCACTTAAGCTGCGACATTTTTTTCCAATTTCTCTCGCAATAATTATGGGAATAACGAGAATGGAGAAGAGAATGGAGAAAGGGGGGAGGGGGGAGGCGGGGCTGGTGATTTTACGAGTATTTACCGATTAAGAGTTCTCGGCAAATGCTCATGAAATTATCGCAGTCATCCGGAAGGTGGCACAGATCCACTTGCAGATTGGTAAAGCAACTGCCAATGTCACTAATTCAATTTCGCAGACCACGCAAAAGACCAAAACCAGAGAGAGAGAGAAAAAGAAATGCAAGAAGAGGAAAAACACCGGGAAATGCACTGGAAATGAGTGGCGGGGGCGGCGGGGGGCAGGGAATGAGGAGTAACTTAAAGTGACTGCAACTCGGTCACGAACTGCCATAAAAAGCGCAAAGTAGAATCAAGGCAAAAAAGGAAAGAGAAAGAGAGAGAGAGAGAGAGAGAATGAAAGCGAGTGTGGACAAACGCAAGGAGGGAGGGGGGGGGGGGTAAGCCAGTGTATTGCAGTTGATATTTGCGCATCAGTGCGCACATTGAACTGTCAATGCCAGGCGACAGTCGATGGGAGGGGGGAAGGAAGAAGTGTGTGTGTGTGTGTGTGTGTGTGTGCAGGCGTGTGGCAGGGCAAGAGACGCGGATTATTGCCAATTTATCAATTGCAGCGCGACACCGCTGCTGCTGCCGCTGCTGCTGCTCTGCTCCGGCTCAGGGGGCAAATGGAGTCCACACTAATGCAGCCATTGCTATTTGACCTGACGATGACGCGCGTAGCGGCAAAACGCTGAAAACCCCACCCCACTCCTCCCCCTCCCCCCTCCCCTAAGCTGGCAATCTCATGTGCGTGTTGAAAAAGTAATTACAACGCTGACTGGCAGTATAAATAAGTTGCCAGGCCATTTTATTGCAATTTTAAAGTGTCATTTGGGGCATAAATTCAAAAAAGGAGTAAGAAGAAGTAGGGTAGGGTAACGAGCAGCTGAGCAACGCTTGATACCCTGTAGGGCGAAAGCAGTGAAGAGTTGATAGAAGAAAGACTAGAATTCATTACCTTGAATAACTTGTTGCAAACTTCCTCTTTTATCTCTTTTTTCTACTCTTTGTCTCCCAATTTCTCATCAATTTCGTTCCATTTTTCATCCCTTACCACTACGCAGTATCTGCCAGTCGATCAAGCAATAAACTCTCATCAGTTTCATTGCTTTTTCTCCAGTTGCTTTTCATCTGTTCAGCTCTTGCCTTTGCCTGCATAAATCAACGCAAATGAATGCTATTTAGTTGATGGCACACACAGGCCAGGAAATGCGCCGCTTAGCCCAACACACACACACACACACACACACACATATAAAACTGGCTAAAAGTTAGCAGTTACAAATGCAGTCGAGGCAGCTCTGCTTGGCATTTTCCACATGCATTTCTCAGACGGAAACCGAGCCAAATGCAGGCAAACTCTGCTCTGCTGGCATCAACAAGCAAATGTTGCAACCCTCCCCCCTCCCTGGCCGCCTTAAGATGTATTGCATTAGACTGTGACCTGAGGCAGCACACACACACACACACACTGGCACGCAGTCTGGCTGTCTGTGTGTGCGCTTCCGTTTGATATTAGCCCGCACTTATATGCGTTTAGTCAACAGCTCCAAACATGGCGCAAAACTTGCAACAGTTTCGCATAGTCGAAGCGTAATGCATTTCTGCGGTTGCCAAGGGGTGGGAGAGGGGAGGGGATACAAGACAGAAACTGCCAGCCTTTTCTTTGTAGCTCGAAGATGTAGCTGCCTGCCCCCAGCCTGCCTGCATCGTCTCGAGCTAGTTCTCATATTCTGCATATTTATGCCGCATGCCTGGCCCTGGCCCCGCTCATAAATTCAGACGGAAATGTATTGCATCAGTGGCAGCTACAGTTGCAGTTGCAGTTGCAGTTGCAGTTGCTGTGGCAGCTGCTGGGGCAGTTGCTGCCCCAAATGGCAGTAAATGATAAGCTTAAGCGGCATATCGAATGATTTGTGCACTCGCTCTGGGCACATTTAGTCAATTATAGATTCAAATATCCCTCTCTCTTAGGGTTAAGTTCTGTTCTATCCAATTGATTCCTAATTAAAACTGTTTATCTTGCATTAAACCAGACTCTCTCTCTCTCTCTTTTTTTTCTTGCAGGTAAGTTGCAGCCTCGACTTGTTGCCCTTTGCCGTAAGTAAAACATTTCCATTTATGTTTGCTTAATTTCTTCGTGTCAATAACGGCAAATTGCCAATGTAAACAGCCACACACACACACAAGCACACACACACACATCGAACAAAGAAAAAAAGAAAAGAAAAACCTGTGACTAATACAAACACCTCGAATAATTAAACCTATTCAAATAGAAACATTTTCCATGGCAAGCTAAAAAAAAAAAAACAACTACACAAATCTACAATGAACTGCAAAAAGAGGTAATTAACAAGTCGATAAAGCTACAGTCGATCGCGTCCGACAGTAAAATACCCTTCGCCCAGTTAAAAATAAAAGCGGACGATTTACAATTTTTCGAAACAGATTTTTTTTTTTTTTTTTGTAATTATATAAGTTACCAAAATGGCAAAATTTCGACAAATTTTCAATTTTTTAAATTGCTATATGTTTTCATAAAAGATCACTAAGGATGTCAAGACAAAAATAAAATGTCAAACCACTTAAAGATCGGTTGATTTTTAACAAAGTTATGATAGGTAAAAAATTTGCTTTGAGGGCCTGTCGAGTGTCTCACATGTCTAATTTTTGGTAGACTTAGGCATGATTTTTGGGCAAAAATTAAGTATCGTCAAAAACAGTTTTAAACACGTGTTTAGTACTAATTATGACCTACGCAATCGATTAAAAATAAAAGCGGACGATTTAAAATTTTTCGAAAAAATAATTTCTGAAAAATAGTAAGGGGGGACCCTTACTACAAATTTCAAATTTTGAAAAATTTCCAACTCTCTAAATTGCTAGATGTTTTCATAAAAGATCACTAAGGATGTCAAGACAAAAATAAAATGTCAAACCACTTAAAGATCGGTTGATTTTTAACAAAGTTACGATAGGTGAAATTTGTGGTTTGAGGGCCTGTCGAGGGTCTGACATGTCTAATTTTTAGTCGACTTTGACATGATTTTTGGGCAAAAATTAAGTATCGTTTAAACTCGATTTAAACACTTATTTAGTACTAATATTGACCTCAGCTATCGATTAAAAGTAAAAGCGGGCAATTTTAAATTTTTCGAAAAAATAATTTCTGAAAAATAGTAAGGGGGGACCCTTACCAAGATGGAAAATTTCGAAAAATTGAAACTTTCTATATTACTAAATATTTTAATATAAGATCACTAGGGGCATGAAAACATTAACAAAAATGATATTCCCCGTAAAAATCGGTTGATTTTAAACAAAGTTACAATGGGTGAAAAGTGTGGTATAAGGTAATTTACAAGGTTTGTGTGCGTGGCATCAAATATTTGATATAAGCTCGATCTGCCTATGATATATACGAACCTTTATACTCATTTGGGGTCTCTAGCTTTCTTTAATAGCTGGGATCTGTGTTCTCATACAGACGGACTCGGCTAGTGATTCCACGCCCCCCTTATGTCTATGACATACATTTGCACAAATTTGGTAAACACTTTTTGCCCATTTTGAAAGGTTGAAGGGTATTAAAAATGAAACTAAAACAACAAAGGGTTAAGGAAAACAAATTTTCCAATTCAATGACTGTTCTTTACCCTTGGAAAATATTTATGTAAATTATTTACGAATTATGTTAAAAGTTGTAAATGAAATTAATATATAATGTATTTTAAGAGTCGAAAGTCATTTTGTTATGGAGGAGTCTGTAACTATCTACCATATATATTTTTACTTTGTCTGTAAACTGATCAGATTATTATTATATTCAGGAAAATGCAGAAAATACCCAACACATTGCTGGTTTCAAGCGACAATTCAATTGTTGGAGAAAATGTCGCCCGTCAAAGCGATAGAAAAGGCATTAAAATTATATCAGAGAGGGGCGCACATATGGCTATGGGCGCCGCCTGTGTGTGTGTGTGTGTGTGTGGTGTGTGGAAAAGCTTTTAGCCCTCAAAAAGCCAACAGCAACATGCAGAATATTTATATACTCGCACATGCATGCACACATACACGTGTATTTTCCACTTGGAGCAGTCCGAAAAGCCCGGAAAAGCGTGCATACCTGAGACAACAAGCATATCGAGCCGCGGGGAGAAAGCAACAACAACATTGTTTTAATAAATACAAAGTAATGGACACATACACGTGCTGGGAGGGGAGTAGGGAATGCACCGTGGGGAAATCGAAAGACAGCTTAAATCTTTTAACAACTTTTAACTGATTTTTATGCCCAGCAAAGGGAATACGCGAGCGAGCAACAAAGTTCGCTTTGTATTGAACTAATCGAGCTAAAAGTCTTTTGCCACTTTTGCAGTTATGCAATGCAAGGATTTCTCCCATGCACTCCTCGCCCCTTACAATGTGGCTTAAATCAGTTGCAATAATCTCATTGGCATTATGCGAAAAGCGCATACAAATCATGGCTTGAGTCGTTGATTTGTTGTGCCTTTTCGATTTATGTGCGAAATATGCAGGCTTGTACACAGAGATAAAGTAGTTTTTTTTATTTTATATTTATTTATTTATTTTTTTTTTTTGGCAATAATATTAGGGTTTTTTGAAAGCAGCTTAGATTTCATTGCCTACTTTTGAGGGCTGTGCAAGTAAGGCATATCAAGTGTGCGCCTAGTTAACAGTCAAAGAGAGATAGAGAGCGCAGCAAACAGTGAGTTAACAGCGTGAGAGCGTAGTGAGAGCAGCTAAAGAGCGCAGCGCTGTTAACAGACAAGAGAAAATGTTAGCGTAATGCAAACTTAACAGCAGCGTGAGTGCTTGAAAAAGTGTTGCCTACTTTGCGGCATGGCAAGTGTTATTAACATTTCATGTTCGCCTTACTTGTTGTCGAGCTGTTAACCTGCACAGGGCACGCTGTTAACTTGCAGCAGAACGTAAAGAGTAAATTTCCCTCTGTTAATGCCGGCTAATGCCGACGTTGCCGCCTCGTGAGTGGGTCAACACCTACTAACCTACTGAGTGTATTAAGAGAGCATGACTTCTTATCACAACTCGCCTTAACAGTCACTGCTAACAGCAACTGTTAACGCTGCCGCTGTTATGCGCTGCCCCAGCAGCAGCCCAGCATCCTGGCAGTCAGTACATCTTCAGTTGTCGACGGCGGTGCGCGTGCTTTTTCGGCTGCGGCGAAAGCGAATTCAAAATCAGCGAACGGCGAACGGCGAAATACGCTAAGACGGCGTTTCCGGCAGAATATAACAGTATTTGTGATGTGATCACAGTGCATGAAAGATTACACACGCAGCGAATGTAAAATTGAATGTAACCGAAAGTTGTGTGCGGCAATAAAGCGAGCGAGTGAGTGTGAGGGAGAGGGAGAGGGTGGGGGAGCGGGAAGATAAATTATATTAATGTGATATGATAGCCAGAAAATTTATGTGCACTCTGCACAGGCATTTGATGCCTGCTGCTTGATAAGAAATGTTGAATTCACATGCAAATCAATTCACGCTTCGCGTCGTCGTCGTTGTCGCGTTGAATAATGCTTTGAATTAAAATTTTACATAAAAATAATGTTTAGATAAATTACGGGTATGTGTGTGTGTGTGAGTTGGTCTATGATAAATGGTGTGCGAAGACGGAGCCATTAAATGGCCTCTTTATCATAATCAAAGCGCGCGTGTAAATAGTTTAATTAATGCTCTGCCCTCGCAGTTCATAATGAATTGCTGATGGAACTGCAGCCAGTGTTAATGATGATGATAATGATCGTAATGACATGAATCAAATTTGATTTAGAGCAGAATGTGTGCAGTTATTAATCTCAATCTAATATCGAAACTAATAATAATTTATCTATAAATAACAAACCATTTTCAAATACAAAACAGAGGAATAAGAAATGAAATAAAAAAATGCAGTGAAATGTCAAAAATAAAATTATTAATGCAGCATCTCAGATTTAGAAACATACTAAATATGTGAAATAAAAATAGTTTTAAAAGCCTGCACATTAACAATTTTCAACTAATGCATCAATCATGAAATTCAATTAGCTGAGAGCATTAAAAAATTAAAATAAACTGCAGCGCGATATTAATGCCATAAATAAAAATTAAAAATTATGAATGGCTTATAAATTGTGCTTAAATTACTTTAAATAAAGATATATATACACGCATATTATGGCTTAAATTAATCAACAAATCGTAGAAGGAATAACGCCAGCAGCAGCGCACAATGTCATGCAGCACGAGCGATTACAACCGCAACAAATATGCGATTAATACACACACACTCTCACACACATGCGAGGAGTTGCCCAAGGGCATGGCCTACAGGGGGGGGCGTGGCACTCACGCATAAAAGCCCATTGCTGTTAAGCCGCTTAAGTGCTATCATGTTGTATACAACGTCAATCCGCAAAAAAAAAGGCCATCAGAAACATGATTAATCTCAATTTATGACAACGCCAGCAACAATAACAACAGCAGCAACATCAACAGCAGCAACAGCAGCAGCAGCAGCAACAGCAGCAACAGCGCCAGCAGCAACACGCAAAAAAGAAGGCTAACAAACTGTAGCCAGCTAACGGTTTATGCCTCAGTTTGTTGCCACTGGCATTGGCCACGGTGTCATCTGGCCACGCTAACGATCAAGCCATCCATCAATCAGCCAATCAATCAATCAATCAATTTATCAATCAGCATGCTATGCGCGCGGGTCAAACCAAGTGGGAAAAATTATGAAAGCCGCTAAAAACCAGTCCCAGACAGCCCTTTGGGACAGGTTCACTGATTGGATATTGGCAGGATTATATGCACATATATATTCAGGAAGGGTTGAGTTGGGGTTGGAGTGGGGGAATTTGTCGCTTGATTAAGGCATAATTGGCATTTAGGATCACTTAATTATGACTACATCAAGTCACAGCAACTATGCACAGCCAAATGATTTATGCAGCAGCCTAATTAGCATGTGGACAGGCCCTGCCCCTCTCTCTCTCTCACCATCCTCCCCCTTGAACTGTCTCCTGCTAATCACAAGGCAATAAAATAATAATAGTATTAGGGCCTGAACCATGCACGTGCAGTAGCTAATCGTAATTATGATGCTGCTACTAATTAGTTTCATAAATCAGGCTATAAACCCGGATGTGCAGCAGGCACGGGAGCTGCTGCTTCTGCTGACTTAATTGATTTCAAATGTTTTCCGGGCCTCGCAAATTGTTATGAGACAAGAGTTTTGCATTTGCGTTTTAGCTGCTGCATAATTAAAACAGCAGCAGCAGCGTCTTACACCTCCCCCCCCTCGCTTTCACTTGCGGCATGCCACTTTATGTGGCATAATAAAACGCCAGCTTCTCCCTCGCACTCACCTGTGCACCCACAGCCTTTTTGGCTTCCATCTCAATGAGGCACTTCTGCAAAAGCCAAGCCAAGCCGAGCCCAGCCAAGCCTAACTGCAAGTGAGATGCGTAGACAGAGGCTGTTGTCGTCTCTCTTAATTTATTATTTCAGCTTCATTTGCTTTCGCTGAGTGCGAGTGTGTGTGTGTGTGTGTGCTGGGGCCATTATATTTTGTGGGGCACTCTGGCTGGGATAAACTTCACTTGCGGACCCATAAAAACCGTGCAACATTATGATTACGATTATGTGAAATGTGTGTCAGGGATGTATGTTTGCTCAAGGACTCGGTCTGCAGACACTCTCTCTCTCTCTCTCTCTCTCTCTCTCTCTCTTTCTCATTCTCGCCTGAGTTCTTGAACTTGAATTTCATTTGAAGCACAGTGCAAACTTTACGCTCAGAGATAAAATCAAGAGAGATAAGAAGGAACTTTTTTTTTTTTTTTTTTTGTATTTATTTTGATTTTAAGTCAGTAAATACTAACTATAGTGGCAGTTTTATCAGCTTAAATATAAACAATTAAATCAAATACTAATAAGAATACTTAATGCGCTCAAAAGTATGCTATAATTTGCAATAAATACCAATTTACACGCTGCGCGCGAAAGTATGCTACAAAAAATTTCAACTGCGTTATTTCGATGTTCCGCGTGATGTGTGTGTGTGTGTGTTCTTACATTTACAGTTCACTTGCTAATTACACGCTCGCTAATTAGCATCAGTTGCTTAACGTTCAATAATAATTGCATATACATAATTCTCCGAAGTCCGCTGCCAATTACGGGAGTTAAGCCAAAAATGCTGCAGGCAACGGGCCAACAAAACATATTTTGCGTGTCAACAAAGCGCCCATATCATCTCTATATGGTGTATTCTTATTTTTTGATATGCGGGGTACTCCAGCATTTCTATACACACACACACACACATCGACTGGTCGCACAAAGGCCGAGGCAGTCATGTGCGCAATATTTGAGCCTATAGCCAGCAGCAATGCCAGCAATCTTGGCTATCTAAGCAGCGCTTGCGGCCAACCCGCACACGCACACACAGAAAAAGCCACATCAACACACACACACACACACCTACATGCAGCGAGGAGATAAACGACTGTGATTTATTGCATCTAATTGCTCACAAACCGGGTCCCAGCACGTGCTCCAATAACTTTTGGCTTTCACACCTCAGCAAATTCGCGAGAATGTGCCAAGGGGGATGAGCCACATCGAAATCGCGAGCGACGAATGAACATTTGCGGTCTACAGTGCCGCCAATCAATTTACGGCCGCCTGAGTTTGACCAAGCGCAACGTACGCTTCATTAAAACCAATTTCAATGCGCCAGCGACATGGCCAACACGTGGTTGTCAAACAGAGCAGGGAGCGCAAGTGTCGAACTCTTCACTTTATATTTGATTTTTGGCCAGCTCGAGTGCTGCAAATTAAGTTAAAAGTTAACTCTTAAATTGCATTTTTAAATGCTGGCCAAAAAGCTGCCTTTGGGCCACTTTAATTGCGGTCCAGTTAGTCGCAAAAAGTACGAGAAGAAAAGTGTAGAAAAACAATTGTTCGAAATGGAAAACAACTTGCAACTTGCTGTCATACTGAATTTACATGTGTGCTACACAAATGTGGGGGGAAGAGAGAGAGAGAGAGAGAGAGAGAGAGAGGTCAAGTTGGACAGGTGTCACGGCCGAGTAGATAACTCTGCCTGAGGCCGCATGAAAGCGAACTCGTTGCAACTTGCAAGTTTGGCAAATAAAACTTTTGCACAAATATAGAAACTTTTATGCAAAATGTTTTCAAATATTTTTCGAATTTTCAGTCTTGGCTTAAATTGCAAAGGAAATTATATGAGATCTCACTTGGTTTCACTATAGATTGCCATGAGTTATAAGCTCGTATTTTATGCAATCAATTATTGTTGGGTTTTTTTTCGGGCTGTGTCTTTGCACTTTATTGTTTAATTTCCTTTCAAACTGAAGTTCGTAATACACTTGGATAGGTCACGTTGCTGTGATTTTATTTGCTTTATGTGATCGACAGGCCAGACAGCTTGAGTACACTTCATGTAATCTCGCTCTCTCTCGCTCTTTTATTATATTTGTTTGATTAATAAACCCCATCTTCATCCAGTAGGGCGCCTCATGCATATGCATAGTTTACTCAGCTGCGGCACTTGAGTGTGTCGACTGTGTCGGCCTCTCGCATTTATTTACTTTACTCAGCGCAGCGGGAGAACCAATTAATTTTTATTTATTTTAATGTCGCGCCTCCCTGTTGGGCGTGGCAGTGTTTCCCTTGTTTCCTACCCCCTCCCCCCTCTGCCTGAAAAATTTTATGCATTACTTGCAAATTTATTGACCCAGTTCTGCAACAAAGATGAAATTGTTAAAATTCCGTTTCAGTTCTCCCCTGCCTGCCCCTATTTTATTTTTTGGGTTTTTCCTTTTCTCTCTCTATATTTTTGTGACCTTTTGTTGAAACGGAAAACAAAGTAACAATAGTTGGTTGTTTTTTTTTCTCTCTTTTTCTCCCCCTTGCTTGGTTTATATGCATGCCCAAAGTTATGTTGTAAATGTTGTAACAACAACAGGAACAGCAAACTACAAAGTTTTCGCTCTTTTTTTATTTTTCCCAACATGAACTGAAATTATACTTTGAAGATTGCAGCACGATATTTTGATGGAAAGCTGAGCAGGGTGCACAATTTTAATTAGGCCACATTAGACTAGCAATTTTGATGGAAGGCTAATTAAGTGAGCTGACTGGGGGAGGGGAGGGTGACAGGCAGGCACAAACAAAAAGCCTTTGGCAAATTAACTTAAAAGTTAATTACGCTGATTTTTAAATACTTCACTCAGTTGCAGACAGCTAAAGACAGAGAAAGAAATAGCAGGAGAGAGCGAGATAGAGAGAGCGCTACTTAAACAAACTGATTAGCGGGCAATAAAGGGGAAGGGATCGGTGGCCATATGCGTATCTCAGCCTAGACGGCACTTCAACAGGCAGGCTCGAATTCCAGCAAGTAGGAGTGTGACTCTGCCTCCCCCTCCCTTCGCCCAATACACCCCCTGTCCAAAAAAAACGCTGCGGGCCACGAGTTGTTGCTGCTTTTCGTTTTGGCTTCAACTTTCAATTTTCGGTGGAGCAGGACGACGACGCTGCGCTTAGACGACGCGTTCAAGTGGCTAAAAGCGAAGCAAAAAAAAAGCAGGAAAAAAGGTAGAGGAAGAGAGAGAGAGAGAGAGAGGGAGGATGCTGAAAAAATTCAAGCAAGTTGCAAGTTGTTCAGTTGGCATGGGGGCGTGGCAACGACCACGCTTCAAGTGTGCGCACGAAGGGGCGTGGGGAACGTGGAAATTTAATTAAGTTGCTGCTGTGTTGCTGTTGTTGCTGACGTGTTGTTGCTGCCGTGTTGTTGTTGCTGTTGTTGTTGTTTCTGTGGATTTGATTAAATTGTTTGCATGCCACAGCATTCTATTTGTTATTTGCAAGATTTCCGCATAAATTAACTTTGAAGTATGTGCGTAGAGCGTTAAGGGAAATTGGGGAGGGAAGGAAGTTTATTTTCTCCCAATTTTTGCAAATGGCATCAAAACAAGATTAGTCAAAGCGTGGCTAATTAACAAGGGTTTGTTTTGTTAAACTATTTAAAAATCTCTACTCAATAAATCACACATACACACACACACACACGCAGACTAAGCTCAGCGTGCTGCTTATGGCAACTTGGCGCAATATTGTTGCCTACTTATGGGCGCTCGCATAACTTTTGCCACAAGCTCACACGGGGCGGGGGCAAAAACTCAGGCGAAACCTTTACGAAATTAAATTTCAAAGCTTACTGCATTTTGGGCAAAGTTTGCTTAGTTTGTATCTCAGTCGAGGCGTGCCGCAGCGAGGCAATATAATATTGCGCGCACAGCTCGTTCATCAAATCATTTTATGGAGAGAGAGAGAGGGGGAAGGGGCAGAAGCAGCTGCATTTGCATCTGCCTGCTTGCCTGCCTCATGTATATGCAACAAACAGTGGCAACTCATTTTTCAGTCAGCCAAATGGAGGCTTGGCTAAATGGGTCACACGGCTGACTGCCTTTTTGGGCGTGTCAAAGACGTCGATGTGTAAACAGCAGCTGGCTCAAAGAGAGAGAGAGAGAGAGAGAGGAAAGGAAAGACTCGAGGCATTTCCCTCCCCTCTCATATAGCTGGCAGATTATTACGCTGCAACTGCGGGGAAAATGTGTCACTGGGGTGTCCCCCTCCCCGGCGAGGCCTGCTCTTACTTTGCCTATATAAAATATGCTAATGATCAACTTGAGACATGTTCAAATTATTGTCAAGCTGCTGCACTGCGTCCAACAAGTTAAGCTCCGCGGACTGCAGCTGCTTCTTCTGCTTCTTCTTCTCCTGCTGCAATTCGTGGCAAACTTATTCATGACTTTGGCACAAGTTTTTGGCGCTTTAAGTTGACGGGGGGAGGAGAGACGAGTGTATTCCCCAAACGCAGCTAATTAAGCCAGTAGCTGCTATTTTATAGCACTCTCTCACTCACTCTACCACTCTCTCTCTCTCTCACTCGCTATTCTTTTATGCTTCTTTCGCCTTTTGCGTGCGCGCTGACGTTGCCGCTGGCAACTAAGCGAAAGCGTCGGGTCGTGCAAATTATATTATATTATTATTTTTTTCATTTTATTTTTATTTTTGTTGTATAAATTTAATTAGCTCTGCATATTATCAACACGAGCTGGCGGCAATTTCACAAAAGACTCAGACAATCAGTCGAGCAGACAATTGAAGTGGGCTGAAGCGCTTTTCTGGCCCGAAGGAATTCGATTCTCGCATAATTATACTTAATGATCTCTCGCTGAGGTGCTTAAAGTGCGATTACTAATTGTATAAAGTGATAAATTTAAACAAAAGAATAAAGTGATAAATTATAACAAAAGAATACGATTTAAATGAATTAATTAAATTCAATTAAAACTTGCTTAAATATAATAAATATAATAAATATAATAAATATAATAAATATAATAAATATAATAAATATAATAAATATAATAAATATAATAAATATAATAAATATAATAAATATAATAAATATAATAAATATAATAAATATAATAAATATAATAAATATAATAAATATAATAAATATAACAAATAAAAGTATAAATAAATATAAATATTAATTTACCATTTGATTGCTTTGCCAATTAAATAAATAGTTGGCAAGTGTCAATCTTCATTTATATTATGAAGTTGTATTTATCTTCTTATTTTCTCTATCTACTTTTCTTCACAATGTTCCCAACAAGTCTGCAATTGCAAAGAGTCGGGATTAATTAGTTTAATGAACAGTTGTGGACATGTTGAGAGCATCGCACAATGCCGTGTCGCATCAAGTCATGGCCAACAACATATCCAACAAGACAATAAGCTTAGTAATACCTGGCCCCCTCTCTTTCTCTCCCCCTCTCTCTCTCTCTCTCTCCCCTACTTGCTTTAATTGCAATTTCTGTTGCTATTTTCGTTTCTGCGTTTCCTTTTCTGCTTTGCTCATCAAACTAACTAAGGCGCGACTGGAGAATGGACACACAAAGCACACACACACACACACATACACACTCACACATGGAGACAGCAACAACACACAATTTCCCCATTTGCCACTTGGATGTGATTGTAGCGAATGCAGCAAGGACGAATGCACAGAGCAACCCGCATTAGTTCACGCACGGTTCACTGCGCCAAACTTAATCCTTGCTCTGTGTGTGTGTGTCGGATCGTTAGTTTATAATTTTAAAGTTGGATTAAGGCAACAAGCAGCAAGGAGCACGCAGCACGGCGAAGGACACACACACACAAACACACACGCGAAAAGAATGTGCTGGCAAAATCAGGTCAAATGTATGTGTCACTTTTACAGCTTATTATGGCAAGCAGCGCCATCAACCTCTCTGTCACTGTCTCCCTCTCCCTCTCTCTCTCTCTCTCTCTCTCTCTCTCCCTCTTCGCTTTATCCTTTATACTCCTGCAGCCTTTATGGGCAACATTATCGCATAATGTAATCATTGGCCCAATGATGATGGCATGTCCTCAAGACAAATTCTTTGTTATACCGCACTCCTCCCTCCCCTCCCCCTTGAGCGTGCTGTGTGTAACATAAAAAAAAAATCCAATAAAATAATAAAAGTTTAGTTTAGTTAAGGGCAATAAAACGACAACACCTCGACCCCTCCCCCGATTTCTTTGCGCATCCCCCCACGTTATGCGCACAATGCGAATGTGTCCTCGGGGCGAACATTCTATTAGAATGTTGCTTAAATACAGTGAAACTGTCCAATGGATGCCATAGATACCATAGTTGGCATTGAAAATAATGAATATAATATCTATAGAACGATGTGCATTGTACTTTGGGGATAGTTCTTCAATGTTTCTCAAGCGAAAAACTCAACAAAAGAATCCCATTTTGCAATGCAATAGAAACGTGTGTTGTCTCATTATTAACTTGTAGAAAATTGTATATCTTCTTGGATGTTATATCTTTTGTGACTGCCGTTAAAACAAACTTCGGGATTTAATAAGTTTCTCTCTTCTCAGGTTTATTAACGTGGCATTTTTACACACAGAGTTATTACAAAGTTTTCGTTTGTCACACAGAGAGAGAGAGAGAGAAGAACTTCCTAATAAGGTTGTTCGTCACAAATAAAAGTTCATTATGGCAAAGTTCATTGTAGACTGCGAGACAAGTTTCGTCTTGGGTGCCATCAAAAAGAAGTTCTTCATAGAGAGTACCGCAAAGATGCTAGCAAACAGACAAAAAGTTTCGGTCTTGCGAAATACACGAAAAACTAATGAGTTTCCGGAAGAGATTTGCACTTGTTTCAAGTTTAAGTGATTTGCACGACCGACCGAGTTGCTGCCAAGACTTTGTAAAGTGCATGGGGATACAGGGTGCTTTTCATGTTCTGAGTATAATGCATTTTTATGAGTTACGTTTCATTGCAGACCTTGGTCAATTTTTATTTGTTTTCCACTTTTTTTTCCTCGCTCTCTCGCAGTTTCGGCAACAAATTTGCATATTTATTGCACAGTTTTGTTGAGGCAGAAATAAATCTCCCAAGGAGCTGGAGGAGCTGGGCTCATAATGTAAATAAAGCTCGCCATAAACCATAAAAAAACAGCGAGCCAAAAATGAGCTGTGCTTATCGGCCATATTGATCTGATACGTAAAGAATACGTAGCGTATACGCAGTGTATGCCGCCTGGAAATATGTTTACTCCGAGTCAGCAGTTTGATGTACGAGTTGAGCTCACACAATGAGATAACTGCGAATTTATTGTGTTTTTCTTTGGGCTCAGAGAGGGAGAGAGAGAGAGAGGAGAGAGAGAGAGAGAGGGAGAGCAGGAGAGCAAATCAAATTGCTCTGTGTCTACAACTTTTTAATGCGTCAACTGGCTAACAGAAATAATAATAACAACAAAAAGTCACGGCAATTTGTCAGGATAGCTGAGTATATATATAAATATTCTGCCGACTTTGGTTCACAATAATTGATTTACTTTCTGCTCATTGTCGTCAATCACTCTGTCTCTCTCTCTGTGTCTCTCTCCCTCTCCCTCTCTCGAAATACTCATACGCCACGTGCGCCCGACGCGCCGCATCGCATAACGAGCTGCTACGTACACTACATGCTCAAGTGCTGATAACACGCGAAGACACCAGCACACACACACACACACACACACATTGATTGATGTCACTTTGTCAGGCAACGCCATCAGCGCTGCAGGGAGCCCCTGCCCCTCCCCTTCCCTCTTTACTCAACTTTGTTCGCAGCCGATAAAGGCTTAGGTCGGAGCTGAGATATTGCGTGCCAAAAGCTATCGTGACAAAGTAAATGTGCTACACGATGCTGTGATATGTCAACTGGAGGTTATAAACCTGAATTTAGACGAAATACGAAAATGATATTTCTCACTTATCTGCAGTGTGATTTATCTGATATCTGGGGTAATCTAACTGATTGTCGCTTTAACCCATGTGAACCAATCTTTGCTAGACTTAAGCCAAGTTAAGCTTAGTTATGTGTCTATATGTCTATCTATAGTTTGACTAGGTATTACTTATGACTCTGTAGAAATATTTCAATAGCCTTTTATAACCATAAAAAAACCTTTTCAGTTTTATATTACTATTTAAATTTTATAAACTGATTTCGTCTAGTTTTAAATTTGAAATAAATAGACTTGTTGTCTTTCTCATAACACGCTTTGCTTTCTAGTATATCTTAAGATATGAGTAGGCAATTTAGCTGCATAATTTCCCCCACTTGTTTCATAACTTTCGCCTTGTTTTAGATACCAATTTCGCCTTCTATTATATTATATTTCTCAAGCATCCGCCCGCTTTTTGTTTCTGTCTAATGAGTTGACAAATGAATTCTCTTCCGGCTGCGCTATATAGACTATGCCATATCTACCCTATATATCTTGACTTCAGTCATCGCTTGACTCCGGCTCGTGCAATTGGCACGCTTCCATCGCTTCGCTTGCTGTGTAATTTCATGTGTGTGTCGCACAATTGCGCCATTTAGATGAGATTGAGCGACAGCAAAGCACTCTCTCTCTCCCTCTCTCTCTTTCTGTCTCTCTCTGTTTGTGTGATGGCAAAAGTTTGGCACGTGACAAAAGCCTGAGCATGCTGGGAATGACTGCGGGAGGGGCGGAAGGCGGTAGAACTGGCGCTAAGTCGCGATGTTGGCCGCAAAATGGCAAGCAGAAATAATGACGCTTATATTTATGAAATTTATGCGTGACACCCACTTCAATTCGACGACTTCTCATACCGTGTGTATGTGTATGTTAGAGACGCTTATCAGCAGGCCGCCAAGTTGGAAAAGCCTCCAGCTCGTTTCTGTTTTTTCTCTCTCATTTTTAATCTTAATAAGAGAAAAGTTTTTTTTTTACCCTCTACCAGTCAAGGCGTTTTTATTGCAGCTCAGACGAAGGGGGCATGGCAGGGGGAGTGGAGCAATAAGAAAGTGTCATATGAGCACAACAAAATGGCATAGTCTACTTAAGCGGGGGAGCATCACTCCCTAGTATTATTATCATCAATGCAGGCGGGCGCAAAACTTTCTTCACACATAACTTTTCCCCTTTCTGCCCCACCCATTTTCTTGGCCAGCCCCTTGAATGAAATCAAAATATCATAAACACTTGAGGACAGTCGCAGCGTCTGGCCAGGACTGTGTGTGTGTGTGTGTGTGTGTGTGTGGCAGCTCAGATATATTTTTATGCCCGACGGCATCGGCCATTAGATAAATAATAGCAAATAAAGCTGGATTTCTTTCGTTGTCGCGCCGCAATGCGATTCATTTCTTTGATTTCTCTTCTTCTTTTTTTTTCTCGACCATTGCCAAAAAAGTTTTGCAACAATTTTCCCTTTTCCTTTTCCTCTTCGTATGTGTCAGGTTCAAGTTTTCTTTTTGTCTCTCTCTTTTGCTTTCGTTTCGCTTCGCTTTTCGACGCGTCAAATCAGCAAACAAATAAATAAAGCCAATAATGGCTAGAAAATTGATGCGTTTTACGTTACGGTCATTGACACCCTGTAATTGTTGCCTGTCATAGCAGGTATCTAGACACTAATGAGGCTATTAAAGTGAGTTTGACAGGGTTGTAGTCTCAGCTCTGCGAAGACTTTATAAACTCTAGAGAAATATTTATTTATAAATTTATTAAGCATGGCATACAGGGCATCTGCTGGTCCATCAGTTGCTGCTGTTGAGCTGAGCCCTTGAGAGTTGCTCTCTGTTCCTGATGGTCTCCTTTTTGCTAAGGTAGCTGATGGGGCCTTTCGTCTTATCAAATATTTATTCGCTTTGCTTTGTGGCATAACGTGGCTTAGTTTGTTTTGCTTTTCTTTCTTATATCTAACATGCACTTTTAATCAACTTAAATAATTTGAAAAATTCATCATAATTCAAACACAGCTTCGGGCTGTGTGTGTGTTTCATGTGGAATGGCTTAAAATTAATATTTACTCAGCATGAAATACAATTTTTAATTCATCATTGAATTTATTCTGTCATGGATTGTGGCATCCCCTTAAAGCATTTTGCTCTCTCTCGACAAATTGCTCTACCCAGCGACAATGTTCAGTTTTATTGACTATCACAAAATCAAATAAACAAGCAAATATGCGTTTATAAAGTGAGCAGGGCGTGGGCGTGACAAATGCCCTGTAACGATAAAGTGAGGCAGAAGTGTGAGAGAGAGAGAGGAGGAGAGAGGAGACAACATACAATAAATAGACTACCCTATGCCCTATGCAAGTAGGGAAGTCTGCATCTGTTAAAACTCTAGTATACCCCACTCTTGCTAGTGCCCTCTACAGGGTATAATGAATTTCGGGGCAACGTGTCGTATACGCAATGTATGTACGACATGCACACGATACAAGTGCACACACACACACACACATACAGGAGGCGTGTCGCATGGCCGCCTGAATAAAAAATAACAGTAAAAAAAAATAAAACGAAAGTAAAAGCAAACGCTGAAAATCAAATAAATCAAATACTCGTAAATAAATCATTTGAATTTATTTTCATATGGCCAACGAAATGTTGATAAAATAAAAGCACAATAAATACAGCAAATGGCGGAGGCAGAGGCAGAAGCAGAAGGCAGCAGCAAATAAAGCAACAATAATGGCAACAAAGCGAGAGCGACATGACGTCTCGACACGTTGCATAAGGACGCCAAAAAAACAAGAGAGAGAGAGAGGAAGAAAGAGAGAGATACCACAAGCAACAGACAGTTAAGAGTGACAACAACAGCGCAGGCAAAGACACGCTCAGCGGACACTGCAGGAAAGAGAGAGAGAGAAAGAGAGAGAGAGAGAGACAGTTGTCAGAGTGAGATGGCACGCACAGACAGGCAATGCTGATGGAACAGGACATTTTTGGTTTCACTGTGACAGGCGTTTTGGGCCAAAGCTAAAATGTTATTTTCTCACTTCCGGCACCTTTGTGCCTGTCTGACTGTCTGTGAGAGTGTGTGTGTGTGTGTGGTGTGTGTGTGCCTTGCTCTTGTGGTTAGTTATTTGCTTTGGCTCTGCCTCGTCAAGTGTTTGACGAACTGCGACATTGTCGCCTCGTCTATTTTTCTGGGCCACGCAATTTTATTTGCTGTCAAAGCAATTCAATTTGCTCATTATGCCCATTTTCATAGTCCCAGTCGAGGGTATCTAATGCACAGAGCAAGCATTACGAGGGTATTAAGTACACACTAGGGGAGGGGGAGGAGGGGACTGCGAGTTTGTTCACCTTTTTTCCGTTTCATTAAATTCTTACAAAATCGTAGGGAAAATATTTTTATTCTAAAAAAATGCCATGGCAATATAAATATACAAAAAATTTCCGCGATTTCATATAAGAATTTTTTTTTTTTTTTGTATTTCTCGTTTTAATTAAATATTGAGGGAGTGAGCAACGCAAAGTGGCTGCACGTGTTCTTCGCGTCTCTATGACGTTTTGCCTCATTTATCTGCCTTTTGATAATAAATGCGATTTATGTGTCGCTATATCAACGCGAAAAGCAGGTGAGCTGTGCACTCTGTGAAGTATCCCGAAGGCGGAGATGGGACAAGCTTATTGAAATGTTTACAGCAGTAAAAGAAAAAATTAAGAAAAGCGCCAGAGATTGCAATTTTGTTGTATAATTATATCATTTTTTAAAAAACTTATGGAGATCATTTTATTTATAGAGAATAATTAGAGTAGTAATTTATTTATTTATTTTTTTTATTTTTTTTATCATGCTTTATATAAATATTTTAAAAAACTGATAGAGATCATTTTATTTACAGTGAATAATTAGAGCAAGTGTTTTTTTTTTTTTTTATGCCTTCCTTACTCACCCAACTCTCTGTTTTGCTGCCTATAAAGCCAAGCAAATATTTCAGGCAAATTCGCTGTGCAACTTTTAGCCAGACAAATCCTTTAAGCTGGTTTGGCGTTACCAGTTTTGTTTGTGCCGAATGCTGCGGCACGAATTCAACAACTTGTCAAGAGGAGGAGGAGGAGGAGGAGGAAGAAGGGGACTGAGCCAGGCCTACAACTGGCATTAATGCACGCGCTGACAAGTTGGCAACAAAAAGTTGGCCAAGAAGTTGCTGCGGCATCGTTGGCTGGCAAAACAAATTAATTACATTTTATTTGAGTTTAAGTTGCGCGAATTTGCTACGTGGCCGCAGGCCGATGGATTATCTGGCAGCATTTGTATCTGTGTGTGAGTAGCTTTGTGGGTTTGTGTGTGTGTGTTTGCCATTGTGCTAATTGAATGTTAAAGCGCTTTTCGGTTGCAGCATGCCAAGTAAATTGCAAGTACAATGCCGGCTTAGCTGAAGTGCTTGGCAGTTGGCTGATGAGCAACATAGACAACAACAGCAACAACAGCAGCAGCAACAACAGCAGCAACAACAACAACAACAACTTCAGCCTCACTCAACACGCCTTTGTCTGCAACAGGCAATCTGCCACTTTTGCGGATATGCTGCTTATAATTGTTTTAACATCCCCCAGCGAGCAACATGGCAACCACATTGCTGCTGCTGTTGCTGCTGCTGCTGCTGCTGCTCTCAAGCGCAACAACAACAGTTGCACTCGACTCGGCTGCGTGTTGTGTTTGCAACACGCCAAGTGTAGCCACTTTTTCATGTGTTTTTTCATGCACTTTTTGCTGTCGTTATGGCTGCTGCTGCGTAGCTTATGTGGGTCACTTCTTGCGTTGTTAACTCATTTGAATTGCACGTCAACAATTCGTTAAACAAAGCCGAAAACTTTTGTCATTTGCTCAACAACAACTAAAACAACAGCGGAAAGCCAAGTGGCGGCACTTTGGCTTGAAATATGTGCAGCTTTTAGCTGAAAAGCCGCTTAGGGATTTGCTAGCAGGAAAGTTGCCATTTTTTTCTGAATATATAGTTTAGTTTTAGATTGTTTTAAAACAATTCTTTATAGATTATGCCAAGTTTAAGAGCTTTAAATGTTTAAAAAAACGTAAGAAGGCTTAGATTAAAGGCAAAATTAAATAGAGTGAGAAACGTTAGTTACTTTTATTACCTTGATTATCAGAAATAATATCTCTACTTTACTGCAGCTATTTCCACTTTTATTTCTATAAAACTTAACTTTAAACTTAAGAAAACTCTCAACTACTTTCGTATCTCTTCTCTCTGCCATTTCTTTTCCGTCTTTGACTTTTGGCACAAAGTTGTAATTAATATTTTCACAGGAAATCATTGAAGTAAGATAATATTGCATTTCCATGAAGCGCAACGTTTCTTTTTTTTTTTTTTGGCTGGAAAAGAAATGGCAAACTGAAAGGTTCTCGACTAATTTACTTGGCGTATTTCCTCTCCCTCTCTCTCTCCATCTCTGTCTCTCTGGTTTCTTTTTGTTGGCGGGATCAGAGCTAGCAAGTTTATGTCCATTAAACTTCCGCTACATTTTGCGCTTTATTTTTCGACTATAGTCGGACCGGACCGGACTGCAGTGGACTACGGGTTGAGTTGACTGTGCTGGGCTGTCGCTGTGGTTACGGCATGGCCGGAAAGTTTATGCTTTTGTATTTCCGGGCAAAAGTAGCGCTCGTTCGCCTTTCAGTTCACAGTTCTCGCTTCTTGTGCTTTTCTTGGGCCAGCGGAAAAGTGCAATTTCAAAATTTGTGCAGCCTTGCGGGTGACCAGAAGAAGCGCAAGCAAGGTTCTGCTTTCAGACAGCATAAAGAAAAATGTTTAAAAAATGAACACGACGAACAAGTTTCTGGCAGCCAAAAAAACAGAAAAAAAAAACAAACTCAGGCAATCTTTAAGCTGTAACTGCAAAATATTACTTTGATGGCGCAGCTGAATTTGCATAAGTTTGGGCTGCCACAGCTGGCTTTAGCTGGCTGACACGAGTGACGCTAATTTCACTGACCTCGATTCCAGAGAGTTCTCTCTCTCTCTCTCGATTCGCATCTGATAAAAGTTACGCGTCGCTTAGCTGTCATATTGCCAATTGATTCGACCGAAATGTGCTTTTTGTCGCGCAATTACTGCCACTCCCATTTATCCTTTTCCCTCTCCCACATGGTAAATATGCTATGCATAATTTATGAACCCTGCTTATGACAGGCTGGCGGCAGAGACAAAGCCAAGAGCAGCGAAGACAAACCACCAATAACGAAAGCCATTTGTATGCAGCACTCAACGCTTTAGCGGCAAAGCGGAAAAGCAATTGAGTTACTAATTACTTTGCGTGAGCTTTAATCGCCTCGACTGTCTCTCTCTCTCTCTCTCTCTCTCTGCCCTTCTGTCACCACTCGCTCCTCGTGCTGTCCATTAAAAGCGCCTGCGAAGCGAACAAAATGCTTGAAGTACGCTCAGGCGATGGCATAAACAATTAAATATTTACGTACAGCAGCTGCTTCACTTTCTCACTCTCGCTGCCCATCGCCTGCAGATAAAGGTCAAGGCTGTTACTTGAAGGCAAGGATAAGCCCATCTGCCAGCCTGCCCCCCGTTGGCTCATTTGCCTAAGTCTTAGCCTGCGTTAATTGGCGCCTTTTGTTTGGCCCTAAGTTCGCTAATGGCCATAAACTGTTGTTACAACCAACTGGGCAGCGCGACTGTTTGAAGTGCGATTGAGAATTTCTAAGTAACATTTCGGTGGGTGGGGGGTGCGTTATTTTGCCCAAAGCAAAGCGGCATCGTCTAATTGCAAAACCCTGGCAAAATAAATACCTTGCCGCAAGCCAGCTAAATTCCAGTGCAACGAAACCTTGGCAACAATTACGCTTTGTATAAATATGACCCAGATTGCTGGCATAGTACATAAATAAATCTCTCAATAGTTTGCATAAAGCACAGAAGCAAGGAGAGTAAGGAAGGAGAAGGACAGATAATGAGTTATCTGTTCAATTTGCAACAGGAGATTAAGCAATGCTTTTTTTTTTTAATTTTAGTTATAGCTTACTGTTACTATATTTAATAGCTTATACTATGGTGTAAGTCTTATTTCTTAATAATATTATGTACATATTTACATAAATAAACCTAAATAGGGTGCAAGAAATTGTTAAAAAATTAAGTACATTTAGATAAATCTGTTAGGCAGATTATTAGGGTGTGTAATTAAGCAATGCACGATCAGAGTCCACTCACAATTGTTACGTGTTGCCTGGATTTATTCGCTTGCAAAATCAAAAAGTGTTGCCTACTTTTACGCGCGTGCAAGAATACTCGGAGAATATTGCAAAAAGTGTTGCCTACTTTTGTGCGCTTGCAAAAATATTCAGCATATGCAGCAAAAGCGCATATTTAAATACTTATATCTCTATATAAATGTACCCAAATCGTATTCTCTCCAGTTTTAATCTCTCTATCTGAGAATAAAGCGCCATCTACAGCTTAATTTACATGAAGCTTCGCTCGATCAGTTCGCCCCAATTCACTTATCTGCCCCAAAATATTGCCTACATTTGTGTGAGGCGTAAAACTTTCTTAGTTATACAGTTGAGCGAGCAAATAGCTACAACAAAATTCCAATGAAATAGCAGCTTAATCTAATTTAACGGCATAAACTAAAATGAAATTGAAAATAAATTCTGCCTGTCTGCACAACAAATTGACACAAAAAGTACACAAACTGGTTAAAAGTTTATGACAATGTCATAAGTTTTTAATAGCCAGCAGATAATAATCAAAGTCATGATGATGCTGCTGCTGCTGCTGCTAGAAGCAGTGTGTCTAGCTGTCTGCCAGTGCTGACACTGACAATGGGCGTAGGGTTGCGGGGGGTTGAGGGGGATGGGTTTTTTGGGTGCGTCTGACATTGTTGCTGCCGTTGACAAAGTGACGTAAATAAACGGAAAAATTTAATTACAGTGCCGAACACCAAAAATGGAAATAGAACAGAGTTGTGAATGTGAGAAGCGTAAAAACAATTTTAATTGCCAACAACAAGGCAACAAAAACAACAACAACAACAAGTGCCAGCTAAACACATTTTAATAGCCTGGCAAATAGTGCTTGCGCATTCCAAGTGCGTTTAAGCTGTGCATTTAACCTAAATAAATATTGCAAAACAAGAAATAAAAAAAAAAAAAAAAAAAAAAAAAATAATATTAATGCGGGTACTATGAGAGACGCGAAACATTTCGATTTATGCAAACGCCATAAAAGTGCACAACGCAAATTGCAAAAATACCTCAAAGGCAGCAGCAGCAGCAGCAGCAGCAGCAACTGCCACGCTACGCTCATTAAAAATAGTGCGAATCAACAGAGGGAAAAGCAAACTAACCAAGGGGAAAAGCAGCAGCAACAGGAGCAGCAGCAGCAACAGCAGCAGCAACAGCAACAGAGGCAGCAGCAGCAACAGAGGCAGCAGGAGCTACAGCAAGCAAAGCGAAGCAGTTGCATTTATCATTTAATCATTCACAGCAAAGGCAACAAAGTGAAATTACAAAGCCTCTCGCCACGCCACACCAGCAGCAGCAGCAACAGCAACAGCAGCAGCAGCAGCAGCAGCAACAACAAGGAGAAGCTTTACAACCGGCGGCAACAACAAATTAATTGCTGACTGCTTGACAAGCTTTGGCAGTAAACAACGAAACGTGCAACTGGCGACTGACAATTGCAACGGCAACAAGGTGTTGCTGGCGTGCAGCAACTGCAACAGCAGCAGCAGCAGGCGTAATAAAGAGCACTAAGCAGCAACAACCACTTCAAGTCGTCGTCATCCTCGTTGGCTGTCGGTTTGGCTGCTGTTTACCTGCGTAGTTATGGTCGATCCATTAAAAATCTTTTGGGTTTTGACAAATAGCACCTATTTAGGTAAGTGTGTACAGCAATTTGTGTGCAGTAATCTGAGTGAGTATATGTATGTGTGTGTGTGTGTGTGTGTGGGGTGTGGCAAATAAACTAAGTAGTCGAGTCGGGTGTGTGCGCATATTTGATTATTTGCAGCTGTGAGCAACGAGCTCGGTTAAAATTTCATGATATGTAATTTTCAGCAGACTCTGTGGCTCACACACACACGCACACACACCCACACATCGGTCTGGCAGACTAATGATACCCTCGTCGACTGCTGCGGCTTGTTGTTGTCTTGGGCTTTTTAAATATGCATTAATATTTTTGTGAGTGGATTTTCGAGTGCGAGAAAAATTTCATACGCTTTTTATTCTAATGGCAGCATTAATCATATGAAAGCTATGAAATGTTCGGAGTAGGCAGTGGGCCGAACTATTATCTCAAGCACTGTAATCCGGAGTAGATAAATGACGCTCAAGAAAGGGTTCATTTTGAACAATAAGTAAGATAAGTATTATACGTGACAGAACTGTGAAATTGTAATATTTTCAACGCTTACCTAGTTTAAATATTTAATGAATATTCAATCAAAAAGTAATTAACATAATTTACTTAGTTTAATTCACTTTTAGTGCGCATAAATCGTGTCAAAGCTAAAACTCGTGCCAGGCCTTGCCAACAAAATCCTTGACAAAGTTTTGTGTCAATAAATAAATGTTATGCATAGTTTTAATTTACTAATTAGTTTCGATGCCCCACACACACACACACAAAGCAGATAAACAACCTAAGTAAACACAAATAAATACACAAAGTCTGACAATAATTTTGTTTTTCTTGTATTACTTTCAATTTTTTCTCTCCTCTCTCTTTCTCTCTTCTTTATCGTTGTCAACATATACACATATTTTAATCCCCAAAGCAGTTAACACTCACATGGCCATGCATAAAGCGTAATAAATTAGCCAAGTTTACGATAATCTTCGCATTGTGTTTACACATGTATTTTGGATTTAGTTGAGTTGTGTGTTTGGCGACACAAGTTTTTTGCGTTAATATGCAAAAAAGTTTCTTATACGCGGCGTAAACACATCAAGCAAATATCGAGTGTGTGTGTGTGTGTGGGGGGGTGTCTGTCTGTCTGCCTCTTTGTGGTATTTACATTTATTTTGCTGTCTGCGTGTAACTAACTGCTTATTATTAAGAGGCACACGCTGCGTATACGTAATGTGTCAAAATGTCACTGCCGTAGGCTGCAAATGCTTTGACAGTTTGTCAGGCAACCTCGCAAACCTCTCACCTCTCCCCCCTCCGCTCAGACATTCCACGTAGACCACGTTGATCTATTTATAAATCAAAGGGTTCGCTTGCGTCTGACAGCTCAAATAAATGTAACTAATTTACCCTGCGGCATATAGATAAGTCTGTGTGAGTGTGTGTGTGTGTGAGTTTTAATTAGTTTTCACCTGAATTTATTGCTTCATTAGAACCCTTTTAATGGACTCCATGCGGCAAGATAATGAGGGTTACTGAACTCTTGTGTACATCAAAAGCAACAAAGATCACAGTCGGTGCTTTAAAATAATCGAAAACAAGTCGATAAGTCGAGTGCACCTGACAGTAAAATACCCTTGGCCTAATTATCAAAATTCGTTACTAAAAATTAGACATGTGTGAGATACGATATGGCAAAATTAGGACAAATTTTTAAATTTATATATTGCTATATGTTTTAATAAAAGATCACTAAGAATGTCAAGACATAAATAAAATGTCATTCCCCATAAAGATCGGTTGATTATTAACGAAGTTACGATGGGTGGAATGTGTGGTCTGGGGGCCTGTCGAGTGTCTCACATGTCTAATTTTTGGTAGACTTAGGCACGATTTTTGGGCAAAAATTAAGTATCGTCAAAAATACTTTTAAACACTTATTTAGTACTAATATTGACCTCCGCAATCGATTAAAAGTAAAAGCGGGCAATTTTAAATTTTGAAAAAAAAATTTTCTGAAAATTCATAGGGGGGACCCTTACCTAAATTTCAAAAAATCGAAAATTTTTAAACACTCAAAATTACAACTATTGAAATGTAGAATTAAGAAGGGTACAGATTCATAAATAAAATGTCATTCCAAATGAAAATCGATTGATTTTCAACTGAGTTATGATGTGTGAAAGGTGAGGTTAGGAGTCGTGTACATGTCTAGATTTTAGTCGATTTTGACATGATTTTTGGTCAAAAATTAAGTATCGTTTAAAATCGATTTAAACACTTATTTAGTACTAATATTGACCTCAGCTATCGATTAAAAGTAAAAGCGGGCAATTTTAAATTTTGAAAAAAAAAAATTTCTGAAAAATAGTAAGGGGGGACCCTTACCAAAAATTTCGAAAAAAAAATCAATTTTTTATATTACTTATTATTTGTATATAAGATCACTAAGGACATCAAAACATAATCAAAATGTTATTCTTCGTGAAAATTGGTTGATTTTTAACAATAATCAGCAGAATTTCATTCAAGACTTTAAGATATCTCTACCGCCTTCATACACTCATCACTTGCTTCACAAAAAACGAGAGTTGCCCGTCAACCTAATATGATTATTACAGAGGACCTGTGCATAATAATACCCGCAACTGCGACTGTCAGAACCGATCAGAGGCCGCTCGAGGTTCGGTGTGCATTGGAATCAGCATGCGAAAAAGTTTTTAATTGCGGCTGACCCTTAGCGGGCATTGGTCGTAATTAACACTCGCAGTCGAGAGTGGAGACTACCCTTAGCAATTCACCAACTGACCGACCATCTATGCCATCTACCATTTCACCCTGGTCTCGTTAATGAACGTGCAACAGGACCTTGACAGGGACAGCATCGTTTGCGACTGCGACTGCGACTGCGACAACTCATTATGGCTGACAAAATATTTGTCAACTCATCAGGCGCGCTACGTGGCCGTTATCGCCATTGCCGCCATTGCGCCATATTTTTTTTTTACCCGCTTTTTTATGTAGCGCACGCAACGCGCGCGTTCGCCATCTTGTGCTTTTGTATATGAATGATTTTGAAATCCTCTCGCTGGGTTGTTTTTCTCTTTTTTTTTAGTATTTTTCAGCTTTGTTTTTGTGCGCGTTTTTTTACGTTTTGTTTGCCTGCTGTCACTGAGCTCACTTTTCATTTTTATTTTCGCGTCGTTTTGGTTTTTATGTATTTTTTTTTTTTTTTTTTTTTTGTTTCTGTGTTGCTCGCACACTTTTTAATTAGTCACGGCAGCCTGGCGAACCTGGCCAAGACGGCAACAGAGAATTTGATAAAGCCGGGCATAAGTTTAATTAACATTTCAGCATCGGGCTGGCCGACTGGCTGGCGTCGAGTTGAAGTGCAGGTCACATCCGGGCGGATGTTATCCTTTGGCTAACTCGGTTCGGTCCGGCAGCCGCTGCTGCTGCTCTTGATGGCTAATGAATACGAATATGTATATAATGCAAAAAAAAAAAGCAATGTTTATAAGTATGCGTATATTTATACAAGCGGGTCGTCGCGGCGCACCTCGAATCGCAGTCTAATTGAAATTTGCCCATCAGCGGGGCCAAAACAAAATCATGTTGCGCACTCGGCATCAAAGTTAATGAGCTGGGACTACGCCCATGAGGGATGGCTTGTGGGTTGTGGGTGGATTTTTGTAGTGGCCCAAGGGCATTATTTGGAATTCGTTTGGGGTTCAACGAGTTTATTAAATGGATTTAATTGTGTTTTTCGCTTGGCGTTAGTGAAGTGAGACTTTTGCGGCTGATTCAGCTAATTTAGTCTGTGTCTGCGTGTGCGAATTTAATTGCAAAATTAAAGCTAAGCAATTATTTGGCAAAAGATGAAAGCGTAGTTAATTATTGATTGAGGCGCGCGCAAAAGTATGCTACACAATTTGCTTTGTTTGCTCAAGCGAAGCGAACGCAAATGTGTAGCATACTTTTGCGCGCCCCCTCAAAAAGGATAGCCCAGAAAGAAAAAACAAGTAGAATACGCATAAATATCAAACTATCAAAGGAATAGCCGGGCAAGCTCACCTCCCCGCCCCCTGCCCTGTCACCTTTAATGTGCTGTGCTTTGTTGGCCTTTGAAGAGCTCAGTTTCCGACTGAGTGGGCCGCACTGTAGCTTCCTCTTGCCCCCGCCAGCTATTTTTGTTTACCATGGCTGATTTAAGCAGCTCTGACATTTGACGCCACTTTGCCAAAGGGCAGCGGACGGGGGAGGGGTGGAATTATAAAAAATGAGAGAGCAAAATATAAAAAAGAGAAAAATAAAACGACAAAAAAAAGCTCAGCAAGCAGCGCACAAAATAGAGAAAATAGTTTCCAGGGTGTGTGTGTGTGTGTGTGTGTGTTGCTGTGTTTGTGTTTGCAGAAGCTGCCGCTGTAGTTGCTGCCCTTCATTCATAGACTGACATATGCTGGGGCAGGGCAGGGGCGGGGCGGCACGGCGCGGTGTGTGCCAGTTATGTGGCCATAAATAGCTGATGGCGCAGCCGGGCAGAGCGGGACGAGCTTGGCATTCACCTGTACGTTAATAGTTTAAAGTGAGTCCTTTGGCCGTGTCCTGCCGTCCTGCAGCATCCTGGCGAGCTGCTCAGTTTGCTGCTCAATTTAACACCAACAAAAAGGCCACTTAAACATGCAGCCAGGCACCGCAGCTAGCTCGCTTTTTTCTCTTCGCTGCCGCTGCTGCTGCTGTGTGCTTTGTTTTTTTTGTATTTGCTTTCGCTTTTTTATGAGTGCCAAAAATTAAGTCAAGATAGCGGAAAAAAATTCAATTTCCACTGCTTTGCTTTATTTGCGCAGCGAGCGTGAGCGTGAGCCTTGTTGTATGTAGTATTTATTTAGTATATTACACACACAAACACACACACACACACACACAGTTGCGTACCTGCTGCTCGAGTTGTTTCTGCTGCCTGTACTTTTCCTTCATTTTTGTTGTTATTATTTTCGCCCTATTTACACGAGTTTTTCGCCTGAGCTGGCGCCGCCAAAAGAGTTGCTTTCCGTGTATATTTACTCTTGCTCATTTCTCATTTTCTTTCGCATTACGGCAAAAGAAAACAGACGAAAAGAAAATGAGAGAAAACTAGTAAATAAGGTCGTGCTTAAATCTAAATTAGATTTCGCTTGTTATGCCATAAAGAAAACGAGCTACGGCGATGACCTGATTTACTCTCTCACCTCACCTCACCCAGTCGTATTTAATGAAAGCCCTTCAAATTGTTGCATTGTTTCCTGATCAGCAAGGTTAAAGTGCAGGTTAGAAATACTCTGATTCAGTAGTTTATAAATATTTCAATTTATTTTTGAGCGATTTTTATTTGAAATTTAAATTGAAAAATTTCAAACCTTTTATATTTTGCAATCACATGAAATTAGTTTATCAAGTGCTCTAAAAATTCATCTTTTCAATTTATGCTATTATCAAGTGTGTCCACACATACACACACACACACACACACTCACTCATGCAAACAAATGAGATGTCGCAAAAATTCTATAGAATGCACAGAATGCACGTTATGCCTTTAAAATGTCATGTGAGAGGGGGAGAGGGGAGGGGGCAGTGCAACATAGCAGGTAGAAAAGAGTTTAATAAAATGCTTTATGCATTCAATGCGATGGTAAAAGGCAAAAGAAACGCCCAGGCAACTGTCGTCTTTTCAATATTACGTATACGCAACGAGAGCTGCTGCTGCTGCCAGTCGACTGCCTGCTGGCAATATTAATTTTCCCAGCAACTTTATGATGTGTGACCGTGTGTGTGTGTGTGCTCCCCTCTCTCTCTCTTATTTGCCTCTCTCTCTCTCGCTGGCTTCCGTTCACTTAGAGCATTTACAACATTTATTTCGGCCGAAATATGTATTTTTATTATTTATTTATACAAGTTTTTCAGTGTATGCCAGAGAACCTTTTGTGTTTATACAACTAACAGTTACTATAAAATTCTAACAGGAAAAGCAGATTATTGCTTCCGCATGTGGGCAACTCTACAAAGAGAGGCAAACTTGCTGCCTGCTTCCTCCCCCTGCCTCTCGGTCTGCCACCTTGGTTCGTCTTTGATGTGAGGGTAGTGCACTTAAGGAAATCTGTTTTGAGGGCTTTGCTGGGGCAAAAGTAAACCAATTATGGGCTGGTATAATGCTTAAATGATCAACACAAAAGCGGTGAATATGAGAAATGTTTTACGAAGCAGAAAAATCAACAATTGAAGCTGTGGCAGGTTATACATATACAAATACGAGTATTTTGCAAAATGTAATTAAATTAAACAATTTATAACTATTTTCAGAGATATGAGTATTTGCCAGGTTTATTGCAAAATATTTTGCTTCGCTTAAAGTTTTTCGAAAACTTTCAAAAGATTTCGTATTTTTACTTCAAGCATTCGTTGTTATTTCAATGGTCAGACTCATTAACGCAGGTTTCCCTTGCACATCAAATAGTCGAACAAGCTTGAACGAGCTGCAGAACCCAGAGGAAAACTCACTTTGAACAACTTTTGCCTTGGCACAAGACATTAGCAGAAAATCGAAAAACAAGAAGAGAAACAAGAATAAACTGTGCAATGCGAGGAAAAGTGCAATGTTGGTTGGGATTGCACTCAAGGGCAGGGAAAAAGTGAGAGAGGGAGAAGGGTTAGGGTTGTGTTGCGTTAACAACAAAGTTTTCCCTTTGAGCGCAAATGTTTTCTAATTTCCCCAGCTCACATAGGAAGCAGAGTCTGCCCCGGGGTTGTTTGTTTTTATTAAAACATACGCAACACACTCTGTCATCGCATTGACAATTTAATTATGCTCATTATGAGGAAGCAAGAGAGAGAGAGAGAGACAGTGGCTGCTAGCATTTTATGCACACCACGTTCCGAGCATAAACTGAACAATTTACGACACGCGCGCGCACAATTTGTCAATCGATAAATTTCACAATAATTAATGCGTCGTTTATTGGGCCTTTCATATACTTTACTAGATGACATGCCAATCAATACGAGTATATCTTATATAACTTATCATCTATACATATATATTGTACAATATAAATTCCTTTGGCTTCCGCTTGATTTTCTCTACATTTTCATTTGCAGTTACAAAATTTGTACGCATTGGTATTGCCGACAAAAACGATTCGCCGCCATATTTCGATAGATTTCTCTACGAGACCGAAATCGATGAAAATGCTGAATTGCAGAGCACCGTGCTCACCGTCAACGCCAAGGATCACAATGAGTGTGAGTAGAACTTAATTTAATCCACATATACATACTATATAGATACATACTTACTTATTAAGCTCGTCTAATGCGATTTGTCAGGCTGTTGGATTTTATTTCCTCGTTTGCTTTAGACAAAGCTTAGACGAAAATTTGTTGCATAATTTTGTCATTGATTTAATCAGCTTTGCTTTTAATTATACGCATAGCTAAGGGGCAGAAACATTAGCTCAAAGATTCTTCCAGAGGGCGATGTACATAAAACTCTACTTCAAATTGGAATGAGTAAGAGATTAGGAAATGCAGGTAGATTTGCCTTGATTTCAGTAAAATTTACTTTAAGGAACTTTAAAGAATGGGGCTTACAAATACTGCAAGAATTATAATTATATAAATTATTATTACTCTAAAAACATAAAATATTTCTGCGATTAAGTTTTATATTTCTTTAATCTTAAGCTGGCTTCAGAAAATTGATAATAAATAATCTGTAACTTAAATATTATGATGATTATATGATTATAAATCTTTATGTATATTTTTACTATTCTGTAAAGATTACTTGCATCCGCTTAAGGCAGTACAGCGGCTGCTTGAGTTCTAGAACGGGAATCATAAAGTCGTCTGACTTATGTGTATGGCTTAAATCATTGTTGGAGCTGCCTCAACTTTTTGACTCATATCGTTTTAATGTCATTTCATGCACATAAAGAACAGGCATAAATGATGCTATAAACATTAGGAAAGAACCAATTTAGCAATTTCCTACATGCTTCGTTTATGCATAAATATTAAAAGATGCCTTTGAATATTTTTCACATTCGAAACGAGAAAAATTGTCTATATAGATTGCCCTTGGTGGATTCGCCTTGAGAAAGTCAGAGGCATAGGAAGGGGCTGCGTAATAAACATTTGTTTATTTTAATACGGCGACCAGAGTGTGTGTAACCATTGTGAAAATATTATTGCTCATACGCCATGTACGCCAAATATTTACCAAATATTAACAAATAAAGGCTCATTGAAGACACACACACACACACTCAAAGCGAGCCCCTATGAATAAATCCATAAAATACATAACAAACACAGCGACAAGAATGAAAAGAACATCTTAAGCTCGCTTGAGACTCCCCCATACGCGTTAGGGAGTATCCAAATATCTGTATTTATGTATGTATTGATTCCCATGCGAAAACTATCATTGTGAATATTATGCTCGATGGGGAAGTATCGACAACATGCAGGGGAGGGGAGTGAAAAAGATTTGCAGCATCGAAACATTCAAAATCTCATTGAGAACGTTTAACAACTTTGATAGGAAGAGAAGAGAGCAGAGAGAAAAAAACAAATTCGAAATGAGAGTGAACCACAAGACAACACACACACACACACACACTGACACTACGTAGAACCCGGGAGACACATGTCGGATTTGGTATAGCAACAGTGCAAAGAGGAGCCAAGTGTCGTCCCCTTCGCCTGTCGCCGTCGTGACGACTGCGAAAAAAGCATTAACCCGAATTGGAAAAAATTGGGGAAAAAAAGAAAGAACGAACGAGGAGAAAAAATGTTGATGGCGAACAGCAGCCGTACAAATTGGAGTCTGTGTGTGTGTGTGTAGCGTACAAAACAATAATACGACAGTAAAGGGGAAGAGGAGAGAAAGAGGAGTACGAGTTGAGCAAAAGCAACAGTGATAGAAGAAGAAGGAGGCAGAGTTAGCTGGCCAAATGGTTGGATACATAGAAATCCATATCGCATATCGAGCAAGTCGCACAAATAATATATGAATGGCACGACATATACAAATAGAGATGGGAGACACAGACAGACAGAGAGAAGAAGAGAGAGAGAGAGAGAGACAGTGGCCAAAGGAGCATGACAATCTTTTATGTGATTTCTTTGCCTACTTTGCTAGTGCAAATGGCATGGAATGTTGTGCAAAGGCGACTCCCAAATTCGAATAGAGCTGTAAAAACTTCTCATAGGGTCCCTCTCTCTGTGTGTGTGTAACATTTCAAATTTATGAGCGCCAAAAATTATTTATTATTCAAGTTCATATGAGGACTTTGTGAATGTTTCTCGCAAACTTGTTCGACACTCTGCGCTGCGTGAGTGTCCCTAAAAATTTTCCAAGCTAAAATTTGTCATCCATAGCGGGATACCATTTGTTTTAGAATGTTTGCCTGATGACGATGTGGAAATTAAATTTATAAAGTTGAGAGCGCTTGTGAGTGTTGCATTTGTAGAGTATTATAACTTTTTGTTTATGCTACTTAATTCAAACAATTTAAAATCATGCTCATGTTGTTTTTATGCTGCCTTCTGCGAGAATGTTATAAACTGAACAAGTTAAGCGTGCTGCTTGTGCACTTTCTTGTAGACATTATTTGGTCCAAGGTCTCGCTTTAGAGTACTATGTAAAGCAATCCTTTTTAAGCAGTTTTATATGGGTTTTCAGTCGTCTCGCTTTTTTTTTTTTTTTTTTTATACCTACATTGACTTGCTGGACCATTAAATGGCGTTCCATTATCATCTCAAGTTCTTGCAGCCATAAAGCATTTTACCGCCAAACACACAATTTAACAATAGCTCAGCTTGGCGCAGCTTAGCCGGGGCCTGAGGTCAGGATTGAAAGCGTTCTAGTCGTAAAAACACTTTGGCACGACCTAAGCCAGCTAGTACTACCACACACACACACAACCGCACACCCGCACACACTCTCACTCATAAAGAAAGGTCAAAGAGATGGCAATAAGCAGAAGAACAATAACAAATGGCAGCGAGCCGGAGAATAACGTTTTTATTTAACATTTTAAACTGACTTTTCATGCTAAATAAGTATGGCATAAAAGCAAGAACAAAGGTCAGTGGGATGGGTGAGCACACAGCACACAGGATACGAGCAGACAGCAGCTGTGCCGTGTGTGTATGTGTGTGTGTGTGGCAGTCGCTGTGGGAAAAACCGAGCTCCATTTTCCCCGGGTGTCTGTATATTAATTTATTATCATTATCAGTGATTTTAAAATGGCGTCGTGACATCGTAAATTATAAATGGCGTTGTCTAAGACTGAGTAGGACCCCAACGGCAGCCCCACAGTGGGTACTACTTAACGCCTGCCTAGTAGATGCTACAGTGGGTCTGGAAAATGCTGCTACTGCTGCTGCTGCTGTTGTTGTTGTCATTTGCCTGGTGTGTAATTTGTGGGCGACATGTGCGCTGTGCTTATGTGTGTGTGTGTGTGTTTATGCATATTATATGGTGTCAAAAAAAAGTATGGCGTGCATTAAGCTTTAATTGCGTACGAGGGTTGCTCGTGCTCTTCATAAAACATTAGAAAACATTGAATTCAAAATTTCAAAAACTATTTAAATATTATTTTAATTCCTACTCTACTTATTCTAATATAGTGTTTGGTAATTTTTAAGAATATTTCTCCACCCTTATGATGTACGGATTCTTCACTTAATTAATTAATTATAATAAAAAAAAATATATATATTATTTTAATTACTTAAAAATGTTTAAGATGAAAAGGGCTTGAAACATGCTTAAAAAAAGAAAACTCTAACGCAAAAAAACTGCTGCTAGTCCAAATTAATCATCCGCCCTGTGCAACGTCAAAGTTGTCAAAGACTTTGTGCTAGCTTAAGCGCAGAAATTAATCTGAATTCTACGCTACTTTGGCACACAAAATGCTTCCACAGTGGCTGACGAAAAAATGTGAAAAACTTTTGGAAGAGGAATTTCATTTACCTAATTCGTGGCTGTTTATTCCCTTGTCAAGCGTTCCGTGCGAGTTCACAGCGACGCTTCTGCTTACATGCTTTAATTGAGCTGAAAGCTGTAAAGTTAACACACATCTTAGGGGATACCCCTAACCCTCCTCAAAACGCTCCTAGACTGCGGGTTAAGCGATTTACGCGTCGCTAATTTACACTAATGTTTGTCATTTTACATTTTTGCATAAATGAACTCGCTGCGTCTCCGCTTGCTACGACATTTCCTGCTACACATATCCGTATATCATGTGTATGCTTGTGTGTGTGTGAGCTCTCACACATGGATAAAGTTTGCTTGTCTCTTGTCGACCGTCTCTCATGGCCGACAACACTTTCTTGAGCTGTTTAATCATTTAATAAGTAAATTATACGCCCCGTTGTACCAGCTTCTCGCCTTGCTGTCTCGCTGCCACGCCTCCCCTCCCCCATTTTCCGTTGCGTGGGCGTACTGCGAAAATGTTTTTAATGAACTTAATTATTTTGCTCCGTTTGCCATTTGCCATTTGCCTTTAACCCTTTTTTCACTCCACTTTTCTCGACATTCTTTTGATCTCGCTGGCTGTGCGCACTGGGGCAGAAAAATAAAGTTTTTGAGTGTTTCAACTTGTTTGAAAATCGCAGAAAAATGCTGATGCGGATGCGGATGCTGATGCCTAAAAATTGCGAGCATAATAAACTAAGAGTTTAATTAATATGTAGATTTAGTTTGGCAGACCACAGCAGAGGCGAACTGGCACAACTTTGCCATAAATCCCTCACCTCACACAAATTTAATATATTTAAAATGGTAAAAGGCTTTGCCAGCTGCCCGGCGCACTCAACCCATTTACGGGTATCTGCAGGCATCGTAATTAAATTGAGAAATGAGTCGAGTGTCCTGAGGTGCAAACGAAATAAATTTAATTTCCTGAGAGCATGAAAGAAATGTCTCCGCCCCCCCTCAATGTTGTTTTAATTACATACATGCCAGCAGCAGCAGCAGCAGCAGCACGACAAGGACCTGGCCGGCATTACGCATACGCCGTGTGCAACGTGTGGAAACTCCTTTAAAAACTTCTCAATAATGAATGCACTTTAAGCAAGCGGAAATGCAGCTTATTTTATAATTTTCCCTCTTTTCTTTCTCTTGCAGCGACGAATATTCGATACCAGATCACAGGCGGTAACATAGGCAATGCATTTGCCGTGCAGAACACGACCGGAGTCATCTACGTGGCCAGTCCGCTCGACTATGAAACGCGACCAAAGGTAAGTCGACTGTTCCATCCTGTCTGTCTGTCTGTCAGTCTGTCTGTTTGCACGTCTTCAAGTTGCTGACAGGCGCTACTCAAGACTGAAGCCTTAACTTTTCAGTTTTCCTTTCTTGTTTCTTTTGGAAGTTCTTTATGTTTTTTTTTACAGCTCATCTTCAACCTGCAGCGTGTGTGTGTGTGTGTGTGTGCTAGTCTCAACTTTTGACTGTGCATGCATAATTTATATATTTTTGCTGCTTTACTGATTCCTAGAGAAAAATATGCAAAACTATGCAAAACTTACAGACGAACAATTTCCCGACATTGCGTAGTACGACATAGTCGCCAAAAAAAAGGGCGAAAGAGCGAAAAAAATTAATCAAAAAAGTATGCGCACACGCACACACACACACACACAGACAAGGCTAATATGTGCAAGCAAATTGTACTCGCAGATCTACAGCTGTTGGTACATTTCCCACAGTGTGTGCGAGTTATTTTTTTTCTCGGTTTTATTTTGACGTTATTGCACGCACACACACGCAAATGTCGAGCTCTAGTCGGGCCTCCCCCGTTGAGTGTGGCTTCCGTGTAGCTGGGGCTGTCAATGCCCCGTCATGCAACAAGAAACGACAACGGCTGTGGCAGCAGCAGCAGCAGCAGCAGCAGGAACGTCAGTGGCAGCGGCAACAATGCCACAAAACATGTGTTGCCGTTTCGCCTTCTTGTTATTTGTTTTTGCCACACTGTTGTTGCGAAACTTTGACACACATTTTAATTTTTTTTTCCATCTCTCTCTCGGCTCACTTCCGCCTCAAAGCAGCCAAAGCAGCAGAAACTTTTCGAAAATATCTGTCAAGAGAAGCGTAACAATTTTGTTTTTTTTTTTTTACTCAACTTGTAACTTGAATGCACACGCACTGCAATTGCACAGTTCAATGATTTCATTTCATTTGTAACATGGCAATTCACTCCTCCATTTCTGTTTCTGCTTTCAGTATGAGCTACGCTTGGAGGCAACGCGCAATCGGAAGAACAACTACACCACCGTTGTAATTAATGTACGCGATGTTAACGATAATCCACCTGTATTTGATCGGCAAACATATCGCACACAAATCACTGAGGAAGACGATCGCAATTTGCCCAAGCGCATATTGCAGGTGAGTAGTAAAAAAAATGTTGCCTACTTTTGTGCGCAATTCAAATAAATGCTGGAAGTGAATTTTAAAAAAAAAACTATTGCCTACTTTTGAGCGCAATTTAATTTACTGCAAGAAATATGTACAAGTTATAAAGTAAATTTATAAAATAAAGTTATGCAACTTAAGCAACTGACCTACATAATAGTATATATCTGTACAAGGTACTCAGAGATAAAATATGTATATGCGAACATGTTGGGGGCCAACTTAAACGAATCAAACCAAGCGTTGCTTCCGCCTGTAAATCGTTTTCACATTCTTGCAGCTTAAATACAATAATTTTAAATATTACAGTGGCCACTTTTGCAATGCTTGCCATTCGCATGCCATCATTATTTTCGCATCCCACATTTATTATCGCCTTCTTGCTTTTACGCAATTTAAATATTGACAGCGCAATATCAACAACAACAGCAACACGAATATCGAGACGCACAATACATGCAATTTGCATAAAAAAAAACGCGAATGCAGTGAAAAAAAGAGAAGAAAATATAAGAGAGGCAAGCCAAGCGCGTGAAGTCAAGTCCTCCGATCAGGCCGCTTGCCAAGCGATTCAGTGAGCTGTGCAATTCCAGCCGTAAATACCAAATAAATACTCATTCATTAATAATAACGTGATAGTTGCGCAACGCGTTTTTACATGAAAAAGCGAGCGTGCATGTGAGCCAGGACTTTTATTTAAGCCATAATTTACAACAATCAACAACAGGAGAGAAATAACAATCTGTGGTCTGGCCAGACTGAGGTGACTGAGGCTCTCTGTGGCTCTTGAATATTGCATGAGCCGTAAATAAGGAATAAATCCATGCAACACGATGTATCTAGATGGATTGATCGTTGGCAAATTTTTGCAATTAAAATAAACAATTTTAAATGAAATTTAACACACGTTTGAATTAATCAAAGTATAGATTATCTGTTATTTTGAGATGCAAAGCTGTATAGATTATAGATAGTAGACAATGAAAGTTCTCGCATATTAAGTATACGCCACGTGTGGCATATACTCGACAGGGTATTCATGCCTGCGACGAACTTAAAATCCATTTACTTTCTTATAAAATATATATTTAAATCATGCGCCCCGCTGGCGACTTGCAAGTCATTCAACTCGGCTGACAACAGCAGCAGCAGCAACAGCAGCAACAACACAACAGCAACAACACAACAGCAACAACACAACAGCAACAACACAACAGCAACACGCATTTTTAATTACGCTTTTATGCTCAAGTAAAAAATTGATGCGGCGCCAAGTGGATCTGTCTGTCCGTCTGGCCATCGAGTGTCTACAATAAATTGCATCGAAAATACATAACACGCAGTATACTTATGTGTGTGTTTGTGACACACATACACACACACACGCAATACATACACACATTAACGGATGCAGAGCTAAAGGCGTTGCCCGCCTGTCTTCGGCACCTTTGACCGAAATTGTTTTTTGTGGGTGGCAAATTAAATGCAAATATTTTTGCTATGCATGCGGCGCATTTGTTGTTGCCACGCCCACAGTGTCGGCGTGCCCACTGTGCAGGAGGGGGGCGGAGGGGGGCAGGGAGGTAGAAAAGGCCGCTTAAATTATGCATGCCAATGGTCGGCGTTGAGTCCACGCGTTGCCGCATGCAATGGCAGGCAGGCATGGAAGTGTGCGTGTGTGCCAGGGAGTGTGTGTGTATGTGAGGGAGTGTGCGTGTGTGTGTGTATTTCCCGTTGAAAGGACAATGGCATGCAGCGTTCATAGCGCTCGCGCCACCCTGGCAATAATAATGGGCGCAATGATGGCACGTAGACAACTCTTTTGTCATATCAAATTGTGTTGAACATTTAACGTAAATTGTCGCATTGTGCGAGAGTGCAGGGAGGGGGGGAAATGGTTGTAGGAGGGGCACGGGGGGGTCGCATATCCTGCAATGTATTGAAGGCACTTAACACAAGGCGACAAGCGCACGCCATTCTCTATTCTTCTTTTTTTTCTTTTTTTTTTGAGCTCTCTTCCAACAAGTTTGTCAAGTGGCAGGCGAACGAGTATAAATACTGTCAGGCTCCATTAGACACACACACACACACACACGCACACACACACTACTCTGGCTATGGAATATGAGAGCAAACTGAGCTTTTGTTTGCATTAAATGCCTTTTACTCTGCCTGCGCTCAACTGATATCTAGACAAATTTTACCACAGAGCTGCAATTGGTTTAATTGGCTTACCAAGTGTTTGATAGCTGCTCCCTTTGTCAGCAAATCCCTCAATAAGCATAAACATATAAACACGTATTCTATATGTATGTGTATGTTGTATCGTCTCTCTATGTCGTACGATATTAGCAGGGAATGCATTTAGCAAGAACTGAGAACTGTGTAAAGCTTAACGCAATTCAAGCGAGCTGATGCTATGATATGCTCTGTCATTACTTGGTTTGCTTTGGTATTGGTGTGTGTGTGTGTGTGTGTGTGTGTGGTTAGAGCACATAACAATTTGCAAAGTGTAGGGGGGAAAAACCACAACTTAAGAGATAGATACAGAAATTAGTTGAAGAATTTATTTCCATTTAAATACAAGTGAATAAGGAAATGCCTTATGCAACATGCAGATAAGTTCCTAAATATACATATATCTAATATGTAAACGCAGCTTATGATAATTCTTCAAATATATAGATTATGTTATTTGCCAGTAAATACAAGCACATAGTTTATAATAATTCATCTTATAGGTATTTCCCTCAACAACTCTTCAAACAATCGCAACTATTTTCCATTTCCTCTATCAAATATTTCTCTCTGATTACTGCCAACAATTCTCGATCCACTTGTCAGCTTAATCAGTGTCCTCAAAATACCAAACAATTTGCTAATACTTTCGCTTACTATCAGAAAACCATCAAGAACCTGCGAAACATCTATAAAATATGCCAAGCGCACACAACACAGACACACAGATTTTATGCAGAAAAAAAAAAAAAAAAAAAAAAGAAAAGGAAACAAAAGCAGCAAAAAAATACAATAACAAAAAATACCACAAGCCGATTGAATAATTACATAAATCTCGGTTATATTAGCATTTTTCACTGAAGGCACAGCGTAGTTTGCGAATATTTTGTGGCCACAAATATATAACAAAAAAATAAAAAAAAGGAAAATGCGAGAAAAAAATACCAAATCGAAGCATAAATTTACAAGCAATCTGGCATGCAAAAACCAACTGGCAGCCACGCCCAGCCGCCTCCCTACAAAATGATTGTTACCCAAGCTGGAGAGTTGGCTGTGGCTCTTATTGGACATTTAAAGGTTTTTGCTCATTTGCATATTTGATTTATAGACTGAATATTGTAAGTAAGGTCCAGCAGGGGTCGCTTAACAGTTATATACCCCTAGGCCCCCTCCTAGATTCTCCATTTATTGTAATGCAATTTCTTCTTTCTATCTCTCTCTCTCTCTCTCTCTCTCTTGCAGGTTACGGCTACCGATGGCGATGTAGATAGACCAATAAATATTGTATATTTCCTTACCGGCCAGGGCATCGACCCTGATAATACGGCGAATAGTAAATTCGATATAAATCGCACAACTGGCGATATTTTTGTACTTAAGGTAAGTTGAGTATTTAAGCAGATTTTCCCGCCCCTAAGCCCCCCCTCCCTGCGGAAATACCATAAAGCTGGCCGCGATCCGACCCTAATGAATGCCAGTTAAATTCCCCAACAACAGACGACGATGACGATGGGCCCCGCAGGAGGTAAAGTGCGCAAATGGCGCGCAGTAACTTTTTAACACCCCCCCCCCCTGCCCGCTTACCTGAGCCCTAGGATTACAGTAAGTGCCGGCGAGGGGGTGGATGGGGGGAGGAGTAGCCTGAACAGCTGTTGGCAGTTTACAATTGGGCCAACAGTTTTGTACACTCACTCGACGAACAATTCAAAATACACACATACACAGTTTGGCAGCAATTGCCTCGTACACTGAAATTAATTTCTTGAAATTATCGAATAAAAAAAGAAAGAGAATTTTAAACATTTTCAGTTCAAATTTTTTGTAATTTAATCAACTGTCAAACTGTTCAAAGCAGTCGCTAAAAGTAACAAAATAAATATACCAAAAATATATGCTGCAAAAATACTACAGTATTTTTGTTGTTGGTATTTTTTTTATGCCGGCCCTTGCCTGTTGTCGATTGTTAACAGCGCGCCTGTGAATTGTAAAGCTTTCGACGCGGCACGGTGGCGTATGATTAATTTAAAACTGTGTCAAACCGCACAATCTCTCACACACAGCCAGGGGGGAAGGCAAAGGGGAAAGGGAAAGGGGGAGGGGGAGGGAGCAGTAGAGCGACATTTTTGGAGCATAAAAACTGCAACCGTTTGATGCCAACGACATGAACTCCAATTAATTTCAGACAAAGTCCATAAAAACAACCAGCCAAATGGCCATGGCAGCGACCCCAGCTCCCCCCTCTCTCTCTTTGCCCTTGATCCCACCCCTGCCCCATTGGACAATTCCAATTCCAGTGGTGCCTCCTGCTCCTGCTCCTCCAGCTCATACAATCTGCATCAAATGTTCAAATGTTGCTGCTGCTGTTGGCGGCTTGCTTTATTTGTTTTATTGTTTTAGGAGCTGCATATGTGTGGGAGTGTAACAGGGGAGGGGGAGGAGGGGGAGGGGGTGTCTCCTCTCAACTGGCAGCGACAGCATGTGGCATTTGTGGTTTTGACGCTCTACAAGCACAACCACATGTAAATGACATTCGTCGTTCGTTATTGGTGCGTGGTTGCCTCGCATAAAATTGTGTTTAAAATGTCGAGTGTGTGAGGGAGGGGGAGGGGGAGAGTGGTAGACAGGAAGCGGAAGTGGTGCTGGGCAAGTCGTTGAGTTGAGTTGAGTTTAGCGCGCTTCTTCCCACTCGACAGCTGCAACGCGGTATTTAATTTGTAATTGCTTTTGCCATGCGTGTCACATGGCACTCAAATCGGAATGCAAACTGCCAACAGCGACATGTGAAACATTTTCCCGTTAGCTTTAATGGAGCGCATAGGCCGATTTCAGCCATTTGCAAAAAAAAAAAAAATAAACGAAAGTTTGATTTTCAGCTTTGATTTTATTGATGGCAATTTAAACAGAAGTGAAAAAAAGAAAAACAAATATAATTGCTACCTATTTCCTGGAAATACTACAATACACTGTGGGCATTAAGTATACGCATAGTGAGCAACACAATGGGCGTCTTAAGAGCAGACAAAAAAATTTCTAGGCAAAGCCTATTACACTTGTTAGTGATGAGCAGAAAAACAAACCACTCCCCTCTGCTTCTTTAATAATCCTCCATGAATTGTTAAGAAAATATGCTGGAAAATTATAAAGAAGCTAGAAAATTGTTACTATAACTTTAAATTTACAATAAAATTTGAAAATACGAAATTACTATAACTATAAATTTACAATAAAATTTGAAAATTCAAAATACCTAAATTTCTAATTTATTTTAATTTGAGTACTCACACAAACATGGTCGAACACCTTCCCCCTGCAGCCTCCCCTGAGGCAGACACACACAACAAACAAAGACACTTTGGGCCCATTCAAATCGAAGCTTTGCATGTAAACAAGCACTAATACAAGTGCAATTACAGGCACACAAGTGTTTTGAAGTTACACACACATACACACACATGTGTCTATAGATTTGTATAGGTAAACAATAAATATAGTCGAAGGTATTTGGAATTTGCATAGTGAAGCAGAAGCTGGCAAAGGGAAATGTAATTGAAACAAGGCTTAATCCACCTGGCCGAGAAGAGCAAGCAAAATGAGCTGAGTAAGCGTTACTTAAGGATAATTTAAATAGGATCAGAAACGGAGGGAACAGCAGGACAGACAGACAGACGGGCAGACAGACAGACAGACAGGCAGACAGACAGACAGGCAGCTGGAACTGCTGGCAGACACTCCCTGTAGAAATCGAACACATTTCATTTGATTTGATGGCTTTTATTTTGTCATCCAAATGAATATATAAGGCGGGACGGGGGGGAGGCCAGGGATTGAGGCGATTTCATGGGGATAACTCATTTAATGAGAGAAATCTAATATGAGACCAAGCAAATACATTGAGCTCAACCAGAACCACAAAGATGTACACACAGAGTGGGGCAAACAGAGCGCACAGGAAGTGGGCGGGGCCAAGTGGGGGGAAAGGACAAGGCAAGGACCTGAAGCTGACAATGAGACATGTCAGCTGGGTTTGTTGTTGTTGTTGTTGTTCCTGTCTGAGTTGTCTCAGTTGCAGTTTCCTGCCGATGGCATAAAATAATTTGCAAACAAACAGACAAACAGCTGGCAAATCAAATGCTTCTCACTCTATGTCAATATGTGTGTCCCTCTCTCTCTTTCTCTTACTCTGTCTCACTCATTTCGTTGTCTCTGTCTCATTGTATAGCCCCTGGACCGGGATCAGCCCAACGGGCGGCCACAATGGCGCTTCACCGTGTTCGCACAGGACGAGGGCGGGGAGGGACTGGTCGGCTATGCGGACATTCAAGTTAATCTGAAGGACATCAATGACAATGCGCCGCAGTTTCCGCTGGGCGTCTACTTTGGCAATGTCACCGAGAACGGCACCGCCGGCAGCATCGTGATGACAATGTCTGCCATTGACTATGACGATCCCAACGAGAGCACCAACGCCAAGTTAATCTACTCAATTGAGAAGAACGTCATCGAGGAGGAGACCGGTGCGCCCATCTTTGAAATAGAGCCCGAAACGGGCCTCATCAAGACGGCCGTCTGTTGTCTCGACCGTGAGCGTACGCCGGACTATTCCATTCAGGTGGTCGCCATGGACGGAGGCGGACTGAAGGGTGAGTAAGCCAATGGACAGGACAGGACTTTGTTTCGGCCAATTGACTAAGCAACCTTTCTATCTCTCTCCCACTTAGGCACCGGCACTGCCTCGATACGCGTCAAGGATTTAAACGATATGCCACCACAGTTCACCAAGGATGAATGGTTCACCGAAGTGGATGAAACGAATGGCACTCACATACCAGAGACACCCATACTCACGGTGACTGTGCAGGATGAGGATGAGACGAATAGTTTCCAGTACAAGGTGGTGCCGAACAGTGGCTTCGGTGCGGATAAGTTTGCCATGGTACGCAATGCCGATGGCACCGGCTCGCTGAAGATCATACAGCCACTGGACTATGAGGATCCGCTGCAGAGCAGTGGCTTCCGGTTTCGCATACAGGTCAACGACAAGGGCGAGGATACTACGGGTGGGGATAAGTATCATGTGGCCTACTCGTGGGTTGTGGTCAAGCTGCGCGATATCAACGATAATGTGCCACGCTTTGAGCGAGATCACATTGAGGTATCCATCTATGAGGACACCAAGGTGGGCACGATCCTGGAACAGTTTCGTGCCAGCGATGCGGATCAGGCTGGACATTCCAGGGTCACCTATCGCATTGTGCGTGCCAGCAATCGTCGCCGTCAATTCGCGATCAGCGATAAGGGCGCGATCAGTGTGCAGCGTCCGTTGGATCGTGAGAGCGCAGATCGTCATCAGGTGCTGATCTTGGCCAGCGATGATGGTAACCCGTCGCGTACAGCAACTGCCACGCTCACTGTGATTGTCAAGGATGTGAATGATAATGCTCCGACGTTGGCACAGGATTACAGGCCTACGCTGCCGGAGAATGTATCGCCACGCAAGATCATCGAGGTCGCCGCACACGATGTGGATGATAGACAGCGTGGCAATGGCGGACCCTTTAGTTTTCGACTGGATCCGCTGGCCAGCGATGAGATACGTGCTGGATTTAAGGTGGAATACGATCGACGTAAGTCTCGAGCATATCCTCAAATTTAGTTCCCTTTAAGCACGCAGGCAGAAGTCAATTTGTGTGCAATTCCCTGCCAATTCCTGAGTCTAATCTGTGGCAACTTCATCCTCATTCAGCATGCAACATGCTGCACTCAGCAATCACTTGAGCCAAGGCTGACTTGGCTTCTCTCCCTCTCTCTCTCTCTCTCTCTCTCGGCTTACTTCATTCAACACAATCAGAATCAAAACGCCAGAACCGAAGTGTGTTTGCATAGTAATGGTGATTGAATTATGCCACAGACAATCAGCATCATCAGCATTGTTTGTGCACAGAGTTAGTTACCAAAAAAAAAAAAAAAAAAAAAAAAAAAAAAACAGCAGCCAAAATAAGGAACAAGAACAAGAGAAAAAAGGAAGCCAAAACGCAAAAACTGAAAACCCCGATTTGGAATAGGCAGAAGTAGGGAAATGGGGGGAGTAGGTTGCTTCAGGCCAGTTTGCCGGCAGAGACACTCAAATGGTAGCTAACTGCTCTTTGTTTTCATAGCTCTTTCATTTGCTTTCTCCCTGCCGGACATGGAATTGGTCTACAGTTTTGTATACCCTCTAAAGGGTATTTTGAATTAGTGAAATGCTTTGCCACATGGCTTCCCCAAGCTTATAAAGTTCTTAAGAGCGCCTTTATTCCAACTATCTGCATTTATAAGCACATACATTTATATTTTACGCATAACTCGTTTTTCATATGAGCTGGATCGAAAATATCTAACATATCTATAAATACATATATTTGCTACCCATCTACCAAATTTCATAGCAATCATAGCATTTCTTCTAGAGTTACAGAGCTCTTAAGAAACTAACTAAGGCAACTACCAGTCGAGCACACTCTTAACATCGTTTTTTTATCCTATCGAATGGTGGACAAAAATCGCATACAAAGCAAATAGAAATAAACGTGGCATCGCAACAAAATCGGAAACCGAATAAAAGAAATTTGAGGTGTCACTTGAATAGGATCCTGACATTGACAAGCCGTGCGTTTTCAATTTTCTCTTTGGCCTTTTTCTTTGGATTTGGGTGTACGTTTTTTTTTTTTCTTTGAATTTTTTCTCGTTGCCTTGGGGTTTTTTTTTTTTTTTTTTGGTTGCCCTGATTTGCTTTCTTTTTTAGGCGTCTAAAATAAATAATTGATTCGGAAAAGCTGCTTAAATACTACGAAATAAGTAAACAATCTAATGAATAGAAAATAAAATGTTAGATCTATGTGATATTAATTAGTATAATTGCCTAGAAATGAGTTGGGTAATTAGTGCAGAATACAAAGTAATTAAATTTAGACTTCTCTCAGGCCTTTCAATTGTTAATCAGGCTTATATATAATTCGGAAATGCAATGCAGTGTTAATTATGCGAAATTCAAGAATGATATTAGAAAATACCGTTTGTTCGCATTTCATTATTGAAATTAGATAATCGTGTCTAGAATACCATGAATGAATTAACAAAATGTGGAAATTTAATTAAACTCTGTGACATAGAGAAAGAGAGGGAGAGAGAGAGAGAGAGAGAGAGAGAGAGAGCGGCAAATTAATAATTTAGTTTCAACTATTTCGAACCTTTGGTGAGGTTTTTGAAGAGCTTTTCCACTCACTTTATCCATTGTGAACCATTTCAACTGCAACTCAACAAACTTTTCACACACATTTGGGTATTTTTTTTTTGTTTTCAGGGGGCGACAATGGCAACGGCGTTGCCATCATCTCATCGCTGCGCCCCTTCGACCGTGAGCTGCAGAAGTCCTATGCCATTCCCATCGAGATAAAGGATAACGGGGCACCGGCCATGACAGGCACCAGCACGCTGACGGTGACCATTGGCGATGTGAACGACAACAAAATGCAACCGGGCAGCAAATCCGTGCTGGTCTACAACTATCAGGGACAGTCGCAGGACACACCCATCGGCCGTGTCTACGTGAACGATCCCGACGACTGGGACGTGCCGGACAAGAAGTACTACTGGGAGGCGCAAGAGCATCAACGCTTCAAACTGGACACAGACACAGGCATCCTGACAATGCGTGCGGGCACCCGACGAGGACGCTATCAACTGCGCTTCAAGGTAAGCGGGTTGGCCGGAAAGGCATCGAGTTAATTAGACGTGAAACTGGTCGGGAAGGAGGTGCGGTAGTTGTGGTAGAACCATGTGACGTCTTGAAACGAGACCGAGTTTGACAGCTTTAAAATCTCTCTCAGTTTGTAGCCTTATTTACTCAGCAGTTATAGGAACTACTAGATTCGGAATTTCTAGTATCTTTAGACTCTTTAGACTCTTTAGACTCTTTAGACTCTTTAGACTCTTTAGACTCTTTAGACTCTTTAGACTCTTTAGACTCTTTAGACTCTTTAGACTCTTTAGACTCTTTAGACTCTTTAGACTCTTTAGACTCTTTAGACTCTTTAGACTCTTTAGACTCTTTAGACTCTTTAGACTCTTTAGACTCTTTAGACTCTTTAGACTCTTTAGACTCTTTAGACTCTTTAGACTCTTTAGACTCTTTAGACTCTTTAGACTCTTTAGACTCTTTAGACTCTTTAGACTCTTTAGACTCTTTAGACTCTTTAGACTCTTTAGACTCTTTAGACTCTTTAGACTCTTTAGACTCTTTAGACTCTTTAGACTCTTTAGACTCTTTAGACTCTTTAGACTCTTTAGACTCTTTAGACTCTTTAGACTCTTTAGACTCTTTAGACTCTTTAGACTCTTTAGACTCTTTTAGACTCTTTAGACTCTTTAGACTCTTTAGACTCTTTAGACTCTTTAGACTCTTTAGACTCTTTAGACTCTTTAGACTCTTTAGACTCTTTAGACTCTTTAGACTCTTTAGACTCTTTAGACTCTTTAGACTCTTTAGACTCTTTAGACTCTTTAGACTCTTTAGACTCTTTAGACTCTTTAGACTCTTTAGACTCTTTAGACTCTTTAGACTCTTTAGACTCTTTAGACTCTTTAGACTCTTTAGACTCTTTAGACTCTTTAGACTCTTTAGACTCTTTAGACTCTTTAGACTCTTTAGACTCTTTAGACTCTTTAGACTCTTTAGACTCTTTAGACTCTTTAGACTCTTTAGACTCTTTAGACTCTTTAGACTCTTTAGACTCTTTAGACTCTTTAGACTCTTTAGACTCTTTAGACTCTTTAGACTCTTTAGACTCTTTAGACTCTTTAGACTCTTTAGACTCTTTAGACTCTTTAGACTCTTTAGACTCTTTAGACTCTTTAGACTCCTTGGACTCCTTGGACTCCTTGGACTCCTTGGACTCCTTGGACTCCTTGGACTCCTTGGACTCCTTAGACTCCTTAGACTCTTTAGACTCCTTAGACTCTTTGGACTCCTTAGACTCTTTAGACTCTTTAGACTCTGGACTCCTTGGACTCTTTAGACTCTTTGGACTCCTTGGACTCTTTAGACTCCTTGGACTCCTTAGACTCCTTGGAGACTCTTTAGACTCTTTAGACTCCTTGGACTCTTTAGACTCCTTAGACTCCTTGGACTCTTTGGACTCCTTGGACTCCTTGGACTCCTTGGACTCCTTGGACTCCTTTGGACTCCTTGGACTCCTTAGACTCTTTGGACTCCTTAGACTCCTTGGACTCCTTGGACTCCTTGGACTCCTTGGACTCCTTGGACTCCTTGGACTCCTTGGACTCCTTGGACTCCTTGGACTCCTTGGACTCCTTGGACTCCTTGGACTCCTTGGACTCCTTGGACTCCTTGGACTCCTTGGACTCCTTGGACTCCTTGGACTCCTTGGACTCCTTGGACTCCTTGGACTCCTTGGACTCCTTGGACTCCTTGGACTCCTTAGACTCCTTAGACTCCTTGGACTCCTTGGACTCCTTGGACTCCTTAGACTCCTTTAGACTCCTTAGGCGGGTTAGAATCTCCAATCTCGTTAGACGGGTTAGACCCTTAAGACTCGCTAGACTCCTTGACTCAATCGATCCCCCTTCCAGGTGTACGATCGGGAACATGGTCAGGAAGACATACCCGCCAATCTGAGCGTCACGGTGCGTGACATTACCACGGAGGCAGTGCAGCAGGCTGGTTCGATGCGGCTGGCGCACATCACGGACGAGGACTTTGTGCGCACCTGGAACCCGTTGAAGCAGCAAGTGGAACCCTCGAAGCTGGAAAGGTTTCGCAACAAGCTGGCGGAGCTGCTCTACACGGATCGTGACAATGTGGACGTGTTCAGTGTGCAGCTGCGTTCCGATTCGCCCTACCCCCTGACGGATGTGCACTTTGCCGCCCGCTCGGCGACGCAGCAGCCCTACTTCAAGGCCGTCCGACTCAATGGGGTGGTGCAGATGCATCGCGAGGAGATCGAACAGGAGGTGGGACTGAACATAACCATGGTGCACATCGATGAGTGCCTGCACGAGGGCAAAGGCAAATGCGCCGGCGGCTCGTGCAGCTCTCGGGTTGAGCTGGGCAAGCGACCGTATACGGTGAGTGTGAATCGCACCGCCCTGGTCGGAGTGCGACTGGAGCTGAGTGCGCAATGCGTGTGCCGGGCGAGAAACTTCAGCGAGCACGATCACAATTGTCGCTCGCATCATTGCTACAATGGGGGACGCTGCGTGGAGACGCGCAACGGGCCACGCTGTGTGGCCTGCCCGGTGGGCTATGGAGGACCACGTTGCCAGCAATCGACGCGTAGCTTTCGGGGCAACGGTTGGGCCTGGTATCCGCCGCTTGAGCTCTGCTCGGAGTCCCATCTCAGTCTGGAGTTCATTACACGCGAAGCCGATGGCCTGATACTCTACAATGGACCCATAGTGCCGCCCAAGCAGGGTGAGCCGATAATCAGTGACTTCATAGCCATCGAACTGGAGCAGGGTTATCCACGCCTGCTCATCGATTTCGGCTCGGGCACCCTGGAGTTGCGTGTGAAGACCAAGAAGACCCTGGACGATGGCGTCTGGCATCGTTTGGATGTGTTCTGGGATGCAGAGAATGTACGCATGGTGGTGGATTTCTGTCGCACTGCGATTGTCTCAGAGCTGGAGGATGGCAGTGCGCCGGAGTTCGATGACAATGCTTGCCAGGCACGAGGACAGATACCTCCATTCGCGGAGACTCTCAATCTCAATCAACCCCTGCAGCTGGGCGGATTGTATCGCCAGCATTTCGATCAGACACTCTACAATTGGCAATATGCATTCAGCTCGAAGGGATTCGATGGTTGCATACGCAATGTGATGCACAATTCGGAGCACTATGATCTGGCCTTTCCCGCCCTGGCACGCAACAGTTTCCCCGCCTGCCCGCAAACGGATGAGGTGTGCCTGAAGACAGAGCATACGGCACGCTGTTGGGATCATGGCAATTGTGTGGCCAGCCTGGTGCAGGCCAAGTGCCATTGCCAGCCCGGCTGGATGGGTCCTGCCTGCAATGTGCCCACTGTGCCGGCCACGTTCAAGGCGCAGAGTTATGTGAAGTTCGCCCTGAGCTTCGAACCGGATCGTTTCAGCACGCAGCTGCAGTTGAGATTTCGCACCAGGGAACAGAGCGGGGAATTGTTCCGGGTGAGTGATCAACATCAGCGGGAGTATGCGATCTTGGAGCTGCGACGTGGTCAACTCCAGTTTCGCTTCAATCTCAACTCGCTGCGCAATGAGGAGCAACTGCTGGCGCTGACCGCCATCGCAGTCAACGATGGCCAGTGGCATGTGGTGCGCATCAGTCGCTACGGATCGGCTGCGATGCTGGAGCTGGATGGGGGCGAGTCGAGGCGTTACAATGAATCGTTTCACTATCAGGGCCATCAGTGGCTCAGCATCGACAAGCAGGAGGGGGTCTATGCGGGCGGCAAGGCGGAGTATACGGGCGTCAAAACGTTTGAGGTGCAATCGGACTTCCAGCGCAGTTGCCTGGACGACATCAGGTGAGGAGCTGCGTCTGCCAATTATGCGCAATTTTTACACCCCTCCCTCCCTCCCTTTTGCAGATTGGATGGCAAGCATCTGCCCCTGCCGCCGGCCATGAACGGCACACAGTGGGGACAAGCGACGATGGCACGGAATGTGGAACGCAACTGCCCATCGAATCGACCCTGTTCCAATGTCATCTGTCCGGATCCCTTTGATTGTGTTGATTTGTGGAACGAGTACGAGTGCACGTAAGTATGCTGCAAACACCTTGCAGTTGTGTCGATTGCCCTGCACCCCCCCCCCCCTTCCCTACCTCTTTTCAACTACGCCTCTGCCAACAATGGAAAATGTGTTGTGCCATTGCCTGCAGTTGCGGGCTTTGCCAGGCAAACACACACACGCTCCAGCCTCTCTACTTGTTTCTCCTTCTCCTTCTCTCTCCCCTCTCTCTCCCTCTCTCTTTCTCCCTCTCTTTTGGCCTACCCTAAATCATATGTACTTTGCCCACACTAATTGCACAACGCACTCCATTCACTCTGCCGCACAGAAATCAAAGACAAACATGGCAAAATTTCGGTGTATTCTACCATAATGGAGCGTGCTATACTAAGTCGGCTAAAGGCTGCCAAGTTGCTTGAACTACGGCAAGCTTTAGTACAAACCTTAAGCTTACTTAGAGCTAAGTTGCTCCTTTGATTGCCAGCAGAGAAGCAAGGCCAGGAAAAGGGGATAACTGCCAGGGGAAATAACTTAGGGACTAAGGGTAGCTGAAACTCAAGTGCAGTAAATCAGAGATATCCTAAAGAAAGAAGTTGAAAAATTTAGAAATATTAAAGAAAAGAGAGAGTTACCTAGGTGTAATCTAGAACTAGCAAGAAGTCACTAGGGATAGCAGCAAGGTAGTAAAAGGTTACCTAAAGCTAGCTATATGTTCCTAGAGCTGAGAGCCTGTCAAGAATAGTTATAGCCAGAGGAAACTCAGGGTAGCAAGGGCAGGAAGTCAATGAAGGGAACAGCCTAACATAGAACTCATAAGAAAAAAGTATAAGTAATTTGGAATACATAAGAACAGAAAGAGAGATACACCTAGGGGTAATCCTAAACCAGCTAGGAGTCACTAGGGAAAGCAACAAGTTGGTAAGGAATACCTAGAGCTAGCTAGAAGTTCTCTAAAGCTGAGACCCTCTCAAGAATACCTAAAAGTATGTAGGGTAAGCAGTTCAAAAAGTGAGAGCAGTAAAAAGATCTAGAACTGAGAGGCTCTCAAGGGGTTAGCAGTCCAAGAAATTAGAGCAGGATGAATGTTTTAAGGATCTTTCAAATACTCATAATACTAACCAACAAATCAAGAGAGAAAGGTATTTCTAGGGATAGCAATAAAGTAGTCAGGGATACCTACAGTCCCTAGAGCTGAGAGCCTGTGAAGAATACCTATAAGCATGTAGGGTTAGTAGTTCAAAAAGTGAGAGCAGGAAGAGTCTTTGGAGAATCTTTGAAATACACATAATACTAACCAATAAATCAAGGGGGAAAGGTAGACAGGGGAAGGTATTTCTAGGGATAGCAGCAAGGTAGTAAGGGATACCTAGAGTACTTATAAGTATGTAGGGTTAACGGTTCAAGAAGTGAGAGCAGGAAAAATCTTTGAAGGATCCATTAAATATTCATAATACTAACCAACAAATTAAGGAAGATAGGTAGACAGTATGTAGGGAAGGTAGTACTTATAAGTATGTAGGGTTAGCAGTTCAAGAAGTGAGAGCTGGAATCTCTCAAATATATCTAAAAACAAAACAAACCAAGAAAACAAGAGCCAGGGGTAGTCAGAGGAAGTTAGAGAAAACCAGAGAAACCTTAACAAAGCAGGCAAAACCAGTGGCAGCCAGGCAAAGCTTGTGGTAACTTTGGATATCTCCTGGCTGAAGGAGAAGTAGGAACCCATCAAACATATCGGAAGTCATGCCAAACAGAATAATATCAATTGTCATCGACGCATCGCATCGCAGCGTTGCAGTTGACTGTGGAGATGCCACAGAAATGCATATATAATATAAATACAATCTATATATATCAGCTGGCAATGTCTTGCTATATGTCAGCAGGCACATGACTTTCGTTATGCCTCGACTCCTCCTCCTGCTTAGCATCGCGCACATTTTCCACATCATTAGTTCTTGCCGAGTGACTCCATTTGAGCCGCATGGAGAACAAACAGACGCCCCCTAGAACCACCAGGTTTCGCCTGCCTCTATCTATCATGCTTTTGCCACAGCTCCCAATCCCCTATCCCAACTAACGAGCCCCTCCCACTGTGCTTCGTGCTCCATTTACTTTTGCCATTATATCAGCAGAAGCAGCTGCAGACGCTGTGGGAGAACATCATCCTGGAAAGGGAGGGGAGGAGGGGCTGTGGCCCCATTTGCAAGACGATTTGAAGAGTTCTACAGCTTTTTAAGCAAATTTAAATAGTGTCGAAGGAGTAGGGCAAGCGGAGAGGGGAAGGAAAGGCAGGCAGCTCCCTTGTGTGTAGCTGAGCCTCCTTATGAGCCGCGTGTCCAGGTGGCGACGTGCCATAAATTATGCCTCCATTTTAGCCTCGATTCCAATTGCATTGTGCAAGTCCAACGTGCAATTCGTGTCAGTTGGGTAAAATGTTGCCTTCTCTTTCTCTTACTTTCTCTCTCTCTCTCTCTCTCTCTCTCTCTATCCGTCTGTCCGCTGTCCAATCACAAGATGAATTGACCCAAATTTCTGCGTGTGTTGAGAGTAAAAAGTGAAAGCGCGCGCAAGTTGTGCAAATTATGCGATTTACAGTTGAAAATGCAGAGAAAATTTAAGGAAAATTTATGAAACTTGGCAGAATTCCCGCTCATTAAATGATAGAGTTTTAAAATCATATACTAAGTATTTTTAAGAACTCTGCCATTCATTCCAAAATCATATTAAATTCATAATTCGAAAAAAAAAAGATTAAGCTGCATTAAATAGTTTGGAAAAGTGCTTAGAGGGAGCGCACAGTTTTGGAAATTTACCTCATGAGATAATGATTACATCCCCAGAGAGAGAGAGAGAGAGAGAGAGAGAGAGAGAGAGGGAAACTAATCCCATAGAGGGAGCTGGAGAGCAAGGGAGAGGCTGCCCAACGGAACTAACGCGCTTAATGCGCTGCAAACCTACCAGCTATGCCTTTTCCTCTCTCTCTCTCTCTCTCTCTCTCTCTCCTCTCTCCCCTTCCTGCCCTCCTCCCCTTGTCATTGAAACAACTGTCCAACTTTTGTGTTGAAATAAAAAGTTGAAGCTTTTCGGCAAAAAGTTCTGCACAACATGAATATTACAAACGTAACACGAGATTCTAACTACCTCTCCCTCTCTCTTTCTCCCTCTCTCTGCCTCTATCTCTTTCCTCCCCAACAGCTGCAGCGAGGGCCGCATCATGTCAGCGGATACGAAGGGCTGTGTCGATCGCAACGAATGCCTGGACATGCCGTGCCTAAACGGCGGCACCTGCATCAATCTGGAGCCACGTCTGCGGTATCGCTGCATCTGCCCCGAGGGATATTGGGGCGAGAACTGTGAGCTGGTGCAGGAGGGACAACGGCTGAAGCTCAGCATGGGCGCCTTGGGCGCCATATTCGTTTGCCTGATTATCATATTGAGTAAGTACTGTAGTCGGTTGCGGCATGGGGGGGGAGGGGGATGCCACGCTAAGCTGCTGCAATTTGCCATGCATGTGTGTCAGTTAAAGCGGCTTAAGTCGCACATACGTGCCCCTCGTACCTCCCCCCCCTCCTCACCCTCAAGTCTTGCCTCGCTTTGTTTTCCGTTCTCTGTTTTTTTTTTTTTACATGTAAATGCAATTTTCAGTGGGTTGAACGCGCTGCACTTAAATCCCGGCGAGAAAAAGCCGTTCCCTGCCTGTTTGCATGGGCGTTTGCCACGCCCCTTTCTCCCTCACAAAGTGCCACAATTCTTGCTTACTTTTCTGGCGCCAATCCAGGGCAATCTCTGGCTGGTGCCAACATGAATTTGCATTTCTCTCCCCCCCCTGGCGACGAGGCTAGTTAAGCAGACAACAAACGGTAGAAAAATTAACAGAAAAAAAAAAAAAATCGTATATCATTCAATATGATTTTTCCATTGGTTTTCCGTTAACAAACATTGGCATGAAAATCGCATGAAAACTGTGAAAATTTTCCGCTGCGGTTTTTAATTTTATTTAACAAATTTCACAGCGTAATTAACGCAGTCACAGCAAAAAATAAAAATAAAAAAAAATAAATGTATTTACAATTTATTCCGTTACTCTGTAAAATTACAGGGTATTCAGCTGCGCAGCACACATTTTCTTTGGCATTTAGAAAACTTTTGCCTTGCGACTCAAGTTACACAATTTTTTAATTTTATTCAACAAATTTCATAGCGTAATTAACGCAGTCACAGCAAAAAATAAAAATAAAATAAATGTATTTACAATTTATTGCATTACTCTGTAAAATTACAGGGTATTCAGCTGCGCAGCACACATTTTCTTTGGCATTTAGAAAACTTTTGCCTTGCGACTCAAGTTACACAATTTTTGTCGTATTTTACGCTAATGGACAGCAAGCTGATTATTCATAGTTTATTCACATGTTGCACTCACGCCTAGGGCTTCCATCCACTATTCATTCATATGCAGTCAGAGAGGCAACTGTACTACAATCAGCTGCAACTGTACAAGTTGTGGTCGTCGGGTCTCGACCGTCTCTCGATGCGTTCTAATCGTTCCATTTGTCGGATTTGGTTTTTACTTTTACAAAGAATTCACTTGATTGCAGCTGTGTGTGTGTGTGTGTGTGTGTGTGTGTGTGTGTGTACTTTATCCAACACTGCCACTTAATGGACTTTTGTTCGAGTGCTGGTGGCGAGAAGTGGGCGGGGCGTTAAGTGGATTTGACCATTTTGAAAATGTTGCACATGGTACACGCTGGCGTATACGCAATGTGCGACAATTTATTTTCGTTGCAGGCAATTCGACTCGTTTGGGATTTCAAAGGATTTTCAATTAGCGCGACTTTTTTCACGCACTGCGCTCGCTCTCTCTTTCTCTTTCTATCCCCTTGCTCACTTTGCTTTCTTTGCCAGCAATTTATCTGCCGCCATATTTAAAAGTGAAGCTGATTTATCCTTCAGCTAGCAGGCTTGCCCAGGCTAGAAGGGAAAGGGGAAGTGTGTTGAGGGGGGAGGGGGGCAACAATTACAACGAAACCTTAAGCTAATTAGTCGCTGTGGGGCCAGCTAATTACAGCGTTCGCCTCCTTTTTTGGACCACAAGAGGCAGCATCACGCATACGCAGTGTTGGCCATAAAACCGCTAAACCGCAAAATAGGCGCAATAAATAAACGCAAACGAATGTTCTGGCACAGCAGGCACAGTACACACGCACACACACACACACACACACACACAAGACAAAGTCTTTTCGTTTATGAAGTGAAAATTTCAAGAAACTGACAACAAGTAAAGACAGTTTACCCTGCCCCTCTCTCGCGAAAAAACTAAATAATTATCTAACATTATTTACAGTCAACGCTTTTTGTGCTCACCCAAGTTCTTCTTTGTCGCCATCGCCATCGCCATCGCTATCGTGTCTTTCCTGTGTAATCTCAGAATCGCTGAACTGTATTTTGGCATAAAATTTCAGTGGAAAAAAAAAGGGACCCAGCTCAGCTGCCTCACCCTGATGAGCTGCCACGCCAGTGACCTACACACAGTGCGCTGTTGTCTTCTGTCCCCTTCTGTCTCACATCTGCCTGCTGTTCCCAAAGTTTCAGCTGCCCAAAACAAAAAACAAAACAGAAAAAAAAAAAAAACAGGGACAACTTTAAGCAAGATACGTGTGAGAAAAAAACACTCTGTAAATGTGTCGTCCAGTTAAGTCCCAAAACAAAGACAGGAAGAGAGCAGGCTTTTGCGTACTCCATAGGGAGATACCTTTAGCCATTATGTTTATTTTGGGTCTGGTTCAGCTGTCTCTCAGCTTGTTGAATCCAGATAGAGTACTACATATATGTGTTTGTCTAGCAAAAGCTTAAAGTGGAATAATTTTCAGAGAGAGAGTTAGAAAGCCAAAAAGTGCTGGAAATATTTAAGAACTTGCTGGGAACTTTTTAATCTTTTTTTTTTAAATTGTGCAGATTTTATGAAATGAAAAAATGTTGGAAAAAAAAATAGGAAAGTATTTTAAAATTATTATTAAATACTCTATTTAAACTCTCTGGATTTTGCAGAGAGAGGAGTTACAAAGCCAAAAATTGCTGGAAATATTTGAGAGCCTTTCTAGAAACTTTTTAATCTTTTTAAAAATAAATTGTGCAGATTTTTAAATATAAAAAAAAATGTGAAAATAGAAAAAAAAGATGAGCAAAATATTTTTAAATTATTATTAAATTTTTTTATAATTGAGATACTCTATATAAACTCTCCGGCTTCTGCCATTTTATGCAGTTAATGATATAATAGCAATCAATTTGGCAGGAACAGCAACTTAATCAAGTCGAGTAAGGGAGAGATCTGCAAGTATTGTTTTAGTTTTCTACCACTTAATTACTTTAACTTGTGCAATTAGCATTTGCATAGTTTCGATTACCTTTTCTTCCTCTTTCTCCTCTTTCTCTCTCACCTTCTGGGTCCAAGTGCCACTTAAGAAAATCAGCACAAGCCGCCGTCTGCTGCGAACAGAGGCAAAGAATTTTCTTAAACACTTTTCCCGTAGCGTTGTCTGTTTTCTTTTAAGCAGCCCCCTCCCTGCTGGGATAAAAATGTGAAATAAATACGCAAAAGGGACTCCGTGTTTGCATTTAATGAACCTAATTAAATCTAAAGAAAAATGTAAAACAAGCGAAAGTAAGTAATAAATGGAGAAGAGAGAGAGAGAGAGAGAGAGTGGAAACAAAGAGAGAGAGAGAAAACAGTGCTTAGTACTTAATGTGGATATTAAAATAATAATGAGAGTCTGCTGCTGCCGAGTTCAAACTCATCGCTGCCCATATTAATGTATATTTTGACCCCAACCCCGAGCCCAACCCCAACCCTGACCCTGGCCCTGGCAACAGCTGTTGCAAAAGGCAAACTAATGAATCTGCTTAGCCGAAAAAAGCGAAAAAACAAGCTAGAAAAGTGCACAACATGCCGTTTTCTCATTTCTAGAAACTGAAACCGAGTTTTAATTATTTTCACTCGACATGTTTGTCGAGTCCCCCGCAGACCCCACTGATATTGCTGTCAACTGATGCGCAAATGATAAAATGCACTTTCTCTCTCTCTCTCTCTCCAGTCTGTGGCCAAGTTGTTTACAGGGCAGAGTCAGAGTCAGATTCTGAGTCAGGCAGGCTGGCAGTCAGCATAAAACTTATTAATAACTTTATGCTACTTAAGCAAACTGCAGTGCCAAAGAGAGAAGAACATAACAAGTTTTTCTGCGTTTGAAATGCTCTCTCTTTTTTTTTTTTTTTTTTTTTTTTTGGGTTTTGCTGTAATCCGCTTAGCGACGAAGCACCCCAAAAGGCTCTTTAAGAGCAAGAGCAGCAACTATCACTCTATCTATCTCTCTTTTTTATGTTGGCTGGCAAAGTTTAACCTCACAATTACAAAGTACAGCAAGTTGCTCACCAGAAATAGTTGATTATCAGTTCTCAGTTCTTCGGCCATTGCAGAGTGCAATTTATTTTGTCTCTCTATAGCTCAATGAATAAAACTTTTAAATTATCCCAAGCCAAAGCACTAATGGACAACAGATTCGAAATTTTAGCAGCAAACTCTGCAGATTTTCAGTTGATTTCGCAGGCGATTGTAAAGGAGGAGTTCTATAGAATTTTAAACTATATTGCCTTTGAAATTTGCTTGTACAAAATAAACTGAACAATTTCAGAATTTTATAGAATTTTTTCGGCTTTTTTCCGCTACATTTACTAGCCGTTTTTAGCGTAAATTCGCTAGTTCTTCGCAAAACAAAAATTATGTTGCCTGCTTTTAGGCTCAAAGAAAAATTGACGCCAAAAAAAAAGGCTCAAGCCCAAATTGATTTACAATTTTCGCAAATTAAATCATAAATTTTATGCTAAAAATTTTTTTAAAATTTTAAATTTTAAGCAATAATTTCAACTGCAAAATACCCTGTAAGAAACTAACAAATTACTTACGTTTTCCCCTCAGTTCTCGCACTGATATTCGTGCTCTACAATCGCAAACGCAAGACGACCAAGAAGAAGAAACGCGCTGCCGGCGAAAAGGATGTACGTGAAACGGTGATTAGCTATGAGGATGAGGGTGGCGGCGAGGATGATATGACCGCCTTCGATATAACCCCACTGCAAATACCAATCAGTGCGCAGAGCGGCACAATGCCGCCGGACATAGCCGCCTGCAAGATGCCCATTATATGTGAGTAGACACACGTAGACTGGGGCGGAAACTGAGTGTGCATTTTTTTTGGTATTCCCCACGTGCAGATCCAGTGATGACGCTGCTGCCACCGGGCCAGGAATTGAATGTGGCCTACCTGATGGAGGAGCGCAAGCAGCGCATCGACAAGGATCCCAATGCGCCGCCATTCGATGACCTGCGCAACTTTACGTTCGAGGGCAGCGGCAGCATTGCCGAGTCGCTCAGCTCGTTGGCTTCAGGTGAGCAGGGAAAATTGTAGGGTATTCGCAGTCATAATATACCCCTTCTCTATGCACAGGCACCGACGATGAGAATCAAGACTTTAACTATTTACAAAATTGGGGTCCACGTTTCAATGCCCTCGCCGCGATGTACGTGCACGATAAAGCGAAATCCAAACAGCAAACGTCTCCGCCCCTGGACAATGCAGCGGGCAGTGGCGCCGGACCTGGCGGTGGGGGGACAGCAACAGCAACAACAACAATAGAAACAACAGCAGCAGCAACAACGGAGCCCGGCAAAGTTGTATTATAAAAATAAATAGTTAAGTTGTAGTTAAAAATGATGTTTCAGCTGTAAGCGTAATGCCAGGATGTGGCACAGGATATGCAATTTCAACACGACCTACAGACATAAGAGCGAATGGGAGAGAGAGTGAGTGGGAGAGAGAGCGAATGAGAGAGAGAGAGAGAGAGTGAGTGTGTTAGGTTACGTTTACGGATTATTATGGCAGCTCTGGCTCGCCGCACTGTTCGCTATAGCAAAAAATATACCAAATAAATAAGCAAAAAAAAAAGAAAATACAAAATATACCAAGTAAATACCAAGAACAACAACTACAACATTTTAAGCATAGTTTATTCCAATCAGGAATCCAATTTCTTTCCACCTTTCTCCAACTGTTTTTCCCCCTGCGCGAACCAACTTGAAATCAAAATAAATAAAATCAATATTAAAGCAAAATTTAAAATTATAAAAGAAAAAAAATACTAAGATATACTAAATTTAAGCATGCTACCAATACTTAAATGTAAAAGAGTTTATAAAACTTGAAACTAGTCGACAAAACACCCTGTAATATAAACGACATTAACTCTAGCACGTAAGTTGCAGTTGTTTCCCCTTCGTCCCTCTAATAATTAACCCTCCCCAGCCCCAAAAATGTTTTGCAAAGTGCAACTTTCTCATCGAACTCGACACCGATTCGCAAAGTTCACACTGCGATAGAAAACTGAAGAAGAAATTGCAGAAAACTTTGGTGAAATTTTGAAACAAACTAAAACACACAACAAAAAAACGTATTGTAACATAATTTTGTATATATTAAAAAAAGAACGTGTAATTTTAATATTAAATTAATTAAACTAAACTATATAATGGACGACACGTATACACACCTACCAACACACACAGACAGACAAAAAACTACTAGACTAATTGACTACAATTAAAATTAAATTTAAATTTAATTAACGCGAACAAGTTGATCAACATAAATTTCATATTTCTGCATTTACTAGCGAATACACATGGAAAACAAAACAAAACGGAAAACAGACAAAAAATAAACAAGAAATAAAATAGAATTCGAAAAAAAAAACAAGAGAATTAAATGAAAAGACAACTCGAGAAATCATAAAATAATATTGTAAACATATGTATTAAATTATAAAATTGCGATAACGGTTAATTAAATTTACGTTAGTTAATCGACAATTTGTTAGTAGTTAGTAATAAGTGTAATAATTTTTTAAAAATCAATAAACCCAAAAAAAAAAAAAAAAAAACAAGATTAACAAACGAAATGAGAACTAAACTGAAAACTAACAATAAATTTGAAAATGCTAAATTGGGTCAATTGACTTTATCTCGGGGTACTCCTTGGCCAAGTGGCTACGTCTCTGCTCAACGAGGCCTGAAGCCTTCAGCGTATCGGATCGGCCTCTTCCCGTTTGGACAGACAATTCTGGCTTTAATAAGGCGTTAAATTCGAAGGTGCCAAAGGGGAAGAAAAGTGACGAAATGAAAAGTGAATTGAGGAAGAAGCAAAAAAGTAAAAAACAAATACACACTGAAATACCCTGTTGTTTTTTTGTACTTTTGAGCAGCTCATAAATAAAGAAGACTTAATTTAATTATGCCACTTGATACCCTGTAATTTTTAGAGGACTTGATATGCTTGATAAAGCAAGTAAATGTCTGAAAAAAATTATTAGAAATATTTCTCCAGCTTTCCATTTGACATCATTTAAATTTAACATTATCTCTTATTTAACAGCTCAATATACCCCACTGGTAATTGATAAACACGCAGTATATTGTGTAAACTGAATAGAAAACTTTCGGCGTCTGTGAAGCGTTGAAAAACTCAACGAAGCAAGCGACAGGCGACAGGCAAACATGCAATGCGTTTTATGCCAGGAAAAAAAGAAAGTAGAAGAAAAAAAAACCAACATAAAAACGTATCAAGGGACCCCAGAGACGCCGCTTCGAAGAGGGAGGGGGGACAATAACAACGGCAACAACAAGCACGGCTATTTATGCCCGTAAAAAAGGCTAACCTGACCTCTAAGGTCTGCGGCCGTCTGGGCAGGGACACAATCCCCGAGCTGCCCCTTTGCCTGCTGCGTCCTTGGCCAAATGTGATTTGCGTCGATAACAAGGGGGGGGGTGGAAGGGTAGGGGCGTAATAAACGATGGCGGCTTTGTGTGTGCTATCGATATGAAATACGAGTCCGAATTACGGGTTACTCGGGAATTTGTTGTATCGAATTGATGGCTTCAATTAGTTTAAAGATAACACCAAGTGGGCTCTGCGAGTGTGTGTGTGTGGTGTGTGTGTGAGTGGGTGTAGATTAGCCGAGTGGTTTTATGCGAAACATCATTTTACAATTTGCCCAGTCGTTTTTCTATGACATTAATAGACTGCGCAGATTTATAATGTGCGCCAAATAAATTGAGGTATTTTTCGGGAGAATTTCTAAAAGGGAACTTAAGGTGGCAAAGGTTTCAATTGAATTGAAAAGAAAGGGAAAAAGATAAAGAAAAAGGGTTAGCACGTAGTTTGGTGCCCCTTAGCGTGTACACACTGTACCAGGCGTTGGTAACAGCCAAAGTAAGCAAGACAACTAAAACAACAAGTCGTGGGTAGAGGGGGGGGCTGCTAATTGATGGGCGACAGAAGCGTTGGCAGTGCATTAATTTATGGCACTTACAGTGTGTACACACTGATTTTTTTAGTTGTTGAACTTAAGAGTTTAACTCAGCGAGGGTGTAAGCGAGAAGTTGTAGAGAAAAGTAAACAGATTTATTTCGTAGCAAAAATTGCTATATTTATAGCAGAGCAAATTAGCTTGCAGTATTAGTATACCATTTTTATAGCTACTCTGCCATAAAAGCAAATGAATGTCAAATTAATTCAGCCATTATTTTATTGCATTTATCTGTGTTTTTTTTTCTCGCGCTTTGCTTTTATCGACTTAACTGCATAAATCACAAAAAACCTGTGGACAATTTATGCAGATTTCGCTGGGATTTGTTCGTTGTCGATGACTTGCAGTTTTTGCTTAAATCCAGCTAAATATTGCCATAATAATACACACACACCCACAGTTTTAATTCAATAATTTCTCTTGCAATGCCAGCGGCCCGCATTATCGCAAATATCGAATGCAGAAATTGATTTTGTAATATTTATGAAAATTATTTGGGTAAACACTGCAAAAGTAACTTTTAATGATGGAGATTTCCCCCGCTGCCCCCCCTGACTAGCCACCATTTGCATTATAAGCATTTAAGCCAATGCTATTTGCAGTCGAATTCAATGGACACGTTACTTAGTCGGCAAATTGGAAACAACATTTTGGCCGTTATTATTATTTCTAATTGACTTTCGTGCTCGCTTCGCGCTCCCCTAAACCGACCCTCCCTTTCTCCCTCTTTATCTGGGCATCTGCAGTGGCATTAAGGCAAATGGCCAGTGTATTGTTGAATTTAAATATAAATTATCACATTAGCATCAAATTTAATTAGTTGCTCTAAGATGCCTCCTGCTTCTGCTGTTCTCTCTCTGGCGTTAGCTCTCTAAACCATACTAAAATGGGTGTTGAGAAAAAATATAAATATAATTAATTTTTTTTTTAAATTAAATGTTAAATAATTAATGCACTTTTTGTGTATATAAAATCTTTTTACAAATTTTATTTATAAACGCATTTAAAATTTCACAAAATGGGTTGTGGTCTCCGCTTAAAAGTGATTGCTAACTTAGCTAAAGTGTATAACATTTAGTTGTGTTACATTTCGTGAAGTAAATCTGCCGTTAGTTAAGACAGCAACCATGTATAACACTGAACGTAGTCCAACCACGCAGCAAAGTGTCTTGGCTTAAGCTGCAAAGTGTCTGTTTGTAACGTTATGCAACACTGTTTGCGAAAACGTTAGAAATTAAATTGGGATTTCGCTAAAAGCAAAAAAACAATCTATAAAAAGAAAACAATGAAAAAAAAACAATACCGCTTTAAAAAACCCAAGAAAAAATAATAATAAAAAAATAAAATAGCAAAATTCAATCAAAATCAAAAAGACAATACAAATCACTCCGCACCTTGTAGTCTCAGCTAAAAAAAAGCCGCCAAATCACTTACAAATGTATTGACACCGAGAACAAGCCCGAAAACAAGCCGCATAATCAGCGAACCTCATTCAAAAAACGATCTAAGCGAAATTCTCACGCCGCCGCTAATGTTGACCGCAAACGGATCGCCCAGCGCATTGTTCTGGCCCTCCCGTGGTGACTTAGGAAGCCCCAAATCGATCCCCAGTTGGACCACACGTTGTGCGCCCAACTATCAATCATTTAATTATCAAACATTGTACATTGTTCGAGTTCGACTTGGAAGCTACCAAAAAAAAAAAAAAAAGTTGGCAACATTTCGAGTGGAAATCGTTATCAATCAATACGAAATTAATTTTAATTAGTCGCCTCCCAGACATAGTCGTTTATTTCGTATATTTGTCTACAGTAAATTAATCAAATTTAATTATATTAAACTATTCTCTCGATAGAGTGTTGAAAACAAATTTTTAAAATGACAAATTGTCAAGAAAAAAGTGTGAAAAAATAATAAAAATGCGACAAGTTTTGGTTTCTTCTTCTTTTTCTATGCGTTTTTTTATTAATGATGTTTTTAATCAACACACACACACAACACAACACAAATTTGTTAAACATTTGAAATAAGGGGAAAAACTTAATATATTATTTTTTGTCGATAGCAAAGCTGAACTTGTTGTGGGTTGTTCTTTTTGTTGTTGCTGTGGGGCATCCCGTGTTGACCTTTCTAAATGACCGCAGTTGCCATGTGCTTATTGCTCTTCTTCTTGTTGTTGTTTTTGTTGTTTTTCCGGCTGCCTTTTAAAGCAAGTTAAGTTGATTCGCGAACGAACGAGAAAAAAATTCGTTAATGACTTTGCTGGGGCAACAGTTGAGAGTTAATTGTCGTTCAGCAGGAAGAGAGAGAGAGCAGAGAGAGAGAGAGGGAGAGAGAGGGGGGGGCAGAGAGAGGGAGGGAGAGAAAGATAACAAGTATTTAAGAAGGCGATGAAAATAGTTAAAATACGATGGTGATTAGAAAAGCCACAACTAATGAGCGATTAATTTCATATAATGTTTAAGTATTTAATTCTTTTATCGTATTTCTTGAAATTGATGAGTTTTTTCATATGGAAAATCTATAGTTATTATGAAAGGTACACTATAGTGATATGATTTGATTAAAATATAAGATATAAGATCCCTTTAAAAAATTAGTTAAATAAATATAATTAAACCAGACCAGAAATACGTAAGGAAATCCGTATTAATACTAACTTATAGTATGACTTAAATTATGCGAATAAGTATCCAGTTAGTTCATTTTAAATGAGCAGCCTTATAGAAGATATTTTCGCTATATATTCAATATACTTCCTAATGATTATTGCTCTAACATGCCTAAAATTTAAATGCGACCCAAATTAAGAGTTTCCTGCAGCTCAGTATTTTTTTTATGCATTTGTACAAAACTTAAGACTTATTTTTTTTAAAAAAATATTTTTAAAATACATATACTCTAATTATTTAACCCACTCCTCAATTAAATCACCCAAATAAAAGCCTGCACAGTTTGTTTTATTTTTTTTAAATAAGTATTTTTTTTTCGTCGTATTTAGTTGAAACTGAAACTTTTTGCAACTGACACTTTTATCACTCTGGCGGTCGAAAATGCAGGCAAATTTGTTCGGGCCAAAAGTGCTCAAAGTTTTTGTTGAACTGTCGCAACGTCACTTTTAATGACTGACGACGAGCTGACAAGCCATAGAGAGAGACAGAGAGAGAGAGAGAGAGAGAGAGAGGGAGAGAGAAAGAAACGCACGTGGCCGATGCGATGCGATGCTGTCCAGAGCACACCTTACGCACGTCTTTCTAACTAATTTCTGCGCTTCTTAACTTTCCCGAAAGCAGCCAGACAAGGCAGCAGGAGAAGAGTAGAGAGAGAGAGAGAGAGAGAGGTAAGAGAGAGGAGAGAGAGAATGCAGGTAGAGAAGAGGAGGCAAACCAAGTCAGTTTCGGCTGCTGCTGCCAAAGAAGTTTATGAACAAACTCGATGGAGTCGATTCTAAACGGCACTTATTCACAACCATGGTATGTGTAGAGGGCGGGAGAAGAGGAAAGGGGGGATGCAGGGGGCAGATGCAGACTGAGACTGTGGCTGAGCTGCTGCTGCGGTCTCCTCTCTGTGTTGCGTTAATTCATCATTCGCTTAAATGGGTGTTGCCTGTTAAGTGCGTTTATCACGTGCTGCTTCGCCTTTTTTTACGAGCTTCTCTTTCTTTCGTCGCCCCGCCCGCCCTCTGCGGCTTACCTCCTGGAGACCCCTTCCCACCCAATCCCACTTCTTCGCACCAGCATCGACCGCTCAAAAGATTGTGGCGCTGTTTAAGCTGCACCTTCCCCATCTTCGCATTCTTATTTAAACTCAATAATTTTTGATTATTTCCATAAGAAACGTGAGGTATTTTAATTAAAACTCAACTTATTCCACATCAACATGTTCGAGTTTAATCTTCAAATATTATATAAAATTGGTAATACATTGGTTTGACCAAGTTAAGCTCAAATCTATTGGAAATTCTCAACTATTGAAATGTAGAATTCAGAAGGGTACAGATTCATAAATAAAATGTCATTCCAAATGAAAATCGATTGATTTTCAACTGAGTTATGATGTGTGAAAGGTGAGGTTAGGAGTCGTGTACATGTCTAGATTTTAGTCGATTTTGACATGATTTTTGGTCAAAAATTAAGTATCGTTTAAAATCGATTTAAGCACTTATTTAGTACTAATATTGACCTCAGCTATCGATTAAAAGTAAAAACGGGCAATTTTAAATTTTGAAAAAAAAATTTTTCTGAAAATTCATTGCATTCATAAATTTCAAAAAATCGAAAATTTTTAAACACTCAAAATTACAACTATTGAAATGTAGAATTAAGAAGGGTACATATTTCATAAATAAAATGTCATTCCAAATGAAAATCGATTGATTTTCAACTGAGTTATGATGTGTGAAAGGTGAGGTTAGGAGTCGTGTACATGTCTAGATTTTAGTCGATTTTGACATGATTTTTGGTCAAAAATTAAGTATCGTTTAAAATCGATTTAAACACTTATTTAGTACTAATATTCACCTCAGCTATCGATTAAAAGTAAAAGCGGGCAATTTTAAATTTTGAAAAAAAAATTTTTCTGAAAATTCATAGGGGGGACCCTTACCTAAATTTCAAAAAATCGAAAAATTTTAAGCACTCAAAATTACAACTATTGAAATGTAGAATTAAGAAGGGTACAGATTCATAAATAAAATGTCATTCCAAATGAAAATCGATTGATTTTCAACTGAGTTATGATGTGTGAAAGGTGAGGTTAGGAGTCGTGTACATGTCTAGATTTTAGTCGATTTTGACATGATTTTTGGTCAAAAATTAAGTATCGTTTAAAATCGATTTAAACACTTATTTAGTACTAATATTGACCTCAGCTATCGATTAAAAGTAAAAGCGGGCAATTTTAAATTTTGAAAAAAAAATTTTTTCTGAAAATTCATTGGGGGACATTACCTAAATTTCAAAAAATCGAAAATTTTTAAACACTCAAAATTACAACTATAGAAATGTAGAATTAAGAAGGGTACATTTTCATAAATAAAATGTCATTCCAAATGAAAATCGATTGATTTTCAACTGAGTTATGATGTGTGAAAGGTGAGGTTAGGAGTCGTGTACATGTCTAGATTTTAGTCGATTTTGACATGATTTTTGGTCAAAAATTAAGTATCGTTTAAAATCGATTTAAACACTTATTTAGTACTAATATTGACCTCAGCTATCGATTAAAAGTAAAAGCGGGCAATTTTAAATTTTGAAAAAAAAATTGTTCTGAAAATTCATGGGGGGACCCTTACCTAAATTTCAAAAAATCGAAAAATTTTAAGCACTCAAAATTACAACTATTGAAATGTAGAATTAAGAAGGGTACAGATTCATAAATAAAATGTCATTCCAAATGAAAATCGATTGATTTTCAACTGAGTTATGATGTGTGAAAGGTGAGGTTAGGAGTCGTGTACATGTCTAGATTTTAGTCGATTTTGACATGATTTTTGGTCAAAAATTAAGTATCGTTTAAAATTATTTAGTACTAATATTCACCTCAGCTATCGATTAAAAGTAAAAGCGGGCAATTTTAAATTTTGAAAAAAAAATTTTTCTGAAAATTCATAGGGGGGACCCTTACCTAAATTTCAAAAAATCGAAAAATTTTAAGCACTCAAAATTACAACTATAGAAATGTAGAATTAAGAAGGGTACATTTTCATAAATAAAATGTCATTCCAAATGAAAATCGATTGATTTTCAACTGAGTTATGATGTGTGAAAGGTGAGGTTAGGAGTCGTGTACATGTCTAGATTTTAGTCGATTTTGACATGATTTTTGGTCAAAAATTAAGTATCGTTTAAAATCGATTTAAACACTTATTTAGTACTAATATTGACCTCAGCTATCGATTAAAAGTAAAAGCGGGCAATTTTAAATTTTGAAAAAAAAAATTTTTTCTGAAAATTCATTCATTCATAAATTTCAAAAAATCGAAAATTTTTAAACACTCAAAATTACAACTATAGAAATGTAGAATTAAGAAGGGTACATTTTCATAAATAAAATGTCATTCCAAATGAAAATCGATTGATTTTCAACTGAGTTATGATGTGTGAAAGGTGAGGTTAGGAGTCGTGTACATGTCTAGATTTTAGTCGATTTTGACATGATTTTTGGTCAAAAATTAAGTATCGTTTAAAATCGATTTAAACACTTATTTAGTACTAATATTCACCTCAGCTATCGATTAAAAGTAAAAGCGGGCAATTTTAAATTTTGAAAAAAAAATTTTTCTGAAAATTCATAGGGGGGACCCTTACCTAAATTTCAAAAAATCGAAAAATTTTAAGCACTCAAAATTACAACTATTGAAATGTAGAATTAAGAAGGGTACATTTTCATAAATAAAATGTCATTCCAAATGAAAATCGATTGATTTTCAACTGAGTTATGATGTGTGAAAGGTGAGGTTAGGAGTCGTGTACATGTCTAGATTTTAGTCGATTTTGACATGATTTTTGGTCAAAAATTAAGTATCGTTTAAAATCGATTTAAACACTTATTTAGTACTAATATTCACCTCAGCTATCGATTAAAAGTAAAAGCGGGCAATTTTAAATTTTGAAAAAAAAATTTTTCTGAAAATTCATAGGGGGGACCCTTACCTAAATTTCAAAAAATCGAAAAATTTTAAGCACTCAAAATTACAACTATTGAAATGTAGAATTAAGAAGGGTACAGATTCATAAATAAAATGTCATTCCAAATGAAAATCGATTGATTTTCAACTGAGTTATGATGTGTGAAAGGTGAGGTTAGGAGTCGTGTACATGTCTAGATTTTAGTCGATTTTGACATGATTTTTGGTCAAAAATTAAGTATCGTTTAAAATCGATTTAAACACTTATTTAGTACTAATATTCACCTCAGCTATCGATTAAAAGTAAAAGCGGGCAATTTTAAATTTTGAAAAAAAAATTTTTTCTGAAAATTCATTCATTCATAAATTTCAAAAAATCGAAAATTTTTAAACACTCAAAATTACAACTATAGAAATGTAGAATTAAGAAGGGTACATTTTCATAAATAAAATGTCATTCCAAATGAAAATCGATTGATTTTCAACTGAGTTATGATGTGTGAAAGGTGAGGTTAGGAGTCGTGTACATGTCTAGATTTTAGTCGATTTTGACATGATTTTTGGTCAAAAATTAAGTATCGTTTAAAATTATTTAGTACTAATATTCACCTCAGCTATCGATTAAAAGTAAAAGCGGGCAATTTTAAATTTTGAAAAAAAATTTTTCTGAAAATTCATAGGGGGGACCCTTACCTAAATTTCAAAAAATCGAAAAATTTTAAACACTCAAAATTACAACTATAGAAATGTAGAATTAAGAAGGGTACATTTTCATAAATAAAATGTCATTCCAAATGAAAATCGATTGATTTTCAACTGAGTTATGATGTGTGAAAGGTGAGGTTAGGAGTCGTGTACATGTCTAGATTTTAGTCGATTTTGACATGATTTTTGGTCAAAAATTAAGTATCGTTTAAAATCGATTTAAACACTTATTTAGTACTAATATTGACCTCAGCTATCGATTAAAAGTAAAAGCGGGAAATTTTAAATTTCATTCATAAATTTCAAAAAATCGAAAATTTTTAAACACTCAAAATTACAACTATAGAAATGTAGAATTAAGAAGGGTACATTTTCATAAATAAAATGTCATTCCAAATGAAAATCGATTGATTTTCAACTGAGTTATGATGTGTGAAAGGTGAGGTTAGGAGTCGTGTACATGTCTAGATTTTAGTCGATTTTGACATGATTTTTGGTCAAAAATTAAGTATCGTTTAAAATCGATTTAAACACTTATTTAGTACTAATATTCACCTCAGCTATCGATTAAAAGTAAAAGCGGGCAATTTTAAATTTTGAAAAAAAAATTTTTTTCTGAAAATTCATTCATTCATAAATTTCAAAAAATCGAAAATTTTTAAACACTCAAAATTACAACTATAGAAATGTAGAATTAAGAAGGGTACATTTTCATAAATAAAATGTCATTCCAAATGAAAATCGATTGATTTTCAACTGAGTTATGATGTGTGAAAGGTGAGGTTAGGAGTCGTGTACATGTCTAGATTTTAGTCGATTTTGACATGATTTTTGGTCAAAAATTAAGTATCGTTTAAAAGATTTAAACACTTATTTAGTACTAATATTCACCTCAGCTATCGATTAAAAGTAAAAGCGGGCAATTTTAAATTTTGAAAAAAAATTTTTCTGAAAATTCATGGGGCCCTTACCTAAATTTCAAAAAATCGAAAAATTTTAAACACTCAAAATTACAACTATAGAAATGTAGAATTAAGAAGGGTACATTTTCATAAATAAAATGTCATTCCAAATGAAAATCGATTGATTTTCAACTGAGTTATGATGTGTGAAAGGTGAGGTTAGGAGTCGTGTACATGTCTAGATTTTAGTCGATTTTGACATGATTTTTGGTCAAAAATTAAGTATCGTTTAAAATCGATTTAAACACTTATTTAGTACTAATATTCACCTCAGCTATCGATTAAAAGTAAAAGCGGGCAATTTTAAATTTTGAAAAAAAAATTTTTCTGAAAATTCATAGGGGGGACCCTTACCTAAATTTCAAAAAATCGAAAAATTTTAAGCACTCAAAATTACAACTATTGAAATGTAGAATTAAGAAGGGTACATTTTCATAAATAAAATGTCATTCCAAATGAAAATCGATTGATTTTCAACTGAGTTATGATGTGTGAAAGGTGAGGTTAGGAGTCGTGTACATGTCTAGATTTTAGTCGATTTTGACATGATTTTTGGTCAAAAATTAAGTATCGTTTAAAATCGATTTAAACACTTATTTAGTACTAATATTGACCTCAGCTATCGATTAAAAGTAAAAGCGGGCAATTTTAAATTTTGAAAAAAAAAATTTTTCTGAAAATTCATTCATTCATAAATTTCAAAAAATCGAAAATTTTTAAACACTCAAAATTACAACTATAGAAATGTAGAATTAAGAAGGGTACATTTTCATAAATAAAATGTCATTCCAAATGAAAATCGATTGATTTTCAACTGAGTTATGATGTGTGAAAGGTGAGGTTAGGAGTCGTGTACATGTCTAGATTTTAGTCGATTTTTTTGACATGATTTTTGGTCAAAAATTAAGTATCGTTTAAAATCGATTTAAACACTTATTTAGTACTAATATTCACCTCAGCTATCGATTAAAAGTAAAAGCGGGCAATTTTAAATTTTGAAAAAAAAATTTTCTGAAAATTCATTGGGGACCATTACCTAAATTTCAAAAAATCGAAAAATTTTAATCACTCAAAATTACAACTATAGAAATGTAGAATTAAGAAGGGTACATTTTCATAAATAAAATGTCATTCCAAATGAAAATCGATTGATTTTCAACTGAGTTATGATGTGTGAAAGGTGAGGTTAGGAGTCGTGTACATGTCTAGATTTTAGTCGATTTTGACATGATTTTTGGTCAAAAATTAAGTATCGTTTAAAATCGATTGAAATACTTATTTAGTACTAATATTGACCTCAGCTATCGATTAAAAGTAAAAACGGGCAATTTTTAAATTTTGAAACAAAATTTTTTTCTGAAAATTCATAGGGGGGACCCTTACCTAAATTTCAAAAAATTGAAAATTTTTAAACACTCAAAAGTACAACTATTGAAATATAGAATTAAGAAGGGTACAGATTCATAAATAAAATGTCATTCCAAATGAAAATCAATTGATTTTCAACTGAGTTATGATGTGTAAAAGGTGAGGTTAGGAGTCGTGTACATGTCTAGATTTTAGTCGATTTTGACATGATTTTTGGTCAAAAATTAAGTATCGTTTAAAATCGATTTAAACACTTATTTAGTACTAATATTGACCTCAGCTATCGATTAAAAGTAAAAGCGGGCAATTTTAAATTTTGAAACAAAAAAAATATTTCTGAAAATTCACCCTTACCTAAATTTTCAATTCAAATAGTCCAACCCATTAAATCCATATCAAATTTCAAAAACTTTGGCAAATCAATTCGTTTTCAACATAAACCAAAGCTCTGCGGCCTGCGCCTATCTAAATAATGAGACATATTTATGTGTTCATAAATCGCAGCGATATGAATATCGTTGAGATTCCGCCCGACTTTGTGTGTGCCCATAAAGCCCGCAACGGAATCGAAACTGCGGCAGCTTTTAATTAAAACCTGATAAAGGTCGAGAGATTCGTTGCGGTTTGTTTAGGAGAAAAAGCAATTCAAAACTGTAGAAAATTGGAAAAAGTAATCTACATACTATATAGAAACGATATATGTATGCGATAGCTAATATACGATGTGATGACGATCTCTTATCCCCCTTTTTTTTGGGGCGCACTTCTTATTTATGTTAATCTCGAAAGCGTTCGCAACGAAACTGGCAAAGAAACCGAAATGCATTCGAGACCGGCTCCAAGCCAATCCAATCCAATCCCCCAGCCTAAGCTAACTGAATCCAATCCAATGGACACTCGACTAGACGACGTAGCCAAAGCCTATTGAATAATTTCGCTTTGATTTCTTGGCTTGGCTTGGCTTGATTTATTTATTTATTATTATTATTATTTTTTTTTTTTTTGAGGTTTTTTTCTGTTATTTGCCTTGCTGGATTTTCTTTTTTTGCCCGCTTTAATCACTTAGTTACTTGATTTTCCACTTTATGACGGATTACGTGCAAATGTTTGTCGAGAAGCAGAGATAGAGAGAGAGAGAGAGAGAGAGAGAAAAAGAAAAAAGAAATACTTTATAAAATGAAAATCGATTGAACAATTGTTAGATCTATGCGGATGGTGGGGGGAGGATAAGAGCTTACAGACTTCAAACCATTAATCATTTCGGATTCGCCCAGGCAACTGCTTGAGGTTGTTCGAAATTTATGACTTTATTATGTGAGATTACAATCTCGATAGAACATGGAGTGGAGCAACGTGTTTTAATGGCTACTAAAAGTGATGATCGTAAAGCAAAACGATTTTAAAAGTGGACTGAGGTGGATTAGTTTAATCGCAGCAGAACGTGTAGTAAAGATGGTGTAGTAAATATTCTGAAGAAATATGAAGTTAATCAAAGCTGAGATTTAAGAAGGTATCGTATAAAGATACACAATTTAAATTTAAATTCAATTGAAATAATCAATATTATATTTTTATGAAGTATACTTATTAAAATACATATTTCTTTTACTCTAATTTGTTTATTCCGCCTCTGAAATTTCTTTATATGCCCCAACCTACCTGTATGACTTCTTATCTGTATTCTTCCCCAATGAAACCTAAAACTCTGACAAGTTTCTTTCTCGCGCTAAGCCGATTCGGGCAATTTAAGATCTATTATAATGCTCCACTTGAACCTACTCAACTTGTCAACACTCGGAAATGCACTCATCAAAGGCTTTTCGAATACATACCTACTTACTACATACATATATTATACGGTATTCGATCTTTCCGGCACCGGTAGCCACTTCCCTTCCCTATCCTATACGATCCGTCGAATCCGTTGACCATTTAACTGTCAACAACTTCCGTTATGAAGAAGGAATTTTTCGCGTTGTTTTGTTTGTTTATTTATTTTGTCGACGCTTTTGTATTATTCGAAGCTTATCGAGATGTTTATCTCACACGCTCTTTAGTCTGTCTGTCCCACTGTGCCATGGTCCGCCACTTCTGTCCCTGCTTCTTCTTTGTTATTGTTTGCGTTATATCGAGCACATTGATATCGCGTCGCCGATCGCCTTTCATAATTGTCACACATTTTCAATGGCAGAGAGAGAGGGAGAGAGAGAGGGAGAACTGGTTCTCTCCTCTTCTTTGGGTCACTTCCAGCAGTCGCCGCGAGTTTTCCTCATTAGCGCATTTTAGTGCATCGTTTTTCTCGCTTCTCTCGCTTTTCCCGCCAGCAATGACAACATTTTTGATTTATAAACAATTATTTTGTTAATCTCTCGAGTTTTGCTTAATCATCATCATCTTGGGGCTAATGGCAGCTGCGGTACCGCGGCTGGTTCAAGGTTGCGCCATATAACGGATCAAGCAGCGTGAGACACGATGCAAAGAGTCGAGGGAAGAACAGATATTTTTATATTAAATATATAATTTATTATTATTTATTTTTTTTTTTGATAACAGCGAATAAATAAATTTAGCACCAAATAAATTCACTATAATTCATCTAATAATCTATCACATAATTCTACTGTGCACATTATCACTCCCATTACCGTTGCAATTCATTCATCTCTCTCTCTGCCTCTCCCTCTCTTTCTGCGCTCACGCTGCGTTCATTCAAAACATAAACAAAACAGACAATCGCGTTCATTTTACCGGCTTTTTCGACGCCGTTCTGCTCTCAGCTCTCTGCTCTGCTCTCTCTCTGCTTTGCTCTCTTTTACGATCGTGTTCATTGCGCGCCAGCAGCACGTGCAGCGCTTAAGCAACGTTGAGGGGGTCAAAGCATTCGCGCTCTCTCTGTCTCTCTCAGCAGTAACGAAAATAAACAAAATTGAGTTGGAGATGCGCTCGCTTCGTGCCGCTCTTCGCTGTACGCGGCACGAGTGCGCTGCGCATGGCGTTCGTCTTTGTGTGCACGACGCACGCTCTCATCGCCAGCACGACGCACCACGAAGCATCCCGTTTGGGAAGAGACGCGATCGACGTCGCATTTGGCTTTCAGTTCGAACTTCGATGCGAACAGACGACGACGACGGCAGAGAGTGAGCAGAGCGCGCGCAGAGCAAGCGGCGAAGCTTTCGGTGAATTCACAATTTAATCGAAATCGGCCAATGCAAATTAATAGAAAAGTGCGAGAGTGTATGAGTGTGTGTGTTCGCGAATAATCTAAGAAAAAGAAGAAGTCCGGGCCGGGAAAATAAATGCTTCCAGCTGGAATAACGCATAAATTACAATTGTATCGAATCCGCGCGCCTCTGAAGTTATTTTTGGAGTTTCGTATTCCGTATTAACGGTACACTTTGCCCAGAGGGTGCCCCCCTTTTTTATTTTTGCATATACATAAATTTTGCCCTTTGCCTTTTTTTGCTCGGTTGCATTTCCGTTCGCGAGTGCAGAAATGATGTGAGATGATGCGTTGAAAGCGCAAGCGAAAGAGAGTGAAAAAGTGAAGAAGGAGTGAAAGAAAGAAAGAAAGAAATAACCATATTTATTTTCGGTTTGCTCCCCCGTCGCCATCGCCGCCCATGCGCGTGCATGTGTTTCTAATAACGAAGTGTTTATTTTGGGCACTCGAGTGAATTGTTTCGCCTTCGTCTGCCTATGCAATACACTGAAAAAAAAAAGTTTTCTATTTTTTGTGTATTTTTTCTATATCGAACTCGTAAGTTTTTATTATTTATTTCCGATATTGTACTTTATTTATATATCTCCCTCTCTGCTTGGGGCAATTGTGATTTATGCATTGTGCATGTGCTTCCCTTTCTTTCTCTCTCCCTTTGAAAAATGGCAAATTTTATGTTCGTTCTGTATAAGTATAATTTGTGCGATGTTCTCACCTTAGATAAGAACCCGAGAATTTCTTGGGGTATCTTTTAAATCATTCAACAGTTTCAGGCACTTAAATTAACAGTTTTTAGTTCTTATATGGAGTAAATAATAAATACAAAAAATTTCGAGAGCTTCAAGTTATCTTAAAGTTTTTCTTCGTATATTTTTTGATATTTGTTTAGAGTTTTTCGTAATTTTTAATTTTCCCACTTGAAGGTGGAAATGAAAAATTTCTCAATTTGAGAACTGAAGTAGTTTATGTTATCCCCAGAGAATACACACAATTTGAACCCAAATTAGAAGATTAATGTCCAGTTGAGGAAAACTTGACTAAGCGTAAACTTTGACTGTATTTCATCATTGCGAAGTATTTCAAGGGGGGTGAGTTAAAGTTCTATCTTCTATCTTCCACTCCCTGAAAGTTTTTCTTTTTTCGAAGTGAGCCGCTTCGTGTTTGTTTTCGGAAATTTTTCCCTTTTGTTTATTTGAGATTGTCAACTTGAAAACAGTTGGTTGGTTCCCATTCTCCAGAATCCGCCTAGAGGCGAAACTTTTAAGCAAAAACTCACAAATCATACGAAACAGGGCCCATGCCACGCCCCCTACTTCTATACTCCATACATATTTGCACACATAAATCTGAGTTATGACGCCCACACGGAGGCGTATTCCACCGGTGGTACAGTGTCTGGGCGGGGGCAGGTCACCACAAGGTTTCTGCTTTGCATGTTGATGATGTGCCATCTCTCTCTGTCTCTCTCTCTCTGTCTCACTCTATTGCCAACTCTCTTTTCAAATGAAAAATGCTGATAACTGCAACAAATCACACGCACACACACACACACACAAGTGAAGCCACTTGTCGAGTCCAACATAAACTGAGGAATTCTTAAAAAAAAAAAAAAAAAAAAAAATCATATATGGCCCCCAGACAACATATTTCCCAAAGCAGGCCCTAATGATGAGTTCAATTGCCGCAATTTATTTTTATGCTTTAAAAAAAAAAATAAACTTTATTATCGATTAGAAACGAAATGTCAAGAAACCCAACCCCCAAAGGGTCCCCCCTCTCTCTCTGAACTCTGAACAGGATGTCGTAAGTTGGTTAAACTTGATTACCAACAAAAAGGTCAAATAGAGGGGGAGGTACAGAGGGAGTGCTGTCAAGATAGGATCGCTTTAACTTTAAGTATTGAATAATTTACAAATTTCGCGTTACTAAATCGTGTTTTTTTTATTGTCTACCCTACCCTGTAGCGGGTATAATCAGTTTACGATTAGCTTGGTCTCTTTTCAATTGAGGAATTTGTTTATTGTCTGAAATTCAGTGACTTTTGCGAGGTGTATCCCCTGAGACATATAAAAAGGTGGCCCAAAGACGATGATGAAGATGCGCTCGGGAGTAAAAAAAAAAAAAAAACGTGACATACCCAGAGCCACTTGGGAAGGCATTTCGCGCGATTTGCCTGAACCCAAGAAAAGAAAAAAAAAAACAACTATGGCAACAACTACAGTGGAACAAATGACAATGAGAAATTTCTACTTTTGTTTCTATCGTACCCCCACTTCTTCTTCTTCTCCTTCGCATTGTTTCGCATTGCAAATGTCAAATTGCTGCGTATTGAGGGCGACAAGTAAAATATTGTATTATCGATGGGTTTACAATATTGTCAGTTCGCTATTTTTGACACTAATGATAGTCGGAGCCGTAGGAAATTCCTCTTGGGTTTTGCCTCTACAAGGTACTCGATGGGGATGGGTGCGTGAGAGATACTTAGCGAATTTTTCTCTAACTATTTTTCTCAAGTTTTCATTTTTTTTGTCTTTAAACTTAACTATCGCGCTCATCTCTAGCTCGTAGCAAAGTCACGCATTGAAATCGACTTTATCGATAAGGAAGCATAATATGGTGTTGTTCTTATTTATACAAAATATTATTAAAGTTAATGAGCGCTTTTTTACTAACTATTTAATAGTTTTATACTACAATATAAGCTAAGTTAAGGATAGCTTCATTATTTCTTAGACATTTGTCGCGTCTCTAAATCTCAAAACTTAAAAAAAAAAAATAAAATTAAAAATAATAATCGCATTTATCGATAGTATTGTTTTAATTATACACTTTATAAGTAACGTCGAAGAGATCTTATTGAATTACTTTTTTATAAATTTCTTAAACTCTCTTCTTATTTCTTAGAAATACGTTTTTAAGTCTTTAAACTTACAAAACTCTAATCAAGTCATAAATTACCTCGCGCACTCATCTCTAGCTCATCGCTCTTTATCGATAGTATTGATTTTTTTTTAAAACAAAATAAGTTTAGTTAAAGAAAGCTTATTCATTTTATGGATTTCTTAAACTCTCTTCTTATTTGATAGACATTTTTCCCGTCTTTAAAACTCAAGACTTAATAAAGTAATTTATTGCCTCACGCGCTCATCTCTAGCTTATCGCTTTTTATCGATCGTACTGTTTTATTTATACACACTATTATTGAACGCCATAGCGAGCTTATTTACTATCTATTGTATAGATTTCCTAAGTTATCTTATTATATTTTTCCTGTCTTTAAACCTTCAAAATTCTAATAAAGTAATTTATCGCCTCACGCGCTCATCTCTAGCTTATTGCTTTTTATCGATAGTATTGTTTTATTTATACACACTATTATTGAACGCCATAGAGAAGAATTTAGAATTTAGATTAAGAATTTAGTACTATCTATTTTAATGATTTCTTAATTTCTCTTATTTAATTTTTTCCTGTCTTTAAACCTTCAAAATTTTAATAAATTCATCTATCGCCTCACGCGCTCATCTCTAACTCGTCGCGCCTTGCTACACAGTCTCTCTCTCTCTCTCTCTCTCCACATATCTCTCCCACTCGCCAGACTCGCGACAGTCGCTCTGGCATTTTCGCTAAATTTTTATTTGTTCCCACAGTTTGTCGCTTGGCATAAATACGTCGTTAGTCCCAGCTCCAGCTCCAGCTCCAGCTTCAGCTCCAGCTCCAGCTCCGGCGACTACTCGAGCTGCAGCTTCAACTTGGAAAAACTTGCAGGAAGCTGGCGAGCAAAAAAAAGGTTGAACTAGACAACAGCAGCGAAGAGGAAGAGAGAGAGAGGGAGAGAGAGGCAGGAGGAGGAATAGGAGTGGGAGGAGGAGTCGCAAGTAGTCGCGATCCTAATAGTAATAGTAGTTACTGCCATACAAGCACGTTTAATGTTCTTGTCTTCGACGGAGACGACGACGACGGAGACGATGTGAAGTGCCTGCGAATTGGTGCACACAAGTGAAAACAACAAATGGGTCGCCTTGTCAGACGACTTACGGCAGTCAGTGTGTGGCACAGTGAGAGCAAAGCGACCCCAAGCTGAACCCGCACGTTGCACGTTGCTCTGTCGATTAGCCGACGCTTCATGTCAATCTCTGTCCCACTCCATAAGGTTGCTTCCTCTACCTCTTTCCCTCCTCTCCTGCACAAGCTGCTCGCCTGCTCTCGAAAATGAGAAATTGTCGCCGATTGTCAGTTGTCACAGGGACTCTCCCTATACCTCCTGCCCCTCCCCCGTACTCTTCCTACTCTGCGCTTATAAATCAAGCGAGAATCTCATAACTTTTTTTTTTTTATTTATTTATTTTTTTTTTTTTTGCTACGCCTAATGAAGTTCTGCGGGAATCCGCTTGGAGTTGGAAACGTTGCTGGACTTGGGGGAGCTGCCACTTGGAGCGCATTAAAACATATATATGTATTCACGTATAGAGGTTGCCCCTAAAGAGGATGTTTGCATTTATTTTCAACTCGCAATTTTCATATTTGTTTTATTTTTCGAGTTCATTTGTGAAGGTTGGGGAGCTAAAATTTCATGAGGAATATCCATAAAGCTGAAGGTTAAAATAAATACTTGAAGAGTTTGATTAAACTGAAAAAAAGAATAGCTTGATCTTCTATTTATTGTCATAACGAGCAAAAGTAAATTGTTTCTGAATTTTTGATTTTTTTTACACATTTTGTACTTTAAATCGAGTAAAACTAATTTTCTTAACTGAATTTATTGTTATTCTAATTGGTTACACTTCGAGTGCCAGACCCTGTATTATATACAAGTTTCTTTTCTAATAAAACTGTAGTTTCTCCTCAAATTAATATCTTAAAAAGAGTTGTACTTAATCTTATTATAATAAAGCAAAACCTGCCCATATTCCATAGATGAAAATTTAAAATGTAAAAAATTCAAGGACAACAAATTGTTAAAAAAAAAAAAAATCAGTTGAAAAGCGCATAAATGCTAGACTCTGAAAAATTATAATATTATATCATAAGCTTTAGTGCAACTAAAATAAATTTTAAGGGAATATAAAGCACAATAAATAAATAAATAAATAAATATTCCATAGATTTCTTCAACCAAAATTAACTCTACAATAATCTCAGCAAATTTCTTTCTTTTTTTTCGCTTTCGATATGCAGAGATGATCTATTAAATTGCTCCCACGCCAAGACAATGTTGTATGTAGTAGGCCCCGAGACTAATTGTTTCATTAAATCCTTAACCCACGACCCACTCATGCTCTCTCTCTCTTTTGTCAGACTGTGCACAGTGGGCTACTGCTTAATTTGCACTAGTGAAAAATTTGGCCAAAGGCGCTGCACGTTCTGGCCAGAGAACTGCGGATAAACATATTAGAAGGCATACGGAATACAATTACTTAGGCGGGGGGAGGGAAGAGAGAAGTGGGTGGAACGGTTTTAGGGGGCGTACAAGAAGGTGCTGATGCTGCTAGTTTGTCAACCAATTTGAAAAGCCGCTGGGCAAAGTATCGTGAGAATCTTTTTCTGCTGAAGTTGAAGTTGGCCAACAGAAAAGAGGGAGAGAGAGAAGTGGGTAGAAAACGCAAAGTCACGCGCAAGACTCTTTTTTTTTTGTACGTCTTCCTCTTCTTCTTCTTCTACTTGGCCTACGGCAGAGGTCGTTCAGTTGCGTCTGCTGTCGATGGGGCCCCCAAATATATCGTACCATGTCTGTGTATGGACTCAAGTTGGGGCCCGACATTAAATAAAGAATGCATTTTGCACCAGGCCAAGTTGAGTAGCTTGTTGTCTCTCTCTTGCCCTCTCCCTCTCTCTCATCTTCTTCTTCTTGGCCCTCTTAGCGCGGGCGTGCAAATAAATCTTTGGCAACAATTGCATTTTGCAGCGCGAAACAGGCCAAGGCTGTGGCACAAGTGTCGTCTCTCTCTCTCTCTCTCTCTCTCTCTCTCTCTCGCTCGACTCAGGAAGTTTTCACGTGTCATACCCTTCTATGGAACAGAATTCTTTCCATAGCCAATTTTACGAATTGTCTCTAGACCTCGTCGTCGACCCTAGTCGAAGATCTTTAAAACGCTAAACAGTTCCATGGAATGCGCTGTGATTGAAGGCACACCGAACTATGCAGAGGGACAGACAGAGAAAGAGACAGAGAGACAGACAGACAGATCGAGAGACAGACAGACAGACAGATCGAGAGACAGACAGACAGATCGATCGAGAGACAGACAGACAGACAGAATAACAGAGAGACAGACAGAGAGATCCCTCAGTCAATTCCAAATCAGGTTGCACTTGTGTATGCGACTTGTTCGATGTGAGGATCATAATGATCATCGTAGGATCGGGCAACATCGATTTATTTGTTGCCTTCTTGTCCACATGTTGTGACTTTGTTTGGCATACATAATAACAAGCTCGATGCGGTAGAAAGAGGAACAAGAGGAAGCTGTAGAGAGGAGATGTCGATAGATCACCAACTGATCATCAATTCGCAGACTGTCTCTCTCTCTGTCTCTCATTGTTGTTGTTGCTGCCTAATGATCGTCATGAGTTTTATTTTGTTTGGCATGTTTATCTGCATCTTTCATGTTCGCATGTAATTTACTTCTCTCTGCCTCTTTGCCAGTCCATGTCCATCCTTAACAAATGTGATCAGTGATCTGTGCTGATCTCTTGCCTGTTGTTGTTCAGTGATCGTATTTTCAACCTAATTAGTTTTTTTTTTGACTTGTCGCTGTCAACGTTGTTGTTGTTGCTCCGATCTTGCCTGGCCTGGGCTGCTCTGCCTTCTCGATTTGAGTGATCTTCTTCACGTCGCAACGATCAACGCGTCAATTGTTCATGAGAAATAAAACGTGCTTTTACCTTAAGTGCTTAAATGGAAATTCAAGTGGAATTAGTTGGATAACAAGCCGAGGCAGCAATTATTGAAGATCGTTAAAGTATTTCGATCAGTTGTGAGACTATATATCGCGCTGCTGCCTGTAAATAGTTCACACAGAGTTTGAGAGAAGAGAACCAGTTGAGAGATCATACTGATCGTACTATGATCGCAGATCGATCGAGCGTACTTCCAACTGTCTAAAATTGTTGATAAACAAATTGCTTGCAATGCGAAATGAGTTGAGAGAGCGTATACACTGTTTATATACCCTGTAAGTACACTGTGATCAAGAATAATAAGATCAGTTTGAAAATTTATAATTTATAAAAATATTTTAATCAATTGCCCAACACTGGCCTTATCAGACCTTTTCCTACGATAAAACCAACTTGTTTTGGGGGGAAAAAAAAACGGCGCACAAATTTCCAAATATCATAAAGAAAGATCTCTATCTAAGGGCCGCCAGCTCAGCCATCAACAGACAAAGACAAATTGCCACATTAAGCGATAGACGATCTAGTAGGGGAAATAACAACAATTAATTCAATTTGCATTTGTTTAAAATAAAACAAGCGGCAGGTCGAAAAGAAGCAACAAAAAGAAAAAAAAGAGAGAGAAAAAAAATGAAATTTTGCCATGGATATGTAAATGGGAGACACAAACAAATTGTCATTACAACAATAACAACAATCGATCCCCCCTCCAGGGCGGGTCCATATCAAAGCCGTAGAAAATAGTTGTCGGCATGCGATTTTATTGACCATTTCAGATTCAATTAGGGGTAATTTAATTTCAATAATAACTAGATATGTGGACAGACAGACAGACACACATGCTGAGATATTGTAGCTCTCAGATACAAATTTTGTATCTCTCTATTGTCGCTGTCTCTGCCCTTCTCCCTCCTCTCTCTCTCTTCTCTCTCGTCTCTGGCTGTGGCTGCTGATGGGTTTGTGCCGCAAGCAGTTGGCCAGTTGCTGTTGCATGTGGCTAACAGTTACAGCCATTTGTTGGTCACATATATATGTATGTATGTGTGTGTGTGTGTGTGTGTATCTGTATGTGTAACTGGTTTTTGGGGCCAAGTCAAAATGTTGATTTGAATTTTGCGTGCGCTTTCAAAATGCTTTACAATTGTTGCAGTTGCTGCATTTGATGTTGCACTTATTTTAACTTTTATTTCAGCTTCCCTTCCCCCCTCCTTCACTCTAATGAATATGAGTCTAATGTGAGTACTCGCTCATGTGAATGCTCGCACTGTCTGGGGAACTGTTTCTCCTCAACGTTTCATTGTCTTCGATTGCAACATACTGAGGCTAAGTGCCTTATGATGACTTGATGGCAAAAGAGACACTGCCTCTGCCTCTGCCTCTGCCACTGCTTGAAGCGTCAGCATAGACAGATATAGTACATATATATATACTATATATATCTGATATCTGTCTCTGAAGTTGCCTAACGAGTTAGGCTCACTCTAATTTGACTGTTCGCTGACAAACAGTTAACTATCTCGCTGCATGTTGTCTATAATGTTTTATTTCCCAACTTTATATGCATGGGATAAATCTATAATATCATATTGATATAATATAATCCACAAAGTGAGAAATAAAGAGCGCGTTTAGTGTGTATAATGACTATTTAAAATGATTATGGTATATAATGTATAGATATAATAAAAACGAGCTTTGGCTTATGCGTATATCATTTAAATGTGATTTAGGAGCTTGAAAACAAGTGGAAAAATTATAAAAATTTAAAAATTAAAAAAAAAAAATTATAAAACTTAAGTATAAATAGTCTGCATATAACTTCATATTATTATGCTCAGGAAAAGACAGCTAAAATTATATTCATATATATAATTAAATATTGAGTAATATCGAGTAATTATTATTTCATAATAAGAAAAATTTAAAAGTAAAAATATAATATTTTTTAATTTTCCTCATTTCTGACTTTTCAGCTTCTGTTGTCTGTCCATGCCATCTATATCCCCCACTTAAAATGTCCTCAATCATTAACCCTCATTATTTACATATTTCAAATATTTATTCAAACATTTTCTGCTCCCTTTTCCACCTTATTATGAATACGTTCCAAATGCGCAGACATTGAGCAGACTATAGTTCCGCATACCCAACTGTCGGCCCTTCGTCAGATCTGTATAGGTTTTTTTTTTTTTGTATTTTTTTCCCTCTTGTTTTTGTTTTTTGGTTTTTAATTCATGAGCTCAATTTCGGCTAATTTGTTCGTCACTTGAACACGACCACAAAAAAAAAAAAAAAAAAAAAAAAAAAACAAATGCCAGAAGATATTAGTGTGCGCTTGATGTGGGACAGGCAGGTAGCTCTATAAGAAAGGTGTGTGTTCGTGTGTGTGTGTGCGTGCGTGTTTGGTCGCGTGTTGTCTACCCCCAGCCCACTGTGCCTTGTCCACTCGAGGCTCGTCCGCATTTTAATGTCGTCTCTGGCACCTGCGAAAACAAAGCGAGAGACACGCAAATGAAATTTTGTGTGTGTCAGGTTTGTTAAACATTTTGTTGTTATTATTGTTGTATTATGTTTGTGGAGAAAACAAAAACAGAGAAAAGCAGAGAAAAACCATCGAAACCGAAACCAAAACGAGGCAACTTGAAAATTGGCGCCGCTTGCGGTTGAAAATGCACGACACGAAAAGCCAACGATAATTTCCATGCAACGTAACGAAATGAAAATCGAAACAAAACGAAAATTATGATACGATATTTATGGCCAAAACGGCAGCCGTGAAAACGGACAACACACACACACACGACACTCTGTGTATCTATGTTAATTAATTAACAATTAATTAAGTGAAACAGTGAGGGACAACAACAACAACAACAACAACATCGCCATCGATGACGTCGCTAATGGTTAATGATGAGTTTTCATTTTTTGGATTTGGGTTCGGCCTCATTTTTCCAAATTCAACTGAAGCCAACGGTTAGCGTGCCTAAAACGCAACACACGGAAAATGGAAGAAAAAAAAAACAGAAACAAAAAAAAAGCCAAAAGAGTAGCCGCTTTCAAGCTGCCGTCTTCTGCTCCCCCCTCCCCCAGCGTATTGTGCAGCTTTGTGCGGGCCACATTGCATTGCATATGCGTGCTCCAAACGCATATCCCATATCCCATATACCATATCCCTCATGCCATATGCCATCTAATCCCGTATCGCAGCTCTGACTCTGACTCGGACCGTGGTCGTTATCAGCACGTTTATCAAATGCGGGACAGCTTTAAATACCTGATACGCAGAGAGCAGCAGGGTATTTTAGCTTTATAGAAGGGTATAAAAATTTAAAAATAAAATCTCAACGGCCAAGTCGATATAAGCAAGATCGTCTATATTTTAAGCTAGATCTCTGAGTTTTTAAGGGCTAGGCCTACCAAATTTGTTGATAATATTTTTTGATATGGCATGCAGCTTGTATTTATTTTAGAACTTGGGACACGCCCTCATAAATAAAAAAGAAATAAATAAATAAATTGAGGTATTAAAAATATTTAATTTACATTTTTGTTCACAATTAATTTTTGCGTTTCTCTGATTTATTTAAAAAAAAAATTTTAATATGTATCGGGTATACAACAGTCGAGTTCCTTCGTTTGTAGCTTTCTAACTTGTTTTTTTTTTTAATTTTTTTTATTATTGAAGACTGACTCCTTCCTCGCTGAACCATATGAAATTGATTAATGCAGCATGATAGATATTTTTCGATATATTGTGCTGCCTTTTCTATTAATTTTTTTTGGTTTACCTTATGCACGATATCGCTTAAGCTCATGATGTATAGTTTTTCGATAAGTACACGATAGGCAGGGAGAGAAAGAGGAAGGGAGTTGAAGAGAATTCTCTGAGGTTGATGAATTTTATCTTTATGCATGAATAAAATGATTCAAATCGCGAGAAAGTTGAAATTCATTTGAGATAAGATGCCGCACACCCAAAACCCAAATCGAGTTTTAGCCGTAAACCCGCTGAAATCGAGCACAGCAATTTAATTAGCTATCTAGCTATTTAGAGGGAGAGAGAGAGAGAAAGCAACAACTACTTGACTCCACACAAAGCCGGTAAATTCAATTAAAACCCCAATTACTTACAAACACACTAGAGTATCTATGTGTGTGTGTGTGTGTGTGTGTGTGTGCACACACCTCGCGGCAGCTTGGGCCATTTAACAAGTGCAAAATCTGCGTATAAATCTTCTAATCTCTTGGCCAAATCGCGAACGCAAACACACAAAGCCAACGCCTTAGCACCTCGAAAAAGCCAGCATAAAGCTGGGCAAGAAGGGGTTAAGAAGGAATGTTGAATGTTATGAGCTGAAATGGGGTTTTCTACGGGTTTGTCTCTGGGTTTGTCGTCGCAACAACTAAAAATGAATCAAATTAGAATGCTTCGCCAAGCCCAAAACAACTTCCGGCTGAAAGTGAACTTTCCTCGAAAGGGTTAACCAACTTGTCCCGTCCAGGCCTGGCTATAAAATATATACATATATTTCTGGGTGAGGCAGCACTCTAAAGGTGCTTGGCGAGACGTGTCTCTCTCTCTCTCTCTCCCTCCCTGCGCACAGTGGGCTGCGTGGGTGAAAAGGGCGCACAAATTGCTTGCATGTCTGCGCACTTTTATGACAGTCGCAATCAAAACTTTTTGGGGCAGTTAATTAATACCACAGCACGTGTGTGCGAGGGAGAAGGAGAGTGTGAGAGAGAGAGAGAGAGAGAGGGTGTGTATTGTTTTGAGTTCCTGAAAACTTGCCAAGCCTTAAGCATTTCTCAATGATTAATTCGTCACTTGATACGAACTTGATTAATTAGTAAATGCAAATTTCCTTGGAAAAACATTATTAAATATTAATAATTTTCGGTTATCAAATATCTATGCTATAATTAAGCTACATTTTATAGCCCATAAAAGCATAAGGCAACAGCAAAATATCATGAAAGAGAAAATACGTATAATAAATCGATAAAAAGTAAAAAAAACGAAAAATTAAATTAAGAACTATTCTGTAAAACTTTATAAGGAGCGGAAATTTTTCAACTATTTTTTTAAAGCATAAACTATATATTTCAGCAGCAAAAAAAAAAAACTAATTAAAATTCTCTCAAAAAGAAATTTATAACTTTTATCAAAAATCATTTATCACAGAGCATGATGAAATTTACAAAATAAATAGAAAAACTAAAACTAATTAAGTAGAACAGAGAGAGATAGAGAGGAAGAGAGAGAGAGAGTGGGTAAGAGACACAGGTAGAAAATGCAATTAGAAACAGTGTAAACAACCACGCCCCCTCGATTGTGATGCCCCCTCGACTCAAATAGGTCGTCAAATAGGTCGAATAGGTCGCCAAAATGCGCCACGTCATGCTGCCCCATACAAAGCCACACTAAGCATCTCCCGTCTACGCGTCGCGACTTTCAACTTTTCGTGTCAAATCTTTTAAAACTCATCGGTAACATTTAAGCGGCCCCAACATGATAAATGATGCGCAACTGTCCAGAGTAAAACTCGCTGCTGTTGCTTCATTTATATTTTAGATACAATTTTTCATTTTTTCTCCTGGAGGGGGGAGGGGAGAAAAAAGTGCACACATATCATGGCACAGCAAAAGTCACAATAATCATAACAAGGATAAAAAGGCAGAAGGAACTTCAAAGTTGGCGAAAATACCGAAAATAACAAAAATATTTATGATATTTTTCCTGAGAATTTCCGCACAGACGCCGAGGCAAGTTTTTAGCCAGGGGCGTAGAGGGGAAGAGGGGGAGCTTGCAGCTTATGAATTAACCGCAGCACTTATCGGCAAACGCAGCAGGGTCCCAGGGATGCTCCCTTTACTTTGTATGTGTGTGTGTTATTTATTTATGCGAGAGTTTTGTTTATTGTCTGCGCCTTCGTCTAAGTGCTCTGCACAATGGGGCGTAGTTGGAGGGGGGAGGGGAGACATATAGAGAGGGGGCCTACATGTGATAAATGATGATATACGCAAATTTGTTTATAGCTGCAACTTCGGAATTGATGTGTGGCAGCTGCCGCAATTCGATGTTGGCTCGTTGTGGCAGTCGCAGTCGCAGTCACAGTCACTGGCAGTCACTGTTTGCTGGCAGGAACGTTAACTGCTTTATGGCACTGTAAAATCAACGCATAATGACTCAATTCAGCTAACTGGATTTATGCCACACACACACACACACACCCAAAGTGGCAGCAGGCAACTGTAATAAACTTGCCCCCCCCTAAGAAAATCCCCAACAAAATAAAACTGACCAGAGAAACAGGGCAAGCAAATAAATCAATATTTAAATTTTATTAGTTGTCGCTGGGTACCACGGGGCGTATGCGCTATGCCGCGGGCCGCACACTGCTTTCGCTGTAAATAATTGTTAATGGCGGCGCAAACACACACACACACACATACACACACAGAGGTATAGCTTACCTGTTTGCTATGAAAACATTTGCCTATCCACTAATTTACACACATTACGGTCGACTGTGTGTGCGTGTGTGTGTGTAAATGTTGTTTTAAGTACGCGGCCAAATAAAGTCGCAGCTGCTAAATAAAAATAAAATCATTTAGCAGTTAAAATTCCTGCGAAAAGTAAATAAAATTATAATTAAAATAAATAAATAATGCATTAAAATTGCATATTGCATACAATTATAAATATAACAAATAATTAAAATTACTTATTGCGTATTAATTATAATAATTTAATAATAAATTAAAAATGCATATTTTATTTATTTATTATATTATATTAAAATTGCATCTTTTTTATTTATTTTTCATCTATATAATATATAATAATATAATATGTTTTTTATTTATTTTTATTTGTTTAACGTCAAGTAAGACAGTCGACTAGAAATTAAAATAAGTTTTTATTTTTAAATTAAAATATAATTAAAATTAAAAAAAAGGAAATAAGAAAAATATACAATTATGATTTTAAAATTGAATTTTATAAAAAAAAAATATTAATTAAAAATATATTTATATTTTTAAATTTAAGTTTAAGCTGGGAAATAAATCTTTTATAATATATATATCTTTTATATAATATATGTTATATATTTATTATATTTATAATTTTATTTTATTAATTTCACATTTTATTTGTTTATTATAATTATATTTTCTGCTGTTTTAACTCAAGTGTGCAAATATTATTTATTTAATTGTTTTTTCGTTTTCTTTTCCACATTTATTTGTCTTTTATACGACATCAATTATTGATCCTTAACCCTTGGGCAAACACAAGTTTAATTGCATTTTGCATTTGTCTGTAGAATGTACCACCCCGCACCCCTTACATTTATTTATTGTTTATTTATTGCAGATCTTTATTTTTATTGACAAATTGTGCTATCGAATTACGTTCAAGTCGAAGACAATAAAAATAGTTTGTCTTTTCCATTCGCATGAGCAGGCAGGGAGAGGGAGGTGCGGGGCAGGACATGAGATGGAAACTGCTTGGGTAATGATAAACATTTTGTTAGTTCTGTTTTTGTTGTTGTTGGGTTCACTTGGGTGGTTTGCTGCTTTGGTTTGGTAATGGCAGCTCGTATGTAATGATTATGGGGCCACTTTTCTCATAAAAATTCAAGCGGCAGCTTCACCATCCCGATGATAATAATGATGATGATGATGATGATGATGATAGAAATGATGTTGCTGCTGCTGGTAGTGGGGCCTGATGATGTCAAAACAAGCAACAAATTAGACTAGGAACTAAGGGAAGAAGGAGGGGATAAACAGGGCAAACACTTGAATTGAATCATTGATAAACAGGCGGCTGCTTCTATTGCCTTTGATTATGGTGCTTCTCCCTATTCCTCTCTCCCTCTATCTCTCTGTCTCTCTCTCTGTCTCTGTCTCTGTTCCCATACTGATTGCGGCGAAAGTATTTCCACTTCCAGACTGAGACCACATCATAATCATTATATTTTATTATATATATTAACACGAGACCGAGCGCAGAAAATCGTTCCGATGTTTGGGTTTTATCAACCCAAAATGATCCAATAACAAAGCGGCATTTTGCCAAGGGGTCGCACTTCAAGAGGCTCATGTTGTTGAGCGAGAATGAGAAGAGAGAGAGAGAGAGAGAGGGAGAACGTGTCAAAGTCAACGTTCGCATCGTTGTTTTTCCCGTTGATTTGCTAATTTTGTGGGTGTGTTTCTAGGGGCTTTTGGAGCCCAAAGCTTTTCCCTTTAACCGAAGAGTTAAGTTTCCCTTTGATATTAAATAGCCAGGCACATTTCCTCTCTCTTTCCTTACCACCTGGCACCCCTTTCTCCCTCCATTTCCGCTTTTCAATGAATTTAAATTTACTCAAGTTTCAAGCATGCTCTGCTCTACGTTTCGTAGCGCAAGATATAGTTAATATTTGTGACCAAAATATAAATAACATAATTAGAAAATTCATTGAAGTTTGGGGTTCTTGTGTTTGAATAGATATTCAAATCGATGCCACAGAGACTGGTGAAAACTTGAGAGCAACGCACTCGCTTCTCTGGACAGACACAGGTCTCCTTCTTACCCAGATAGGTAATTTCATCCCGTAGATTTTGTGTTACATTTGGATAATAATAACAAACAACAAAGAAACCATCGAACATGATCGCTGCACTGCAACCGATAAACTCCAGACCGGGCAAGATCAATTGATTTAGATTTGGTTCGATATCATTGGAACTTAACATATCCTGGAATGTTACCACATTGGAACCGAGTTTGATGAACCAGAAACGCAAAGTACGCGCCTCCCACTCGACCTGCACACTCACCCTGCGACTGGGAATGAAGAGCGTATTGTGACCCACTATATATCCATCTGCTCCGATCCGCAGACACGTATCGCGATAGGGACGACACAAATTCAGATATTGCTCGGCCATATGCTGCAAATGTATATTCCAATAGACCAGATTCATGTTGGCCAAACGCTCGTCGTAGGCCAACTTATTCCTCAGCCCGTTGTGCATGTTCACCAAGTGGGCGCGGGTTTGGGGCGTGTTCGGCATCATCTTGAAGCGTTTGCAGTGCCTGGAGAGCTTGTTGGCATTGTGACGGCATAGGAAATTCCTTTTCCCATCTATGCATTTCATATCCAAGGGGCATATGTTACGTCTGTCGCCAAAATCATTGTAATACGGATTGTTTTCCTCATCAACGTCCTCTTTATCATCATCGCAGGTGACACGCACCGTCGCCAGGGAAATTAATAATATCAGTATTTTTATATTCATATTTAGTGTGTGAGAGTGTGTTTTTATTGAAGTGACAATATTCACAGAGTCTTTTTTCCTTACGCTGTTTTTAAAACTACTTTCTCAGGGTGTAATCCTTTCTGGCTTAAAAACAACGACAACTTGATCGATTAAAAATATTGAAAAAATTTTAGAGGGCTCTAACTCATTTTTTCTCTGAGATATAGACGGTTTTATAGATGAACAGACAGGCAGACGGACAAGCAGACAGACAGGAAGTAAGACAGACAGATTTCTTTCTATAATACAAGAAAGACCTTGCCCTTTTCTTTTTAAAGCGTGCTCTAAAATTTTCCACGTATAGCTCATTTTTTTCTCTGAGATATAGACGGTTTTATAGATGAACATACAGGCAGGCAGACAGACAGACATACAGACAGACAGACAGACAGACAGACAGGCAGGGAGGCAGCAAGTAGGGAGACAGACAGATTTCTGTCTATAATACAAGAAAGACCATGCCCATTTCTTTTTAATGCGTGCTTTAAAAATTCCCAGTTATAAGAAATATAACTTTATTATTTTAAAAAAAACAAAAAAAAAAAATAAATAAAATAATATCCTTATATTCGAAAATAAACCCTACAATTGAGCTGCTTATCTGCGCACACAAAACTTGCCCGATAAATTGTTAAAGTAAATTTCTGGTGATTTCCTTTTCGTTCATTTTATTTTTTTTGAGGGGGGGTTGTTGTTCAGGGCCAGAAAATTCAATTTAATTCAATTCCCGCCAAGGAGCGCAGTCACAAAGGGGGCCAATTCAATATGTTTATCAGTTTATTGATTTTCAGCAAAACATACAAAAACAAACAAGGAGGGGGGAGATTTCAATTGCAACATGCCACAAACACTCACACACAGTCACTGCCAAATGTATCCACATGCCGACCCCCCTTCTAGTCGCCGCCACTGAAGACTTATGTCAAATGGCAGAAGATCAAATATCCTGTGGTTAAAATGCGATTCAGTGATAAATGCGACACACATGCGACGAGGCCAGCCAGGCAGGCAAACAAACAAACAGACTGAGAAGGATAGAGAGAGAGAGAGGGAGAGGGAGAGACAAACCAATACAGTGGCGTAGCCAGAGAGAGACCCTTGGCGGGGTTAGCAATGGGGTCATTTGTGACCGTCACGCGCGCGCAAACCTCCCCAAGTCACAGTCCCAATCCCAATCCCATACGCATAATGCATGTCCAGCCATCAATATGGGGCCAGATGCCTCCCCGACCATACATAGTAATCCCATTGCTGCAACCCATTCCCTCCCACCCCACTCTTGGAAAAGTTCCTTGCACGTTCTTATAGCTGGGCGCCATTAGTTTTCCCTGCTTGCTTCATGACTGTGTTTGTGGTCGAAATTAAATTGCAATTTCAAACTTCCTTAGCCAGTTTCATTTTTATGGGATTTGCGTTGTGCCACGCTTTGTTGCAAGTTGCCTGCCCCCCTCTCTCTCCCCATCTCTCCCTCTCTCTTTGCCACGCTCGACTACGTGCAATGTGCAGCAAAAGTTTTCTCGCTAAATGGATAAATGCAATAGGGATAGGTAGATATGTAGGTAGATACTATGGGAGATGGCATAAGAAATGCTTTTGGGAGGATGTGGTTGGTCTCAGCTAGAGCTACCCACCCATTCATATCGTAGTCTTCTCAGTTACCGTTACGCTAAATGCATTTGATTTGCACTTGGAGTGTCATCGGGTCTCCCTGACAATAAAGACAACTCTGGCTGGGCTCTGCTCACGTAGCCCTGCAAAATGGGGTACTATGATTATGTTATAAGGCAGCAGAGTATTTGAAATATGTCTGTGAAATTTGCTTAAAATATAGCTGAGAATAGAGGGAGTATAGAGCACTATATATATGTATCATGTTTTTTATTTTTTATTTATTTATTTATTTAAGGTCAACTAAGACAGTCGACTTGAAATTAAAATTAGTTTTTATTTTTAAATTAAGATATAATTAAAATTAAAAAAAAGATGAAATAATAAAAATTTTAAATTATGATTTTAAAATTGAATTTTATAAAAAAATTTTTAAATTAATTAAGAATATATTTATATTTTTAAATTTTAATTTTATATAGTTTTGTAAGCAAAATAAATACTTGCAATATTATAAAATTTGAAATATTGCATATTTTAAATATATTCTTAATAAGATTTTCAAATTACATAAAATATAAATTAAAAAACAAATTTAAAAAGAACTTTATTAAAATTTTAAAGAAGGTTTTATAACTGATCTTGCAAAAAATATTATAAAAGTAAAAGAAAAACCTAACTCTAGTCTCTACCTAAGTTGCTGCTTTTGTTCTTAAATATTTTACAATATACATTTGTCTCTTCTTCCTTTTCAATCTTTCCCTCTGTAGCGTATCCTACAGTCCATCATGCACTGCCAGTCAACTGTCTCTTCCTGTTCCATTCTTTTCTTTTTTTTTTTTTTTCATTTTGATATTTTGTAACTCAACTGGGGTTCATTCATTTAGCAATGTCAACAGTTGGCTCACCAGAGGCGCCTTTGTTCGCACTGAATGTGCGAATGAATGAAAGAGAATAGAGGGAGACAAGTGAAGAGAATAAGAGAGAGAGAGAGAGAGAGAGGCACTTGGAATCCCTTCGACTTTGCCTCTCACGTAGCCGCAGTTAGTTTTTGGGTTCGTGTCAAGTGTCGTTGTCGCTGGCGCGGAAATCCAAAACCTGCTAAACTGACTGAGAGACAGACAGACAGACAGACAGACAGACAGACAGAGAGACAGGCAGACAGGCAGACAGACAGGCAGGCAAACTGACTGACTGACTGACTGCCCGCTCTGGTCTTGCGAAATCTGTGCAAGGAGAGAGACAACAATGCGCAGAGGACTTGACCAGGCTTTTGTGGCATAGAAAAATGATATGATGGCGCGCGTGCAACGCCTTAACTTGGCATTCCCGAGGACATTGCAAATGAGTTTGATAAATGAAGCGAAAGTTTTTCGAGAGAATGCGTCGAGTGCGCTAGAGATAACGAATAGTTGCGAGAGAGTGAATACTGAATGCATTCGAGTATAGACTGAACTATATACATAATATACATAGTTCTGACTTTGACTTAAGCAGAGCAAGAAGAAGAAGAAGAAGTAGAAGAAGAATCGAGAGTAGACCCAACAATCAACACTTCACACTGTACTTGATGGGGCACCCCCTCGATAAAGCCTGCAATTAATTTCACTTTCAATTTGGTCGCGTTGCGGTCGCTTTTAATTTTACAAAGTGTGTGTGTGTGTGTGTATTACAGCAAGTGTATGTGTGTGTGAAGGCGGCCTGCATTTAACGGCAAATTGTGTTGATATAAGTCTGGAAAAGCGCCTGGCATGGAAATTATTTTTAATTGCTGCAATTTAGATAATCAAATGAGTTTTGATGTGAAGTAAATTAACCAAAAAGGCGACACGCCCACATGTTGCACAGTGTGCAGAGTGTTGAAAGTGCGCAATTAACACACACACGCACACACAGAAACAGAGGTCAAAAAGGGGGGCATCCATCTAATATAGAAATCGATTAAAGTAAATTTATTTTACAGCACACATAAAAAAATATTTATATTTAATGAATTACTCCCTGTAATTTAATCATAATATATTATTTGAAACTAATTTAATTAAATAATATAATTTAATAATAGTATATTATATGTAAATTACGTATTTTCGTAGGGTATTTTCAAGTCGACTTAGCGCTGCAACTTGCCAACTGAGTCAACACTTAATTATGATCGCCCAAAGCTTTATTTAATATATGGTATTACTTGCCTCATTTAATAACCGTATAGTTTGTTTATTTTTCCCTCTCTCTCTCTTTCTCTCCTCTTTCTTCTTCATCTTGCACGGCGCTTCGTTAATCAATTAAACCTTAGTCAATTATTTATTTTGTTGTGCTATAGAAAAAATTGCAATCAGCGACTTCCGTTGGTTTTTTATACTTGGTATAATTCTTTAGCTCGAACCTCTAGCATTAGCCTAGTTTTCGATTTCCACACTTCAGATCCGGTCAACTTTTCTGGGGAAAGGGGATGGTGGGGGGGGTGTAATTAGTCGCCATTGGATTTTCAATTAATGCGAGGTGAAATTTCCGGACGGGGCACTTTGGCGACTTATTTCGGCGAGCTGAAAATCACTTAAATAAAAGCAAACTGCAAATAAAAAATTCGAAATGCCAAGCGTGCGCTATAGTATAGATATATATATATGCGATATAGAGATGGCAGCGTGACACGATAGTTGGCGATAGTTGAGCGAAAAAGTAGAGAAATTCTACATTGAATTTAATTTGTTTTTTTTTTTTTTTTAATTTTTAGAAATATTTGAGCTAAGTTATATAACTGCAATTATTTTTTAATAATTCACAGATATGTAATATATAATATATTCATCGTTTAAGTTTCGTGTCACGCGCTCTCAGCTCTCTCTGAGACGAAATAAACTCGTGGCCAAAAGCACATGAAATATGCGGCACAAGTTTTGGCTAATGCCCAAAGCTCGTTCTGCTCGAATAATGAGCAACTTTTCGACATTGCACGCAAGCGAGACAGGTAGAGTGGGAGACAGAGACAGAGACAGAGAGAGGGAGAAAAAGAAAACAAGATAGAGCGAGAGAGAGAGAGAGATGCCACCACTTGCAAAGTAATAAACGCTTAAGTGGTCGCCATTGTTTGCCCGCCCAGCCTGCATGGGCGTTGGGCGTAATGGGCGTGGCACTGGCAGAGAGCCAAACTGTAAGCCAGCCAAAAACTTATTAATAATTAATTTACTTTTATTTATACCACAACAACATCTCGTTCCTGCTTGGCTGCATACTTAACTTTTAAGCTGCTCGAGTGACCCTCGCTCAAGAGAGACGACCTTGGCTGCATTCTTGGCAGTGTGGGAGTGTGTGTATTACTTGCCATTATTCTCTCTTCTTCTGGTATTTTTTTATACCATTTTTCGTTATGGTCTCTCGTTTTATTGTTAGTCCCCTCCCCCAAAAAAATCTATTACAGGTCGCGCACTCACCTCATGGCCAATTGACTTGTTACTTTTTCCTTTTTTTTTTTTTTTTCTCTCTTTTCATTTTTTACCTTTGACATTTTTACAGTCCACGAATTTTGGACTCTCCTTTCTACCGTTTCCATTTTTTTTTATTTTCGGCCTTGCCATTTACATTTTTCATGGCTCTTAATGCATTTTCCATGTGCGCCCGCTGCAATGATGTAAGTTATCGATTGGCTTACACGTTTTTGCTTGTCAAACTATGCGATTGCTGTTTATCGATAGTTTGCTGAGATTAGGCAGGCTTGTTAGTTGCTGTTTGAGTGCTTTAGGGGGGACGATAAAAATCTATAGATAATATAATAAATGTTTATCTAAGGTCGATCATTTAGCAGTGTGGATAGGTATAGGTTTACATGGAATTAATCTATGTAGGATAAAAATCGATAGATAATATAATAATGGTTTATTTAATGTCGATCATTTAGGAGTCTGAATAGGTATAGATTTATTGGAATTAATCTATGTATACTTTCTAATACTTCGCCTTATAAGTGTTAAGTAAGAAACGATTTTATATCGATATACTATCGATATGCAGACAACACTAGCTTAAGCTATTGCATTCTTTTTTTTATTTCTTTTCGTATACAGTTTTTTAATGAATTCCATTTAAATGATTATTTCTTTTAATAGCCTACATATTTTTTTGGATATATTTTCAATATGTTTTCCGTATTCTTCCTGCCCGATAAATTGCAATTGTTGCTGGCAGCTGCTGCTGCTGCTGTGGTGCATTTCATGCAATTTATAATCAATTTGCAGTTAAAAATGTGTTCCGTGTGCCAAACGCACAATCCTTTTGTTTATGCACAATGCAATTTTATAAAACACAATTTGAATCTGTTTTTTTTTTTTATCTTTCATTTCGTTTTTTATTTTTCGGTTAATTGCAGGAAAATTCGCGCCGCGCCAAAAACCGACGGTGCAGACACATAAATTTTCCACAGACAGAAGCGTCGTCTGACATTGAAAACAGACAAAAAAGTTGGGCATGGGAAATAGGGGGAGGTATGGGGGATATTGTATAGGGCATATAGAGTATTATATGGTATGAGGGGAGCCTATGCAGACATGTTCGAGTGTCGCAGTCGTAATTTATATGGCAAACGAATTGGCTACAGTTGCAGAGACTGCAGTGCAAGGGAGACAGAGAGAGAGAGAGAGAGAGGGAGAGGGAACTCATTCTAATTAGCTGCAGGCATTTTAAAGACAAGTTTTTGGCTTAAACACTTGGTGGTCTCTCTCGCTCTCTCTTCTCTCTCTATTTTTTTCTCCCTTCTACCATCAAGAACTCATTTCCTTGCTGGACCCTGCCGCAATTCGTAGTCGTCATTAAATTATTAAATGGAGCGCAAAAAGAGGCAAGAAGAAGCAGCTACAGAGCAGAAGAGACTCAACTCAAATTGCACTTTCAATTCGCTCTCTTTCTCTCCCTCTCTCTCTCTCCCTCGACCCTTTTTGCTGCCTAATCAAAAAGTTCAGGTCCGACTCGGACTCGTTGGGGGGAAACTCGGAACCGCATTTGCAGTTTCCGGTTACGGTTCCTTTTTCCCACAGCTCTAATTATGAGAGAGAGGGAGAGAGAGAGAGAGAGAGAGAGAGATAGTGTGTGTGTGATGTTGATTAACCTTGCTGGGATTACCCAGATCTGCATGGGAATGAGGAGGTAGGGGGGCAAGTAGTTTCTACTGGCCCAGCTCGTTCATTCTAATTGAGTTTTGTTTTTTTTTTGTTTCATGACAGACAACTGAGAGACAGCTGAAGAGTGAGAGAGAGAGAAAGAGAGAGAGAGAGAGAAGGCAAGTCTCGCTACACTTGCCGTTTCAGCTTGATGCATGGCATTTTAATGGAAAGCCAACAGGAAAATGAAGATTAAGCTGCTGCAGGATATGCATTGATGTTGTGAAAAGCAGATAAGAAAGAAAAGAGAAACACAAAAAAAAGGAAGAGAAATGGAGGGAAAGAAAGTGTTGGGAGAGCAAAGAAAAAGCAAGGACTTAGCTGAGCTCAGTCGCAAGCTTAGTTGATGATGCCGACAGTTTAGCAGGAATTGGGGAGGCAGTAATATATATATATATATGCACTTTGCAACACTATCGATTGAACAATAAACTATCGATACTATCGATTATTTTGAAATTAATTTTAGCCTTTTTTATGACTGTTACAGCAGCTGCAACTTTGCAACTAAAATAAAATAAATAAAATAATCGATGTTTTGCACAAACTATCGATACTATCGATTGTGCTGTTGCAACCCTGCCATGTCTACTTAAAGTTCTTTTGCTGCGTTTGCATTGCCAGTTACAGATCACATGACAAAGAAGTTTCCAAATGCAATATGAACTGCAAACAATACGCTCAGCATTAGCACGTTCTCCCTCTCTCTCTCTCTCTCTGTCTGTCTATCTCCCTCTAGCGTGTCCAGTGTTAAGTAAAGTTTGTTCAAGCAACTCAAACACACACACAGACATATACACAGACACAGTTAGACAACCCTAGTCAAGCTGCTGCACAAACGAAAATCAATTTCTGTAACTCGAACTGAAATTGTTGGCCCCAGCGAATCGAACGGATGTTGCACAATACCATATACGTTTTTGACTATGTTTGCCCACCCCCCCCCAAAGACCTATAGGATATTGGATAAAAAAAAGTACCAACTTTATCGCTGAGCAAAAATCTATTAAGAAAGTTTTTGCCACAACGACGAAGATGCTGCAAAAAGTTGCAGCCTGCTTGGGTTGTTTGGCTTCGGCTTTATGAGTTAGTTTCTTGGTTTCTGGCAACCTGCCGGTGTACCCTCCTCCCTCCCCACTACTCCCCCCTACCTATAATAAGTGTTAGCGATAGGCCAAAGGAAACGTTGGCAAAAACCTAGTCAAATTTTCCTTTTACCTTCTAAGAAAACACAAAAACATTTCACTTTGCAGTTCTCCCTCTCTCTCTCTCTCTGTTGTGTTTTACATTGTGCATGTTGACAACACTGTTTGCAGCACTGTGGCAACCCTCCTACTCTATAGCACCGCGAGGCATTCACCAATTCAGTTTTAATTAAGAAAGTTATGATGGCAAAAGCATTTGCAGTTCTAATTCAATTTTCAAATGCGGCCACAGCAGGCAAAACTAAACAACAGTCTCTGACATTCGCATAGAGGGAGAGAGAGAGAGAGAGAGAGAGAGGGAGGAGAGAGAGAGAGAGAGAAGTTTTCACTCAGTTGTGGCAAGTGTAGGTCTTTGTTCTTGTTGGGGGGGAGGCGAAACCATCAATGCCAGACATATCAATTGTCATTATTTGTTAGCATCGCATCGCATCGCATCGCATAGAGAGCGCACTTAAACAAATGGTAACAAGCTGCCACGCCCCCTCAGCCTTAAAAGTTTCTTGCTCTAGCGGCTCCTTAAAGTCTGAAGAAATATTCCAGAGCATTTCTAACTTGTATACTCTGGGGGGAAAGTCAATTGGAAATATGAAACCATTTTAAATTATTTTTCTTCAAGATGATCTTAAAAGTTGTGAGGCCTAATCGTTTTATTAATAAATTATAATCATATAATCATAATTATGATGAAAAAAAATTTTATTATATATTTTTAATAATTTAAAGAAATTATTTTAATAAAGTTTATTTAATTTTTTTATATACATTAATTCTGTTGCTTCAAGAATATATACGATATAAAGCAATAATTTTACAAGCTAAACAGTTTATAATATTTCTTTTCGATTTCAAATGAGTAGAAATATTTTTAAAGCGCATACAATATTTATACCCTTATTTCTGAAGTGTATACAATTTTTCTAAACTTCTTGATATATGATATAATATATAGTATATGATATAATGCAATTATTTTACAAGCTAAACAGATTATAATATTTATTTTCGCTTTCCCATCCTTTAAAATATTTTTAAAATGCATACAGTATTTATACCCTTATTTCTGAAGAGTATACAGTTTTCCACAATTTTTCTAAACTCCTTGATATTTTATTTTTTTATATTCCTGCACTCTCGAACTTGAAACTGCTCTGAGAAATCGCTTTTATTGCTTAATGCGCAAGCAGCGCAAAAAAAAGGGGCGTCAGAAACTTTTGTTATTTCATTGCTTTTATTTCGATTTCCTTAAAGTTTTCTCACCATCACATTTCTTTTACAGTTCGTTGTCTTTGTTTTTTTTGCCCGGGACTTTATCGTGAAGAAGGAGAAGGAAGAAGGAGGAAGGAAAAAGGAAGCGATTGCAGTGAGGCGTGTAAAGTTTTGACGTTCGCGAAATTAAGCAGACAATCTGCGGGTGAGTTAAGAGCAAAAAGTTTTATGTGAGATATTCAATTAAAGAGGAGCAAAAATATAATATGGAAAGAGTGGTTAGATGTGTCAAAAATTCAAAAAGAAAAAGTATTTTATTTTTTTCTATTTTTTTTTTTTTTTTGATATCTCTAACGTATTTGGCGGTTGATTTTGATGGTCATAACGCACACACACACATTGATGGCCAATGGGAACTTTAAAAAGCACTCGAGATAAGCATAAATAAATAACTAGATTCACATTAACGAAATGCCTTACTTGAGCGTGTTCCATATCCTTCAGGCTGCCCGTAGATGAGTCTGAGTCTCCAGCTCGTAGTCGGGTCGTGTCAACGCTTTCTGCTCTTTCTGCTAGTCCGACGTGTACGTGACTCGAGTTGAGTGTGAAACCGCAGGGGGAGAGGTGGCAGAGCGACTCCAAGTGGCCGGCAGGATATCAGCTGGGATACGGATACGGACATGGACAGAAGCAGGCCACACCACGCACTCCTTGCCAGGCGATGTGGCCGGCGTCGTATTTGTTTGCTTAGCGCGTGATGGAGCTGCAGACGCAGCGGGACTCGGGATGGGTAGGAGAGAGAGAGAGGGGGAAGGGGGGAGGGGGTACTTAGGGATACTACTAGAGGGAAGTATTACGGCTGCTCAAGTGTCAGCGTTGAGCATGTCCTTAGCAATGAGATACACACAACGTCGCAGTCAGGTCAAACTTTTCTCTCTCTCTCTCTCTCTCTCTCGCAGCTGCCTGCCTGCCTGCCAGCAGCATGTGTGTAGCCACTGGCCAGATGTGTGCCAGTGTGTACCCCCCCTGAAATGAAGATAAATGTTTTAATGTTAAGTTGAAATGCAGCAGCAAACACTACGGAAACACTGCAGCAGCAGCATCTGACTGACGTGAGCTAGAAAAGGTTGCCGGACATAAATATATATATATATATCATATCGTACATATATATTTATCTGAGTGTTATCTACTGACATAACAGAATCATATTAGTGCAGCATCATCATATCATCATGGCTTTACAAGCGGTTAACCGTTTGATAGTTCCCTAAAGAAAGTCGTGCTATAAAATTATTATAAGTAAAAAATCGTAAAATCTTCAGTCAATGAAAATCGCAGCTAGATGAAATATAAATATTTGATGGCCCCCCTCATTTGATTTATATTACTTTTTTTACACTCGACTATTATTTTTATTATGCCCGCTAATAATCATGCTGGAAATGTGAATATCATATATAGTATATCTTTGGGTATATTGTGTAACTTTAGCAGCTTTCCCGCTTTCTACTATTTTTATACCCTTACAGAGGGTATATTTATTTCTCAGATCTTAAATGTATGATTGTCGTGGAAGAGAATATTTTCTAGAATTTTCTCTAGATTGATTCGGCATTTGAATATAATAATAATAAATTTTCAAAAAATTTTAAGAAATTCTTTTCTAATGAATTTTCTAATCTGTATTAAAATCTGAAACTAATAGGATAATAATAAAATATATTATAGTCTACTTAGGAACAGTGATTCCTTTGAAATTTAGAAGGGTATAAATTATTCGGCATATTGCAAACAATATTTCTTTCTTGTGTTTGATTTCAGGCTGTGCCTCTCTAAATTGCTGGGCAAAATATTTGCATATTTTGCAGCTCGGTTGCATATTAAAGTTTTATGTTTTTCTGCTTTTTCCCCGTATTTTCTCGTATCCCCACATATACCCCGTATGCCCCGTTTCACGTTTCGTTTCGTTTCGTTATTGTTTCGTTATGTTTTTCGAAAAAAAAAAAAAAAAAAACAAATGAAAGGCGGGTAGACCAAAAGTATAATACCAGGATCAAGCGAGTCGATGAGCCACGGCGGTCCGTCGTCCGTCTGTTAGAAACGGATCAGCATAAAAACAAACCACAGGCAGCCAATTATTTAAATTCCACGCCCCCCCGCAAATTGGATTGTATTATTAAGCAAACTATTAAACTATAAAGTCTGCTGTAGTCCAAAAATACTCCAAATTACAATTTGATCGCTCCAATAACACAGAAGTTATTCAAGTCAACGTTTTCGGTACAAACGTACGAGCAGCAGCCTGCGCGCTGCTTCAGTAGTGACGCACGTCATAAAATTTAATGTTGGTGGGTGTGTGTGTGAGGGGGAAAACTATATATAGTAGAAGATTTGCAAAATTTCTGTTTGAAATTATGAGTGTGGTTACACGTTGTAACGGATTTTAAAAATGGAGAAGGGTATCTACTGTCGAGCGCGACTGAGCCATATCCTTTTTTGCATTAAATTTTCATGCTCAATTGCCGGGTGAGAGAGACAGAGAGAGAGAGAGAGAGACAGAGAGGAAACACAGATATATATATAGGGTATACTCTATATGTAAGTGCGGTCGATACACAGACATTTGCCACATTTAGTATTCATGGCGCGTTCGGCTATTTTTATTAGAAGATGCAACCAAGCAAACCCAAACAACAACAACAACAACAACAATGGAATAACCAAAATGTTTATTTACATTGGCGCGAAAGGAATTTCGTTGTTGCTCTTTGCTCTTTGCTCTTTATCATCATCCATCGTGACTTTTTGGCTTCTTGTTTGCTTTTCTTTTTTTTTTTTTTTTTTTTTTCTTTTCTTTTTTTTTTTTGTTCGCACCACTTGTTTGATGGAAATTATTTCAGCATAATTTGTCTCATTAAAATTCCAATAACAACGTTAACATTTAATTGCTTTTTTATCGATAAGAAATCGAGAAGAGAGAGATAGAGAGAGAGGGAGAGAGAAATCGAACATTGTCTGAGGTCTTCTTTTCGGTTTCTTTTGTGTGTAATTTTAATAAGGTGTCGGCGCTGTCTGTTTACGTGATATCCTGCTGATCCCCTATCGAGCTCTCTCTCTCTTTCTCTTACTCTCTCTCTTTCTCTCAACATTTGCGCACACATTGCACGCACATGTTTTGTTTATAAGTCGTTGCATGCACCCTGTAAAAATTTTAAAACAATGCCTCATGAGGCATATGGGCGTCTGCCCTCATAAAAGGTTCAAATTCGTTGGATTTAATAAATAGTTGACCTTTGGGGCGCCCTTCCTGTCTCTGGATCGCTCCCTCTCTTCTCTCCCACTCTCTCTCTCTCTCTGTCTCTTCTCCCTCTCTTTCGATCTTTATGGCTTGAACCAACAGGCCGCGCACGCGCACACACTCACATTATTTTTTATTATTTTGACTTTATCTCGCATGCTTATCCATCACTTAATGCGACCCCTCTCGCTCTACGTCTCTGGCTCTGGGATCGCACAACATCGTCTGCTTATGATGACATTATTGGATGAGCCCTGCACTCATCGAGAACCAGCATCATTTGCGGTTGGGTTTGTGGGTTGTGCGGCTTTGCCTCGCGGGCCCTGATCGCATAATTATAGAGCGGGTCCCGAGGCGAGTGTGTGTAATACGTAGGTATCGCATTTGACTTTCGCTTCCTTATTCCTCTCCTTCTCTCTCTCTCTCTCTCTCCCTCTTTTCGTGCAACATCTGCTGCAGTAGCTGCGCCAGTGGCGTGTCGTCTGCCACAGTTTGTTGTTCTTTGTCTGACAAATACCCTAGACAGGCAGGCAGCAGGGTAGCTTGTTTTAGTAGAATTTTATGTTAGCAATATTTCACTCGATTTTCTTTCCCAAAATTTGTTAATTATTTAAATATTGTTTTAAATATTTTTTGTGGTCTTTATAGGGTATTTCTTAGTTTATATATATTGCTCATTTTGCTGCGGCTCCTTTTGTTTTAGCTCTTCGTTTTTTTAATGCCTTCGCTGTCACAATAAGTAGAGCCTCTCTCTCTCTCCTTGTCTCCCTATAACATTTGCTCGTAATACTCGCTTCATTTGTCGTTTCTGTTGTGACAATTTCATTTGTCGTCAGTTCATTAGTCATCGAATTTGCTGCACGATCTGGCAGATAGTAGAGAGAGGGATACTATACTATCCTATACGTATATATGGTATATGATATCCAGCGAGTTGTCGAAACTAATTTATGTGCACATATTGACACCTTATGTTACCTAAAGGTGGAGAGATCAGCGACAAAGCGTGGGAGCGGCACTTTGAGAGTTTGAGAATTAATGACAATTTGCTCGGGGTAGTTTGGTATAGAAAAAAAAACTATTTATAGGCCATATCACAAATATAACGCTAATTAGTCGCTCATTTCGTATATCAAATTTCGAATAGAGTTTTTTTTTTTTATTTTTGGAATACTAAGTACATTTTATGTTGATATCTTTCTGAAGGTTGAAGGAAATATTATATATAAAGCTATTAAGAAATTTTTGTATCACTTCTTGAAAATGCTGCGCTTATTCTCGGTTAATTTCTAAGATACAATATAGTTCTTTCAACAAACTATCGATTTCTTGGCTGGAAATTTCTCAAATACTTTATAAAATATATAATAAATAGTTTATAAATCGTATTTTATCTTGTTTATCTATTTTCTGGAAGGTTTTTAGATTTTGTTGAGTAACTTAACTGACTTCCTGTCAATATCTTCAATTCCCAAAATATACAGTTCTTTTAATTCCCTGTCGATTTATTTTTCGGAAGTATATTTTTAATTCTTCAATATTGTATTTAATAAAAAGTTATTTAATAATTCTGATCGCATATTTATATATTTCTTCGAACCACTTTGAAATTCCTTGTGTATAATGAGCTGATTTACTGCTCAAATTTGACATTTATACCCCATGTAGTTTCGTTTAAAACCCTGTCGATTTCTACTTATTTTTTTTTTTTAAGTTTCCTCCTTGAAATATTTGATTAAATTGCGCTGTCTGTGCTAAAAAATGTATTTGCATTTCGGCTAATTGCAGTCACATTTTCACCGAGCTTGTAAGTTTTTCTTGCACTCCCCCTACTCGTTCTACCCTACCCTACCCTGCCCACTCAGTCTGTCAGTAACTTTTGCCAGCTCAGCTGTCAACATCATCATTATATACCCTACGCTTCCCTCCCCTCTCACACTTACATTTCCTCCCCTTGCCACATTTTAATTCCAGCGCTTTGGGTTAATTAATTGCGTTTCTTTTTTTTAAAATAGCGAAATTAAAACAACCTTAACCCGAAAATGTAGTCTGGCCCCCCCTTGCTCTACGCCTCTGCTCTCTTAGGTATTGCCAAAAAAAAAAAAAAAAAAAAAAAAAAAACAGAGTACGCATAGCTGACGCTTAATTACAGCCATTTGCGAAGTATGCCCAGCATTCCTGCCTCTCTTTCCCTCGCTCTCTCTCTCTCTCTCTCTCTCTCACTTTGTGCATGTTCCGTTTGCCAAAACGTTCCGCTCGCGCTCCTGTCCGGCCGCATGCGGCGTGTTCCACTCAGAATTCAGTTTGCTGGCGTCGCGTGCGGTGCGTTTTCTCGCCTCTTTTGCGTTTCATTTTCGTGTCGTTCGTGTCTGATTGGAAGAAGACGCTACGCTGCTAACGGTACTTCAGTGTGTGCGTTTGTGTGTGTGTGTGTGTAAACAACGCAGACTCCATTTGTGTGTGTGTGTGTGCGTGTGCATTTCCCACTTGGCGTGTTCCCATTTTGGCAGCCTGCAATTTTTTTTTCTCTCGCTCTTTTCTGCTTTTTTGTGTTGCTTTCTTGAGTTAACTTTGTAGTGTGTGTGGGAGTGGGGGAAGGGGGAAGTTTGTGTGTAGGGATGAGGTTATGCGAGTGTGTGTGAGGCGCCTGTTTGCGTGTGTGTGTGTGTGTGTTTACTTCATCATATGGCGCGCATTTTGCGTGGCTTCCTTCCCTCTCTCTCTATACATCTGTGTTTCCCCCCCTGCCCCTCCGCTCTCCACGTGCTCGCGTTGCCAACTTCCTGGCCGCGTCCTTTCTTTATTTTTTATTTTTTTTGCCTTTTTCGCGTTGATTTCATGCTAAATTTACCAACTTTATGTGAACGTTTATTGTGTGCATAACTGTCGCTGCCGGCCGCCTGAGCAAGTGCAGCGGTGTGTGTGTGTGTGTGTGTAAAGCCTTAAATAACTGCACTCTCCCACACACACATATGTCACTCTGTGTAATATTGTGGCGAATTATAATTTTTAGCCCTTCCCCTCCCCTCCTCCCCCTACTGGGGGCGCTGTGCAGTCAAATGCAAATTTCATTTTATGTTTCTGCATTCATGCAAATCAAAATTTACGAGCGCCCGCGCCTCGACTTGCACTTGGACTGCGCTTTTGCGTGACGTGTGTGTGTGTGTGTGTGTGTGTGTAGTGCACTCCCCCCCCCCTACTCCCTGTTGCACAGTGGCTCAAACAGGGTGTGGTTCAGCCCCCTAGGCATCGCCCACTTGTGGGCGTAAGCCAAGCTCTTGATTAGTTATGATTATATCGGTTCTATATGAATTATTCCCACTGGAAATCTATTTCATATGATTAAAGATATTGCTAAATAATTTATATGGATTTTTTGAAATACTTAAGAGCATTTTTCTAAGCTTTTCTATTACAATTCGCTCATTAGAATCAGCTGAAATATACATATGCACAAGCTTGAAAACTATTAAAATAAATTAATATTAATAATAATAATTAATAATATTTTAAAATTAAAAAATAAGAGAAATTAATATTTATAATAATAATTAATATTATTCTAAAATTCTGAATTTTTGTGATAATGTTTAAATAATATTTTCGATTGCAAATCTATTTATTTTTAATAATGATGATTATTTTAAAATTAATTAAAAATAAAAAAAGAGCGTTAGGAATATTAAATTATTTATTTTAGGTATTTTAAATAATTTTTAATTGCATTACGAAATTTTCAAAATAATTTGGAACATTTTAAGATACTTTTACTAGGCTTTACATCATTTATAATATCAGAAAATTGTTGTAGTATTTTTCAAAATATTTGCATAGTCTATTCAAAGTGTACCCATAGCTGCTATATGCAGTTTAACTGTTTCTAAAATTGTAAATATTTCTCTTTATCAATATACGATTTAATACCCCAAATACCTTGAGGTTTTTCGCCTGCATATCATGCATATTTTGTGTACAAATGAACGTCCTCAAATGTCAGTATTAATTAGCTCGAAAATCTTCCCCAAAAAATTCCCTTATCAAATACTTAGCATTATTATCTGAGAAAAGCGCTGCATAACTTGAGAGTTATCTCACTCATTGTGTGTGTGAACCCGTTAAGTCAAAACCCGACAAAAACTTGTTTACCTGTCCAAACTGTCCATCCTTATCAACATTTCTAATGACCAAGGCCAGAAGTCAGAAAAGAAAGAGAATCTAACAAACTTATCAAAAGCATCTGCCCAGCCAAAATTTTAATAGAAGCAACTAAAAGAGGGAAAACGAAGAAAGAACCGGACAAACGAGAGAGAGAGAGAGGCTGCTGGCGGAAACTCATGAAAATACAGGATATTACACAAATACGGAGCACCTAAGCAGGGGGGAGGAGGTGGGGGGATTGGAGGCTCGACAAGTCTAAACGAAATGGAGGAAGTCAGGAAGTTTCATCTGCGGTTGGCATGGGAACCCAACATACAGCAGGATGTTCGAACAGATGATGGAGAGAGAGAGAAAGAGAACTCTCTCTCAGGCAGTTTATTTTCTAAGCAGAGAACTCGCTCTCTCTGAGAGAGAGAGAGAGAGAGTTAGTCCCTTTGGCTTTGTGGGTTTTTTCGCTCATATTCCAATTGCAATGCGTGCGCGCTCTCTCTCTCTCTCTCTCTCTTCCGGCTCTCTCTCTCTCGCTGCACACATTTGGTGGTGGGAAATTTCTAGCTCAGAGTTTTTCATCGTGGGCTCTGTAGGACTTTTCCAGACCGCTGCGCGCTCATTGTGTCGTCTGAGTTGCTCCGGACAGGACAACGTTGTCGGATCGTTCGATTCCTTCGCTTTTGAATTCGACTCTAGCGCGCACCGTAAGGATATATGTGCAGAGGGAGAGCCAAACCGCCCACAAACCCCACCCCGCCCACCACGTACGCGTTGTATATAGGCGCAAAAGAAAACTTCACTTTTATACGAGTGTGCGTGTGTGTGTGAGTGTGTCTCTGTGTGTGCGCCGCGTCGCGTGTTTGTGTATTTGAAAATGGGCACAGTGAAAAATTGTTAAACAAAATGCCAAAATAGTTGAAGAATTGTGCCCGCCCCCGCGTCCCGCACTACCCATCCCATACATATACAAAGGAATATAATAATGCCATAAAAAGAAATAAATATTCTCATAACAACAACAAAATATGCAGTAGAAATTATTATAATAAATAGTGTGCGCAAAGAATACGAATATACCCAGTATACATATATAGTATATAAGTCTATATATATCTCTATACATAGTGAATATAGTGTGCCGCCGCGAAGTAATCAAAGAAGTGCGAAGAAAGAACGCAAGGAGAAACTGAAAATCAATAATTTGGGATTAGTTGCTGTATTATTATCGTATTATTGGAGCTATAAAAACAAAGTAAGCAAAAAAAAAGAAATAAATTTAATAAATTTAAATCGTATAGGGGAAAATCGCAGAGCGACCTGAGCATGTGAGCGGCATTTGAAAATGGCCTAAAACTACCCCAGAAAAATACCAAAAATACTTAGTAATTTTAAAATAATTTAAGCGCATTTGTTTAATTTTTTAAAAGTATTTTTAGTATTTATTTTATACTTTCTTTTTTTCTATTTAGTTTGTATTTTCTTTGCGCTGTGTGAGTGCGCGTATTTGAGGTTAACACACCTTAGACATGTACATACACGTCGCACACACACACACACACACAGACCAGCACGAGCATCTGTATATGGCATGGCAGGGGGCGGCTCTCTGTGTTCCCTTCCCTCCCCTCACCAACCTCCCAGCTCCTGTGCGTATGCAGCAGTTTATTTTTTTTTGCGCTCCCGCTTTGGAGCAAGCCATGAAAAATCGATCGACCTCCCCCTACACTTGCTCTGCCCTCCCCCCCTCCTTCCTGCCGCTTGTCTGGCGCTTGCCCCGCTCTCTGCCCCCCTCCCCTCCGGCTGGTACACTCGTTGCTTATCAGCTAGGAAATACTCCTTCGTAGTATTCGTACTATGCACAGGAATTGGCAGCACACTCGCTCTGCAAAACGGCTACAACTACTACAGGGGGGGGGGGGAGGGGTTGTAGTGTGTGTGTGTGAGAGAGTGTAGTGTCTGTATGTATGTGTGTGTGTGTGTTGGGGTGTTTTTTGCGCAGTTCGAGCGCAGCTGAGCGAATGCTTTGCAGATTTCAAGCCCTGCGCTCTTTGAACTTCCAAGCGCTCTCTCACTCTCTCTCTCTCTCTCTCTCTCTCTCTTTCGCTTCAACCGTCTGCCATGTGCTTGTGCACTTGTTCTTGGCTTTTCTGGCTTTTGCTTTTGCTTAGCCTTTCTTGCCGGTTTTCTGTTGTTTGCTTTGCATTCTCTTCTCGTCCTTTCGTAGTATGAGCATGGAAAGTGCCCCAAAATGGTCAAATCTCTATAGAAGGGGTAGGGTGCTCATTAATTTCCCGCATTGTTGAAATATTTTGCGTACATTCTGCAAATACCAAAAACGGAAACCTTCCCCTCTAATTCTCCTGAAAATATTTGAAATTTCTGGCAGTTTGTAAATTGCTTTAAATTATCGTTAGTTTGCCAAAAAAAAAAAACGGAAAATAATATCGTATATTGAAAAACATACGAAACTAATAACTATAATTCCACAGTCAATAATAACAGCAATAATGCGGCAACAACAACAACAAGTTTAATCTAGCAATTTGCCAGCAATAATGTAATCAGTAAATTGCGTCTACACTTTGGGCCAAGACGGGAAGAAAAAAACCGAAAAAAATTGAAGGAGACACAAGCCTCGAAGCGCTTCGAAGATGCTTCACAATGAAAAAAAAAAAAGAAGAGGAAAGAAAAAGAGAAAGAGGGAAATAATATATACATAAATCTACGTGCCAGTCAGAAAATAATAAAGCCTCGTCTGGGCGGCAGACAGAGCAGAGCTTTGGGCTAACTGGTGCGGCACAGTGTCGCACAGTGGGCTGAGGGCTGCGAAAAGATAAGCCAGTGTGATTGTTAGACAAACCAGTTCGCAAGGGAGGATTGTAGAACATTTTTGAATGCAAAATATAAATTTGTTAAAGATATACTGCAATACTGAAATTTTGAAAATATAATAGATATAAATTGTTGGATTTATATATCAGTAATAAATGCATGATTCTGATATAAATTAAGATATTTTAAATAATTAAATTGCTAAAGATGTTTTTCGAAATCCGAATAATTATTTCTTGAGCCTTTCCCGAAGTTCATTCTTAATAATCGCTTTAAGATATTAAGGAGGTTTTTTTGTTTTTAAATAAATTAACAAATTATTTTCTTTAATATTGTCATTGCATTTTCATGACATGCTCAATTGTTCTCAACCCACTGTGCATCGCTTTGACAGCCATTGGCAGCTGCGTTGATGTTATCGCCTTGGACCTTGTCCATTTTCAGCCTGCTGACTTTCAACGGTGGGAACTTCTGGGCAACAAAAAAAAAGAAAATAAAATAAGATAAGCAAAAATAAAGGAGAATAAAAACCAAAACAAAACAAAAAAAAAGAACTGCTTGCCACCTCGAAGCTCAGATAGGTCGCTCTTCTGGTTCTTGGCCAAGTCAATATAATTGACTTATCTGCTGCATTGCTTTGCTCTCTGCTGGGGATCCGTCGCGGACTACCCCTACTCCCCCCTCTGGCCCATTGTTGTTGCTATAAAGGGGTCTTCGCTGCGGTCCGCATAATAAAGCTCGCTGGCCTCCGCATTTGACTTATTGCGGTTGCCTAAAGAAGAAAAAGAAAAAGAAGACGATGAAGAAGTGAAAAACACGTGAAATATTGGGTCATAACTATTGATTGGCTTACGGGTTCGGGTTTGCGGTCAAATTGAAAGCAATATAAGAAATGTAGACAAGTGGAAGGCAGAGATAGGGAGGGGTATGCAAAATACGCGTCTTGGGGCTGAGATTACCATCTCTTCCTTCGGCATCTTTAGCCTTTTTTTATGCACCATAACAATTATCATTCACGCCGCATAATGCAGTTGATTCTTGTTCTCTCGTTCTCCTCTTCTTCTCTATGCCAAATTGTCTATAACAAATTCGCCTTGGATTTTCTCTCTTCTTTTCCCCCAAGCCAATTTTCCGCTTAAGCGACAAGTCAAGCTGCCGCAAAGAACCCAAGCAAATGCAATTTATCTGAACCTTAACCCAAGTTGTTTTTTTTTTTTTTTCTTTTATTTATTGTATTTCTGTGAAGAGAGAAGAAGCTCTACGCACGTCTTGGGCATTCGTTGTGCCAGTTTTGAGGCATAATTTAATTTTCTTATTATTTACATTGCAAAATGCGGAAATTTTCCATCTGAACCAGCCATGGATTGTGGGGCGAAAGATGGTTAAGATCAACTAACTTCAACTTCTTCAATTAATATATATGTATAGAATTCTTGAAAATCCCTAATAAAATTCAAAAAGTAAGGCGTGAAAAACCCTTTAAGGCGCTTGGCATATCCCTTGTAAAAACCCCTCATATAAGTCGAGTCAACATTTTTCACATGTGTGTTTAACACAATTTACGCTTCTTCCCACAATTATTTCGCTGCTTCAGAAGATATACCAAAAATTTTAAACGATCTGTTGAAACGCCTCGAAATCATAAAAACAATTTGCATATTTCTTCTTCATTTTCTCCCTCTTTCTTTTTCCCTTTCCGTCTCTCTCTCTCTCGATTTCCAATTTAAATTTAACGACAATTTCGGCATACTTCTGGCACACATGCCAGGGGCGTGGGCTGTCCATATTTAATGGTAATAAATCTTTGTTCCCATGCTCATGTCCAGGTCTGAAGAGGTCTGGTCCTTTTTTTTTTTCCTTCGGCCTTTCCGTTGCACGCCTTGTGGTCGCTTTGAGCGTTGTATGCGAAATAATAAAATGAAATCTTTATGAATGAAATTTCAGCTGAATGCATTCGTCTCGGCGCCCTCTCGTTCACCCACACACACTCATGAATACGATTCGCTGGCACATGTGAACCGCACATGTTCTTGGTCCGCCATGGGCAGCGGCATCTTCAGAATGTGCATATGGAATGTGCATGCTGGAATCATGAAGAATGCAACATGCAACCCGAAAAATGTTCCCACTGCAGTTTGCGGACTTTTTTTTCTCCCATTTCTCTCAATATTTTCAGTTTTCCTCTTAATTGAGTTTTCTTTAGCATTTTCTATTTTATTTTCATTGCAACTTCCGCTTGATTTCCAAATGCGAAACGAAGGCCTTCGCTCAAAGAGTTGTGGCCCCAATTTGCATGGTGCTTCTCTTCTCTTTTCTCCTCTTCTCTCTTCTTCTCTCTTCTCTCTCCCCCGCTTTTTGCTGCACATTTTCCACTGCATTCCGCGGCTAATTGACAACAATTAAAATTTATTAGCCGACTGAGGCAATTAAATGCAAGACCCGCACGCAATTCGCAACGCGCAGAGTTCCCAAAAAAAAAAAAAAAAAAAAAAAAAAACTAAAAACATAGAATATTAAGAATTTTTCATAAAATTTTACACACGCATAAAAATGATTTTAGGGAATTTTAAATATTCGAAAAAAAAGAGTTAGGCTTGGGAAATGCGGGTACCGCTTGTGGGTGTTAGTTTTTTTGAACTGCGAACCGGTTCGGAAATTATTCGAGGGCGTATAGAATATAATAAAGTACTTAAGTTTATTAAAAGGCAGTTAAATTAGTTTTATATTATATTATATTACATATTAAATTATATTAATATAATTTCATTAAAAATCCCTCAGTGCAAATCGGTTCGCCGAGTGGTTCAGCATTAGATCTCTGTAATTAGTGAAACTACGAAGCTTAAACTTGGTATACTGCCTCATGCACTTAAGATCTATGCATATAATTTTATAAATCAGTTAAACAACAGAAAACTCTTGGTATATAAGCTTCAAATCAAAAATTTGTTACATTTTTGCAGTTCAGTAACAGATCCCAACGGTTACTTGAGCTACAAAGCTGAAATTCGCAGGACTGTCTTGTCTTATAAAAATCTGTAACTTGGCATATTAACTAATTATATATTTAGTACGATTTAGTGTCAGATCTCTGTTTATACTTGAGCTAAAGAGTTGAAATTTGTTAGGTATACTCATATACTCTAGATACATCTCCTGGTATAACTTTAAGGGGAGTTGGGGGAGTGTTTTTATCGCCAGATCTCAGTTATTACTTGAGCTACCAGGATGAAGTTCGCAACAGAGCTGCAGCTGAGTCCATATGACTTTTTTTTTTTCTTCAGTCGACCCCGAGCTGAGCCGCCGCGCATCCACTCGACAATCAATCAAACTTAAGTGGAGGCTGCTGCGGCTTAACGAGGTGGAGGGGGGAGGCATGCAGCTAATCTGCATATTGTGTCAAATGAGACTGTGTGCAACATCATCAGGCTTGAGGCAGAGCTGCGCTTGGTTTATTTTGCGGCAAGTGGCACTTGCAACAAATTGCCCAATGAGCTCAGGCGACGTCTGCTGCAGCTGCTGCTGCCGCTGCGGGTCGCTCTGCAAGTGGCAAGTGGCATGAGGCATGAGGCAAGTGGCAAGTGGCAACTGGAGGAGGCGCAGGCGGCAAAGACAAAGAGAACAATTTGACACTGCAACGTGGACGCAAAATAGAAGCGAAAAATGAGAAAATCAAAATGAAAATCAATAGAAATTGCAACCCCACCAAAAGAGAGAGAGAGAAGGGAGAGAGGGAGAGCCGGAAAAGGCAAAAAGGAAAAGGCAACGATTTTCCCGCTATGTGCCGGGTGATTGCCCTCTTTGCCGGCGCTGCGGTTGTTTTAGAGCGTGTATTTCAAGCAAGTATTGCTTTAGTTGTGTGTGTTGTGTGTGTGTGTGCACAGCATCCTTTGCACAATTCACATATGTGTTATGTGTGTGCATTGCAGTCTTTTGTGTGTGTGTGTGTGTGTGTGTGTGTGTGGAACAGGGTGGTTCAGAGACAGGCACGCGGCGACGGCAGCGGTGCAGGGTGACGACAAATGGCAACCTGAGTGCGGCAATACTTGTGACAAATCTCTACGCAGAGCGAAAGACAGAGAGGGAGAGACAGAGAGAGAGGAAAAAAACGTTATGAGTGGATACCCCCTTCCAGGGCAGACATGGCCTGAAGCTGGCGAAAAAAAACAACCAACTCTGAACTCGGGCGCGCGATAAAAATGTAAAATTCATTCAGAGCAGACGCAATAACAAAGCAGGAACAAGAAAAAGAATAGGAGAAGGGGAAGAGAAGAAGAGGGGAAGAAAAGAGCAAGAAGAGGGGAGGAAGTGAAGGAAGAAATGTGACAGCAACAGCGTGACTGCGCATAAATACGTGGGCAAAGAACAAAACAGAGAGAGAGCGAGAGAGAAAAGAATAGAGAGAGAGGAGGCGGGAGTGAGAGAGAGGTAGAAAGTGTAGAACAGATGGGAAACAAAGGTGTGAGGTGTGCGGGGAAGGGAGTGCAGGATCACAGCAGATAATCAATGGTTATGCCACAGCAGACAGTGGATAAGGAAAAATCATATATCATGCTGAAATTTGCGACAGATGGAAGGTTTTTCATTTCAAAATATCAGATAGTAATAAATATATGCTGCCATGTCCAGTTAAGTTGGAAAATTGAGATCACAAGATTCGAAAAATTTGTGATTTATGAATTTATAATTTCAGCATATTATAATTATATTATTATTATTATAATTTATAAAATAAAGGTTTAGAAAGTCTTTTAAAATTTAATAATATTAGGAAAATATTCTATATACACGTATAAGTACTTAAAAATATTTTCAATTGAAATTCAACAATTTTCTAGATTTTCCATAGCAGTTTTCTTAGTTTTTATGAAATCAAATATAGTTTTTATGGCATAAATTTAACTGAGAAATAATATTATGTCAGTGTTCTATTGATATTGAAATTTTCCCTTTTAGTTTTTTTGTTCCCCCTCAGTTGCTTGTGCTACCCCCTTGTGCAGTGCAAACAACACGCTGCAGTTTTCACCACTTTCCAAAATTTTCACCTAATTTCAATTGTTTCGGGGATTACCGAACATTTCCCTTAAGCCCAGCACGCAGTTCCAAACTATGGTTATATATACACGATGATATTTATTCAGGTTTCACTTTAATACCCAAACGCGTGTGTTTTTTCAAGCTGCTGCAATAGAAACCAATTAATTTTCGCCAAATGGGAATGTTAAATTTCATTAGGGGGGTGGGTAGGCAGGGAAAGGTAAGGGGATAGTTTTGGGGGGCTTTAGAGACGCAACGTTGCAAACAGGGTGTCATTAAATAGGCGCACAAAATGCAAATATTTAACCTTGATGCTAGTTAAACAATGCACCCTAACGCACCTCTCTCTCTCTCTCTCTCTCTCACTCACTCACTCAGTTGCAAGTTGAATGGCCTTTTGTGTCGTCGCGACGTGAGTCACCCTACTCTGTCTCTGTCTCTGCATTCGTATTGATTCGATGTTTCGCTCTAGTTTTCTTTTTTTTTTATTTTTTTTATTTTTCTTTTTGTTTAAATTCAATTTTAGTGCATTGCACTTTTTGCCATGGCCGGAAGTGCCACCGTGCCGACAGGCAGGGGGCAGAGGGTAGCGTAGGGTGCGGGGTAGACAGTTTGCCAACAGTTGCAGTCAGCATGAAAAGAAAAAAAAAAAAAAAAAAAAAATACTCTTGTCGTTGGGCAGCTTGCCAGCTCAGGAATAGCCCTAAGTATGGTTCCCCCTGCTCTCCTTCTTCCCCCTTTTGATACATTTTCGAAATTCGGTAATTTGGTAATTTGTAATTTGTTGAGCTTCTTCCGAAACCTTTCAGGGCGTTGCATGCTAAACGCAACACACGCGAAATTACTTAATCGAAGCGAAGAACAAAACAAAACAATGTAATCAACAATTGGCCAACTTTCTGAATAGCCCCCGCTCTACTCACCCCCCCCCCCCCTTAATGGCACTCAAAGGAATTTACCCGATACACGAAAAAAAAAAAATGTTCAACTTGTGCTTTGTCTGGCAATTTAATTAAGGTGTTATTACCTCTAGTCGACACCTCTGCAGGCGTTGGATGCCTTTGATGAGGTTGAAGGAGAAGAAAAAAAGAAAAGGTTCATTTTTCGCAAAGCGTTTTCCTGGAAATCACTTGAGAGATTCGTTTCAGGCCTTGATATAATGAGTAAGCGATACATATAATATCTCCCAGAGGCGAGAATCAAATTGTGATTAAAATAAACACACACACATAGGATAGATAGAGCCGATGGGTCTCGGTTAATGAGCTTATAATGGAAATTACCTTGTATCGGCATCATGTACAAATAAAACCATTGTCCACTTTGGTAGCACACACACATATACATATATGTATTGTAATTAGTTAATGACTTTGTTTTAGTTGTAATTAGCTGAAACTATGCAAATTGCATTGTCTTTCTGTACATTTTGAAATCAATTTAGTATAAGTAATATTATTATGAACGAATTTTCATCATTATTATTTCTCTTGATAATTTTGTGATATTACAAAATTTAATTAGGACTAGTGGAGGGGAATTTTGTTGAGTAGAGGTTGCTAGGATATTATGTCGAGAGCTTCAAAGGGGAATTCAATTGTTTCAAATAGATAATTTAAAATACAATAGGTTTTAATTGAGATTAAGTCAGAAAACTTATCAAACTGAGCAACAATATCATTAAAATCACAAGGCAATCAGTTGGGCTTATAAAAACATTTCTATAAGGCTGAAATTTCAATTATAATGATAGAAATTGTGTTAAATAAATTTAAAGAAATAATTTCAAGCAATAAATGAATTTCTGGTATAAAATTTTCTTAGTTTATGTAAACATATTATTATATTATATTCATTTGACTTAGTTTCCATATCACATGCTCTTTTATCTTTAAAAAAAAATAAAATCAGTTTAAGATCCCTATACCATGCCTGGTTGGCAACTCTTTAGAGGTGTTGGCAACCCTTTTGCAGTCACTTATCATTATCGCTGAATTTCCAATTAGCCTTTTAAAAGGAACTGTAGACAGCAGCTACTGCTGCTCGCCCCGTGGGCGTGGCACAGGGTGCTGAGCATGTTAACACATAATTTGTTGGCTGAAACTGAACTGGGCTAAAAAGGTAGCACAGTCAATACGGTAGCAGCTGCGCTACCTGTGCGTGCCACGATGCAACCAAGACGAGGCAAGGCGTGGCTTGCGATGCGGCGGCATCTTTACCTTGTCTCTCTCTCCCTCTCTCTCTCTCTCTCTCTCTTCTCGCTCTTCTTCCCTCGATCTCGTGCTACTTGGGCCTGATATGCAAATATTTGCAAGACACGATGCATTGTTCTGGCCAAGAACAGAGAGAGAGAGAGAGAGAAGAAGGTGCGTAATGACTTTATTTATGCCGCAGTCTCTGGAGGGAGCTGGACCCGCGGGCCACGGCATAATGTCAGTCAATATTTGCATCTTGGTTGGTGTTGACAGGCAGCGCTATCGCGAGCGATAAATAACCCCCCCCATTTCGATGCATTAATGAGTTTTCTGCGAAAATTTTGCCAGTTTAAAATGCAAGAAAAATAAAAAAATGTTGCTCATATATCTCTTATTTTCGTGCCATTTAAATGGCTCAATTAATCATTGTCTGCTTGGGGGAATCCACACAGAGGGGGCGCCTCGAGCTTGACAAAGATTTGAATACGTTGTTGTTGCTCTCTCTTTCGCTCTTTCTGTCTCTTTCTGTCTGTCTTCCTCTGTCCCTGTCGTGCTGCAAATCCAATTCATATTTGATGAAGCACTTCGCTTTTGGGCTGCTGTTGTCATCCCTGCCGGAAATATTAGGCGACCCTCTCTCGCTCTCTCTATCTCTCTCTTTCTCTCTGTTTTAGTCTCCAGGCATAGACACACGCACACACACACACACACAAAATAGGCGCCGCCGCAACAAAACAAAACCCTCAACTCAATCAGAAATTGTTCCCCCTTTTTCAGTCTGGATTTCTATTTATTTTCCACTGTGTCCATTGTGGTCTACTACCTGCATATGTATGCGTGTGTATCTGTGTGTGTGTGTGTGGGGATTTGTGAGCAGATTTGCGCGTGTTGTCTGTAGGGGGTTCTACATTGTTGTTGCCCTTCCCAAGCGAGTGCCACGCGCTGAAAAAAAAAAAACATAGAAAAGAGAAATTTGTAGAGAAAAGGAAGCAGGGAAAAGGGAGGAACTAAGAGAGGTAAAATCTCCTTTTGACAGGACCTCGTGTACGCGTCGTCGCCTTTGATAGAGTGCTGCTTCAATATTTCATGCAATGCCGCACAGACACAATGTGTGTGCGTGTGTGTGTGTGTGTGTTATCCCTAGTTCCCATTGTGCTCCCCAAATTGCCTGCTAAATGCTTAGTTTCAATTTACATAATTTTGGTATTTTTTTTATTTGGAACTAGGGGTTGCCCGCATTTAAAAAATGAATTATAAAACTGGAATTTTTTCTAGATAATTTAATAATCGTTTCTGCGATGAGACTTTAAAGGGATAACTAATAGAAAAATATTTGGGTACATGAGTTTGTTGAACTTGAGCGGCCAGAAAAAGGGTTAAACATTCGGGAAATTGAAGCTAATAAAGTTTAAAGATATATTAGAGAGCCTAAAAATGTGTGTAAAGATGAAAAAGGATAACTATTTGAGAGACTATTATATATATAACTTAAAATACAAATTAATGTTCAAAATAATTAGTTAAATTACAAAATGAATGCTTCAACATAAAAAGATTAAATATTATGAACATCTGAGAACATATATCTATTTAAAATTGTTGTTAACAAATCTTAAGATAATATTTCTTAAGCAAATTTGTTGCCATCAAAATATTTATGGTAAATTGAAAAGATTCGAATGGGACAGCTTAAAATACCATTTAAAATTCATTGCCTCATCTCAGATTTCCAGTAGCTCATCGCGTGGTCAATTTCAAAAGTGAATCTATCAAATTTCCAGCTCTTCGGCATTCCTACTATATCATTTACGAGCCGTGTGCCGCACCGCCCACTCGAGCCATTCACTTTCGACGCCTTCGAGTTGGGTTTGAGTTGTGTTTTTTTTTTTTTTTTTTTTTTTACGATCTTGCTCTATTGTCAACATATATTTACTTCTCACCTCTTATCGCTGGGGTCGCATCTTAATTGCAATTAGCGATGTGAAGACGTAATCCATAGAGAGAGAGAGAGAGAGAGAGAAACGGTACATGGTAACCGAATCTGCGCTCTATCTCTGACAATCTGCTCGCTACAAATTATCGACTCTTGATATTTGCATAACCGGATATATCGATAGTATAGCTGCTATATAGAGTTGGCTTTAATAAACCCATAGGCTGGCTGGCGTAACAAGACGGCATCGGATCTTTGATTGTAAATCATTTACGATTTGTTTCTGTTTATTTTCTTCTCTTTTATTTTTCTAGCTCGCGTTTCGTTTGTAAATTATTTCATTGTCTTGTAACTAATTGGGGATGGTATTTTGCAGTGTAAATTCGCAGCATCAAACGGTATTTATTTTTTTTTTTCGGATTTCTAGTGATGGCACTTAATTAACAGCAAAGATAAAGCAGAGTTGATAATCAACTTTGATGACGATTTAAAAGAGTTGGAAAAACGAAACAGATGCCTCATATAATGCGTAGAATAAATGAATAAATTACGCTTGTCTATTGGAATTTCATATATGCGTAATATATGTTTATATATGCAGCCATTCAAATGATTGATGCCCCGAGGGGAAGGGGGAAACAAGGAATTCGAGAGAGAGAGAGAGAGAGAGAGAAAAAAATTATGTGCATTATGCAATGAATTTGGCAGAATGTCAGAAAAATTATTTTGCATATGTGAAGCATACATATTACACATATATCACCAATTTGATATTCATTATGATGTATGGAGGGTTTTTTTTTATAAAGTAAACTTAAAGATTGGTATGGAATCCGAATTGATTAGCCTTTATCTCATGTATAATTAAAGCATATTTTGATCAAAAATTTTGACACGCCCTCGATTTTGGTTTGCGGCTTCGTTTGACGACCACACCCCCAACTAGTGACGCAGCCGCCCCCTCGCTTCGATAAGAAAGAAACGTAACAATTTAAAATCGATTAAAAATCGGCATCGCAGACCACCTGCTGTGAGAGACCTGGGAGGATGGGGGGGGAAAGATGTAGAAGATGATGAAGCAAGGCGTCTGTTTTCGAGTTCAGCTCGCGGCGTTGTTTATTAGAATTTCGTATATGGGCAGGCATTTTAACAAGTTTCAGTAGCCCAACAGCCCAAAATGGGGCCACCTTTATTTCGGTTATTTATTTGGGCTTTTTTTCGGTATTTTTTTTATTATTGTATATTCACAAAGAGCGCGCTGTATTAGATTAACGCGTGCCTGGCAGCTCTTTTGTGATTGTCATAAATATTTGAAAAGTTTTGGGCCCAAAAGTGCTTAAATATTTCGGTTATTAACTGCATGTGCTCAATGCCAAAAATAACGGGAAGTGCGTAGTAGATTTCTGACTACTAGATACCCTAAGATGATAGGGAACCATTGAAAAATATAAAAAATAAACCACATAATAAAAAAAAATAAAATATTTGCCAAATACTGTGTAAGGTTTTAAATAAATAAATGATTATATACCCTGTATTTGAGTTTATTTGCTGCCTTATATATGATTTTGTTTATTTGATACCTGCTTCAACGCCTATACCCACCTGAAATGCCTACAGGGTATGCTGGAACTTGCCTAATGAAGCTTTAATTGCCGTTTTTGATAGACAATATTTCAATATTTCCCTTTTTGTGCGTCGTATGCCAAGTTTATTGATTTTCGTTGGCGTGTTGTGTTGCCCAATGGCATTCAATTAAAATTCATGGCATTTTATGAGTGTTTACTTGCCACACACACACACACACACACACACACTTTTTGTCCATTGAGCCGAGTCGAGTGTGTATGTATTTGGCTAACATGGCGCACATAAACCAATTTTCAATTGGCATTTTCTGTGACTGATTCCGTACGATAGCCGTATAGCAATTTACGAGCATTAATAATCGAGCTTTTCATATTCAATATTTTCCGCTCAAAGTGCTCTTTCTCTCCCTCCTCCTCCTCCCACACTTTCCACCCTTCCCCCTTTGTCGTAATAAAGTTATGAACTTTCCGCTTTTGTTCGTTGCAGTTTTGCCAATCTATAATTAAAAACAGATTGAAATAAATTTGTAAGTTTTGTTTTTAGAGTTTTTTTAGCGTTATTTTTAGCTTGTTTTTTTATCCTTTTTCTTCCTTAGTATTTTAAAGTTTGTCATGAATTTGTATTGTTGGAAGCGCTGCTTAAAAAAGTTGAGAGCTTTGGCGAAAAGTTTTGATTGGAAGTTAAAGAAGACGATGAAAGTGTAATGAGGGATAGAAAGAGAGAGAGAGAGAGAGAAAAAGAGAATGTGGGCAAGGGGAATGTAAGTTGAGCTAAGAGAGGAAGATCAGTGAGTACAGAAGGGAACTAGTATATCTAGACTATGTCCTCAGTTTTTATACTAACTTTGTGCAAATGTATATAACAGATATAAAGAGGTGTGGCAGTCCCCATAAAGTATACAGATAATTACTCGGGATCACTAGCCGAGTCGATTGAGCCATGTCCGTCTGTCTGTCCGTCTGTTTGACAAAAATTTTTAAATTTTTCAAAAATTTAGGTAATGGTCCCCCCTATGAATTTTCAGAAAATTTTTTTTTTCAAAATTTAAAATTGCCCGTTTTTACTTTTAATCGATAGCTGAGGTCAATATTAGTACTAAATAAGTGTTTAAATCGATTTTAAACGATACTTAATTTTTGACCAAAAATCATGTCAAAATCGACTAAAATCTAGACATGTACACGACTCCTAACCTCACCTTTCACACATCATAACTCAGTTGAAAATCAATCGATTTTCATTTGGAATGACATTTTATTTATGAATCGGTACCCTTTTTAATTCTACATTTCAATAGTTGTAATTTTGACTCCATAAAAATTTTCGATTTTTTGAAAATTTAGGTAAGGGTCCCCCCTATGAATTTTCAGAAAAATTTTTTTTTCAAAATTTAAAATTGCCCGCTTTTACTTTTAATCGATAGCTGAGGTCAATATTAGTACTAAATAAGTGTTTAAATCGATTTTAAACGATACTTAATTTTTGACCAAAAATCATGTCAAAATCGACTAAAATCTAGACATGTACACGACTCCTAACCTCACCTTTCACACATCATAACTCAGTTGAAAATCAATCGATTTTCATTTGGAATGACATTTTATTTATGAATCGGTACCCTTCTTAATTCTACATTTCAATAGTTGTAATTTTGAGTGTTTAAAAATTTTCGATTTTTTGAAAATTTAGGTAAGGGTCCCCCCTATGAATTTTCAGAAAAAATTTTTTTTTCAAAATTTAAAATTGCCCGCTTTTACTTTTAATCGATAGCTGAGGTCAATATTAGTACTAAATAAGTGTTTAAATCGATTTTAAACGATACTTAATTTTTGACCAAAAATCATGTCAAAATGGACTAAAATTTAGACATGTACACGACTCCTAACCTCACCTTTCACACATCATAACTCAGTTGAAAATCAATCGATTTTCATTTGGAATGACATTTTATTTATGAATCGGTACCCTTCTTAATTCTACATTTCAATAGTTGTAATTTTGAGTGTTTAAAAATTTTCGATTTTTTGAAATTTAGGTAAGGGTCCCCCCTATGAATTTTCAGAAAAAATTTTTTTCAAAATTTTAAATCGTCTGCTTATGTTTTTAATTGATAGCGGAGGTCAAAATTAATACTGAACATGTGTTTAAATTGATTTTAAACGACCCTTAATTTTTGACCGAAAATCATGTCAAAGTCGACTAAAATCTAGACATATAACATCCTCGACAAGACTCTTATCCCACTTTTCACCTCTCATAACTTTGTTGAAAATCAACCGATTTTCTATTGGAATGACTTTTTATTTATGTCTCGATATCCTTATCAGTTATACATTTAAATAAAAGCAGTATAGAACCCTTAAAATTTTCGACTTTTAGCGTAGGTTAATACTCAATACTTTTCACTTTGATATTTGTAGTACTTATGCAGTATTTATTTACTTGGTATTTTATTGGTTTATTTTTATTTTTTTTTGTATATTGTTTGTTTTGCTGGTATTTTATTAGTATATTTTTGGTATTCCCTAGAGTAACCTCTCAAATTTCACACAGATTTCAGTTTCATGGAACTGCTCTAATATTCCACACAGAAGATCAGTGACATGAACTCTCCAGTTCTGGGAACTGAATCCCCCCACCACCAACATTTGTTGTCTCCCCTCATTACCTTCAACTTGCGCCATCAACTCTGCAATTTGTCAATGTTTCATTTCTCGACAATATTGATAATTATCATGCCTTGTTAGAAGATCGTTAGATTAATGACAAGCATGTTCGCTCAGCTGTCTCTGTCTCAAATTAGCCAGCTCATCGGCTCTCTCTTTCTTTTGCTCTCTCTTTACTTTTCTCTCTCTCTCTCTCTCAGTCTCTTTCTCTCTCTGTGCTGCGCCAAGTGCACTCGCTGAGCCCGAAATCCTCCGGCAATAATTACGCGTAAAAAGCAAATAAAACTATTGTCAACACGTTGCAAGTCATAAAATTGGAAATGTGAAACGGCCAATATCAAGGTAGGGGAGGGGCTGGAAGGGAAGGGAAAACAGGCAGGGGGAAAACATAATTTTGACGTCTGCGGCGGCGCCTGCGCGCAGCTGTTGTAAATTCCCTACCCTGCGCTGCGCCGCCCTTCCCTGCCCTGCCCTGCCTTTTGTTAGCGGGCTTAAATGACAGGGTGCGTGCCGGTCCGGTTCGGTTCGGTTGGGTTCGGATACCGTTCCCGAACCCGGGTTTGCCCTCAGCTTGTTGTGCATCATGGCACGACGCACACCGACCTGGTAATTAAAATAATGTTCACAGTGAACATTTTCAAGGGCGGCCATGTGTGGCACACATACAGTGTGTATTCGGGGTGGAACTCAAGTAATAACTAGATATAGCAAAAAAAAATAAAAATACCCTATGTAGGGCATGTCACCTCAAAAGTGCGAAATTTCAAATCCTGCTGAAAAATCCTTGACTGCATTGTCGCTGCCTTCTTCTCTCCCTCCCTCCCTCTCTCTCTGCGTGCTACTCATGCGTTTGGCTCGTGCTGTTGACTATTGTGAATATTTTTAACATTTTCAGCTAATGTCATTAAAAAGTTTTTTTTGCTTTGTGCAAAATTTTCTCTCGTTGAACCAATTAAAATGTAAAAAGTTTTTCTTCTCTTTCAATGTGAGAATTGAGGAAAATGTTTTGTGATTTTCTCATAAACAGAGGCTTCTGTTTTATGGCTTTTTATAGCAGGGAGTGCCATAGATGGAAGAAAATATTTTATAGAAATTTCAATTGAATTAGCAGCTTAATTAGGTTTTTTTTTAAGAGTTTTTTTTAGATATTCTTTGGCATTTTAATAGATTTTCTTTAGTCTGAAAACTGAAAAAGATATTTATTTTTGGTTTATAAGGCAAAGTATTAGAGTCTTAACTTTCTGCTTTTACACACCTTTAGATATATACTATATGCACTTATATTCCAAGTTTCATACAGATTGTATAATTAACACAGAAGTTATTCAAGAAAAAGAAATTTCTGCTGGGTATTAAAAGTCTATCAAACTGTCGATAATAGTTTAAACTAGGTTAATTAGCAGCATTATTTTGTTTAGCCCTCATTAAAATTGCATTAAAATTTTAATAATGAAAATTACATTAATTTATTATAATATTATAATCATATATTAATATTTTCTCTCTTTTTTTCTCTTTACAGTCTGCCGGCAAGAACAAAGCACAGCAATAATAATGTGTTAAGTAATTGAAGATCATATGGAAAAAAATGGGAACTGCACTTCATGGATTATTCAAGTGTAAAGTGTAAAAGCCACAATTGAAACAGGAACAGAAAAAAGAGAGAGAGAAAGAAAGAGGGAGAGAACAATAGCTGGTTCAATTTAATAATTAACTTCAGGCAAACAATCGCAGCAGAGCGAGAGAGAAAGAGAGAGAGAGAGAGAGAGAGGAGAGCAGCACAACGCGTGCCCCAGGCAAAATGGTGGCACGGCGTTGCCCGTTAACGTTGGCGCCCAACGTGGGAGGCGTAAGCCAACCGCAAAGGCAACGTAATCATCATGCCCAACATCATCCTCACATGCTGCTCCTCACGCTGCTCCTGCTGCACATGGCAACTGCCTCCGAGCAGCAGCAGCAGCAGCACCAGGAGCAATCCGCATCCAGCTATGCCGGCCTGAGTGCTGAGAATGCTGCCAGAATGCTGGCCGGCAGTCCAGGTGAAGGCGGCGGAGGAGGAGGAGGAGGAGGAGCACACAGTGAAATGTCGCTGGTGCTGCCCCATGATACGTATCCAGGATTCAGCATCAAGAAATTCAAGACTCGCCCGCTGCACACGGCGCCTCCAAATGGCACACTGCATCTGGGAAATGGAGCAGGAGCTGCAGCTGGAGGCGGCGCTGCCTATCACATGCTGGACAGTGATTACTCCAAATACTTCACTGTGCTGGATGATGGCGTCGTTATGACCACAGCAGACATATCGCCGCTAGTGAATCGTCCCGTGCAGCTCGTGGTGGTGGAGCAGACCCCAAATGCCACGAATACGCATAGCCTGCAATTGTTTGTGATGCATCGCAAGGATATGCTGCGCTTCTCCGGCTCCCTGCTCGATGCCAGCGGTGAGGTGCGTGAGAATCATCCGGCTGGCACACGTGTACGTGGAGTACCCCTAATGCAAGCCTTCAGCGGCTCCATACTCGACGAGGAGTTGGCGGAGCCCAAGAAGGTACGCTACACCATTATCGATGGCAATGTGGACGATGCCTTTGCCCTGCAGGAGCGTCGTGCCAATCAGAATGTCCAGATCAATGCCAAGTCCCTGGTCATCGATGGCGACGATGAGGCAGGCGTGTGGCTTGTCACAAATCGTCCCTTGGATCGTGAGGAACGTGCTCACTATGATCTCTCGGTGGAGGCATCTGATGTGGATGGACTGGATAAGACTGTGTCCAAGATACAAATCACTGTGCTCGATGAGAACGATAATCGTCCCGTGTTCAAGTCACAGGATTATAAATTCGCCATTGCCGGCCTGAAGTCATCGAGTGTGGAGAGTAATAATAGCGTGAGCTGGCAGAGATTCGCCATCCTGGGCAAAGTGGAGGCCACCGATGCCGATGGCGATAAGATTGCCTATCGCCTGAAGTCACCAAGTAATGTGGTGATTATTGTACCCCAAACGGGGGAACTGATGCTGGCCGGAGAACCCACATCGAATGAGTTACTCCTCGAGGTGATTGCCCACGATTTGCGTTATCCCAGCCTGCTGAGTGCACAACCCGCCAAGGTGCTGCTGGAATTCCTGGCCCCCGAACCGGTCTCTTTTATTATGCAGCATCTGGAACACGATGAGGTCAATCCTCATTCCCATCATCGCGAGAAGCGACGTGTCACACGCGCCGTGCGACCCACCAAGCGCATCGAGTTCACCGAAGCCGATGGCGACACCGAAGGCAAATCCGTCTTTCAATTGGAAAAGGAAACCGATAAGGAAACATTCAAAATACGCGATGATAATCCCTGGGTTACGGTGGAGACCAACGGTGCTGTGCGTGTCAAGAAGAAGTGGGACTACGAGGAGTTGGGACCCGACAAGACCATCGATTTCTGGGTTATCATCACGAATATGGGACACAATGGTAAGTCGAGAAACAGGGGGGATTGAAACGGGATTGGGGAAGACTGATTGATGAAGGTGCTGCTGCTGGAACATCGAAGATTGGCTGGGTTAGTTCTCGATTCCTTGAAGTTTAAAGAGGGCAAATCTATGAGCATAGAATGCTTTAAATAGATCAGTTTAAGGATTATATGAGTTTTTCTTGAGCATCTTAGAAAATTTTTAAAAAAGAACTGAGTTTAATGCCTAAAAATCTAAAAGAATATTTTTAAAAATAATTCTACATTTTTTTTGGAAAACTTAAGTTCCAGTAATCCCGAAATCCTAAAAAAAAGATTATTATAGAGAGCACTATGAACCTGCTTTTAAAAAAGGAAACACAGAGTTATATGCTTAAATATGCATTATCTATGGCACTCAATTCGAAAAACTATTCTATTTTTATGCTCTTTTATCTGTGAAATCCATTATGGGAATTCTGTTTTATATCTTGACTCTGCCAAAGTATTTTACAACGCGCGTTGACATGTTTATAGCTCGAGGTTCTTTCACACACATAATGCATATAATATGCAAAGCAGATGCAACTTGACTTTCGGATTAGGCAATCAGAGTGCAATTGAGACTGACTTATGATATGATTAAGATATATATATATATATAATCTGAGATTAGCATGTCAGCCTTGAGCACACTTTGCCGTAAGTTAAATGTAATTAAAATGCATTCCCCAGTTGATATTGCATTTTCCCCAGCATCAATATTCAATGATATGTGTAAAGAGCATAAAACACGATGTCTATATCAATTTGTCAGTTCTCTCTCTCTCTCTGAAAATTCACAATTTTCATAGGAGAAAAACCACCACACTATCTGCAATACAAAGCAGAGTTTTCTTTGTGGAAAATTTGTTATTCAAATATTTGGTTGTCATGACATGTAATTACGCCACGAGTGGACCAAATCGAGAGAGAGAGAGAGAGAGAGGCAATCAATATAGAGTGAAATGGGAGCAGGATGTAGATGGAATCCATTGTGCTTTGTCGGTTATTTCAAGCGTGGCTCAATAAGCAAATATTGAAGCATTTTAAACATGAGAATCAACATTGTCCGCAGAGAACACAAACTGAGCAGTTACGGTTTCGGGTTTGGGCCAATCAAATTGTCTGTCTACCTGCAGATTGCTATACGATACCGGCAAGTGACCAAAGTTGGGTACAAAATGTCCATGTTCGTTGCAGATATAACTGACAGACAGGCAGGCAGGCAGGCAGACAGAGAGGGAGGGAAAGGGAAGGAACTGGAACAGGGACAACCTCAGCAGCCTCAGTCTCTCATGAATTGTTGAGCCAACTCCAACTGAGTTTGCTCTGCAGCACATTCGCTAATTGTTATACACAGCGAGAAAGAGAGGAGAGAAAGAGAGAGGAGAAGAGAGAGAGAGAATATTTGGGGAGTGAAATTGGGAGAAAATTGTGCCTGGGCTTGTGCTGTCTGTCAATTAACAATTTTTCATAAATTAATTCACACACACATCTCGCTCTCTCTCTCTCTCTCTCTCTTTCTCTCTCTCTCTCTGTCTCTTTCTCTTTTATCTGCTGCACATTAATACGCTATCGTTATCGTATTATTATTGTATTCTTAAGCTCAGTCAGTCAGGCGAAAAACAGTCTCATTATTCATGCACGATGATTTAATGTGTGTGTGCTCTGAAGAAGGATATATGATATATGATATGATATGCACAGTGCAAACAAATATGATTTAATTTCCTTTTCCATTAAGCTTAATAACTTTAAAATTATCAGCTGGAAAATGCAGAGAACTTCCGCTTGACAAAAAAAAAGAAAATAAATGCTTTGCAGAAAGAGTATTTATGATAGAACTAATTCTACTTGTAGGACATTTAGTACTAAGTTAGGATCTCTGTGCTGCATTCCTTTCAATGAGCTGATTTTTTGGAAATCAGTAAATCAATTTATAATTAGCATATATAACTTTTCTTTAATATTTTCCGTCTAAAAATGACAAACATATTGCCTATCTTAACTAATTGAAGAACCGTACATCTCTTGCTGCACGTCGCTTTCCAACACTGCACTCGAAAACACATGCCTATGCAACACTGCAACATGAGAGACTTCTCAGAGCACTTAAGCGCGCATCCAGTAAACCCTTGAAATCATTATTATCCTTATGCCAAGGATCTGCTGCATGCATCATGTGTCGTGCAGTCCCAAATATGATATGGTATTGCCTAGAGAGAGAGAGAGAGAGGGAGGGAGAGAGACAGAGAGCGAGTTAGACAGAGAAGCTGCCACTCTGGGGCCACTTGTGTGTGCTGTCTCTGGCAGGACATAAATGCCAGATAAACATAATTCATTTAGTAGGGTGACTGAGCAACAAAAAAACAAAAAACTGTAGCCCAAAAATAAAAAAAAGAAACAGAAAGAGAGGGAGAATGCAACTAAAACACTTAACAAGGCACGTTGCACTTGACAGAGGCGTAGGCGGAGAGAGGTCGGGGAGGGAGTGGAAATTTACGACAATATTTTTCATTCATTTAAAATGCTACGCCAATACACAGCAGACTGTGGGAGCGAGAGGGAGCAAATAATAGAGAAAGAGAGGGAGAGAGAGAGAGAGTAAAACCCTGGAGAGGCAAATGGAAATGAAACACAGCGAAACGAAATGGAAACAAGTGAAATGCAGAGGCAGCTCGCTGAGCAGGCGCAGTAGAGAGTGTGCGAGAGAGAGAGAGAGAGAGAGAGAGCGAGACTGATAGAGAGAGAGAGAGAACTCATTTAGGGGTTGGGTTGCAGTCTCGTATGCGTGCCAGGTCCAACAGGAAAATGCTCGTAACAATTAGAAGACTTTTCGCCAGCCCTCCCACTCTCTCCCCCCTTTTGCGCCCTCTCTGCATGATTTGATGCCGATTGCATTGGACTCTAGAACAAATGGGGCATGTGTAGTGCAGGGGCTGAGGGAGAGGGGGGTTGGTTCGAGTGACTGACTGATTGAGTTGTCCCACTCGAAGGGCGCGTGTTTGTTTTAGAAATTTCCAAGCGCATTGTTTGCCCAAAAAAAAAAAAAAACAGAATTTATGCATACAACAGCAAGGAGGGGGTGGGGGAGGTACCTCTTAACCTGGGGCAGGGGGTGGTTTGCTGGCACAATGCTTTGACATTCCATTACTAACATGACAACAAGCCAAGTCAGGCAAAAGGCAAAAGCTGCAGGAAAGAAATGGGAGAAAAAAAAAGATGGTAAAAGGGAAAAGCCATGAAAATGTATGCAGTGCATGGAAAATGCAAGCACACACACACACACACACACACACAGACACACGTATGCAAAGCGAACACTGTTGCTCGAGGGGGCGGGGGACTGCAGTGTAACTTGTTGTTGATAATGTAAAGTTATGCAGCAGCAGCGACCCACCACGTGTGGCATGTGGCATGTGGCAGCTGCCTGCTGTTTCACCTCAGCTCAAAGATTGAAAAGCCCCCGAAAAAAAAACTTTTGCCATGTCCCTGCGCATTTATTGAGCTGCTGCTGTGTGCCAAAGGCAGGGGGGGGGAGGCAGGGAAGGGGCGATAAAAAAGTTTTTCAACAACCAAAAAAAAAAAAAAAAAAACTGGCAACACACACGACTCTCTCCCTCTCTCTCTCTCTCTCCTGGGAGACAGGACTAACGGTGAAACTAATGTCGAGCTAATATCACAGACAACTTGGCAGAGTGAGAGAGAGAGAGAGAGAGAGAGGGAGAATGTGAGAGAGATGCAGCTAAACTGTCATAAAGTGCAGCTGGTCGCAGTCGAGAAAACTCGACTAATTTCGATTGTCGCACTGCAAATGTTCTGGCATAAATCGCAAGAGGGGAAAATCGGGGAAACACAGAGAGAGAGAGAGAGAGAAGATAAGTAGAGACAGAGAGAGAGAGAGAGATAAAAGCAGTGAAACGGTGTAAATTATGAAAATGCAAATTTTTCGCCAAAGTTTCGTGTAAAAGGGGAAGTCGTGTAATCGAGTTACACTTTTTGCTTGTAAAGTTGAAATTACTGAAGAAACTCAAACACACACACAGGCACACTCTCCCACACACACACACACACACCCAACCGCATATGCTGCGTCTTGTAAACTGTTGCTTTGTAGGCAAAGCAACTTACTTAATTAAGCATTAATTAACATATTTAATATGCATGCCAGAACTTGGCAAGGTCTGAAAGGACACAGTCTGCTCAAGGCTGCCACGCCCCCCCCCCATACCCTGACTAGAGGGGGGAAATTATTTCAACTTTATATATCCCCAAGCAGCATAATAAAACACACTATTTGTTAGGACATCACTAAGCTCTGCTAATGTGCTATAAATATTATTATTTACTGACTGAGAGAACTATTAATATTTAGTTTAGGATCTGGAATAAATAATAAATAGAGCAGGTAATAAATGACTAGTTAATTATATGTCTAAGACTCTCCCAAAGGCAATTTTAAAATATTTTATATATTTTATGGTTATCCAAGGAATGTTGCTATAAAACAATGCATACTATTGCCAGCATATTATTTGTAGCATAAATATTATACAATATCATTCGAGCAAGTGGAAAAACTTTCTATTTATGTGGTCAAATATATATATATATAATATGTTAAATATACATATATATATTTTATTTTGTAGGCTACCAAATCCTTCGGATTCATTAAATTTAAAATTTCAAAGAAATTTCCATAATATGCAAGCTCAGCTTCGCTTTGCTCTTATATCATTTTAATTTCTTCTTCTTGTTTATTTGTTTTTTTTTTGTCTCTGAAAAATTCCATCTAGCAATTTTCCCACAATTTCCTAAAAATATGCTTGATTTATATTAGTTTATTTTATCTGTTTCTATGTGTTTGTTCTGTTTTTTCGGCCCATTTGAAATTCACATATATTCTGATGAATTTCTAAACTTGCCAGTGTGAATTATTAAGCACATACTATGAGTATGTAGGGGGCTGTCTCTGTCTCTGCCTCTTCGAGTCCGGAATAGCAACTGCAATGAACGAGCTCAGGGTAAAATATCATTTATGGCATATTTCTTGCTGATGTTTTGCTTCATCGCTGCAGTCAAGCATGACGAGAAAGGGAGCGAAAAGAGAGAGAGCGAGAAGGGAGAGAGAGAGGGAGAGAGATAGAGATAGAGGGAGACAGCAGCAGCTGAAACATCATGATGCTCTCTCACCAAAGTGTTTTGCCCTAAATTTCTGAAGAGCCCAAAACGACGAGGCAAACACTGAGGAAATCGCGTTGCAAAAGTTTCGCGACATAAATTTTCTATATGGTAAACGCGACAAGTTGAGAGCGAGAGATAGAGTAGGGGGAGGGGGAGGGGAGGGAGAGTAGCGGGGGCGGTGGGCGTGACAGCTCAGGCTGTGCTGGTGGACAGCTGCGAAAAGTTTTTCAATGTGACAGTCGAGCATGGTGGAATATTTAGCAAGTTTTAGTTTATGCTACATGAAATACATTGTAGTGTGTGTGTGTGTGTGTGGCACATATACGCATGTGTGTGCGTGTGTGCGTGCTTGTAACCTTGCAAGGCAGCCAAAAGCTTGTGCGATGCAAAAACAATGCCAACGCACAGGAACAAGCGACGTACAAGAGAAAATAAAAACAACAATATGTGTGCCACACAGACACACACACACACACACACACACACACACACACACACACCTATACATACACACCGACAAACACACGCACGTTTAGGCCAGCATATCGGACAGGTTGTGTGCGCGCAATCTTAACCCAAATTAAAAATGCAAATCGGTTTCTCTTTTTTTTTCTCTCTCTTTTTGACACTCAATTTCGACTGTTAACGATTGTGTGTGTGAGAGTGTGTGTGTGTGTGTGTCAAAAAATGTCTGGCAAAGTGTGTGTGTGTGTGTGTGTGCGCGTGCGACTGTGCGTATACGTAATATTGTTATTGTTTTCCCTTGTCTGACTGCCAAAAATCTAATTGGAATTGCATTTAAATTTGTTTGTCATGCGGTTGCCCTTGTCAAAAATTGGGCGTGGCATGGGCAGGGTAGGGTAGACCACACAAATGTTATGACAGCAAAAGTTTTTGGGGCAGTAACTGAAATGCGTTCCGAAAAATAATTTCGATTAAGTTAAACAAAGAGAGAGAGAGAGAGAGAGAGGAAAACATCCTTAGCAACATCATCATCAATTTCCGTGCGAAATCATTTAACAAGGAAAATTACTCATGCATGTACATGTTGCGACATGTTTTGTGATTGAATACGCAACTCGAGATTCTGATATGCGATTTGGAGCAAGAAAAAGAACAGAAAATAAACTTGTAAAGTGTCTAGCACAATATTATTGCATGTTTTATTCTCTCTCTCTCTCTCTCTGGTTATTTCTCTATCTCTTTTTTGGCATCTAACAATGATGGAAAACAAGTTAAATTGAACTCATGTTGTTGTGCTTTTCTTTGGCATTTTTTTTCTTATCTAGATTTCTGCAGGGGTGGAGCTGCTTCGAACAGCTTTCAATTTTCTCACAGATAATTGTGGGCCCCGCAAAGTATGCAATGGAAAATTACAGCAACGCTTGCCCCCACAATTTCATAATAAATAGATCAGGGAGGGGTCCCATACTCTGCATTGTTGTATATGATTAGCTTGTGTGTGTGTGTTGAAAATTGCCGGAAAAAAAAGCAGAGAAAATTTGTACGTTACTCTGCTGCTATCAAAATTCAATTTGCTTTTGTGTAGATTTTTCACATGCACTCGAAACTGAATACACCATTACACGATAGCTCAATTGGAAGTGTAACAAAAGAGCTGGCCGAGAGAGAGACAGAAAGAGAGAGAGAGAGAGAGAGATAGGGGGATATAGAATACTCTTAAATAAAAACATTTTTGGCAGTGTAGCTGAGTCAAGTGTACTTCAAATGAAAATTCCAAATAAATATTTGTGCTAAAACTTTGAAGCCCCTTGCTGATTTATAAACTAGAAAACAAAGCTAAACTCAAGTAAAAATATTTTAGAAAACTAAACCAATATTACTGCAAAGTGGTAACTTCAAAAAATGTATTTAAATTGTATTTATTGAAAGTTTAAAAGTAAAAAAAAAATAATGTAAAAGAATTACAAATTGCATATAGAAATAAATAGTATTTCTACGCTGAAAACTTCAGAAACTACCCTACAATCTCTCAAATTTATTCAAAATTCTCGAAACTCTTTGACAAGAATTTTATATTTTGATTTATGCAACCAGCTTGGGCAAGAAAAGTTTTCGCTTTGATTACACACAAAATTCGATGAACTTTTTACCACGATATTATGCATAAGTAATAAGCTATGGCAACAATAACAAACTAATACTTGAAATATTGTTGAAAGACCGAAGAAAAAAAAACTAAAAATTTTGAAAGCCAAAAGAAAACGTTCAAACACTTTTACGCTCTGTCAAATTTTTGTCAGAGAAAGAAAAAACTAAATCAAGATTTTTCTGTCTATTTATCTAGAGGGGGAATTATGTCTTTCTATGTGTGTGTGTGTGTGTGTGAGTGTGAGTGTCTTGGCCAAGGGTTGACTTTGTCGTGGCAGACACAATATTCCTGTTAACTTTGGCAGACGTCGATGTCGACGTTGTCTGACTTTGTGTTATTATTCCATTTGTCGCGCTGCTTCTCTGCTTTCTCTGCCTTTTTTGCTGTTTCTCTTTTCGCGCAGCGCTTCCTGTTTTGACTGCCATTATTTATTACGCGTGTGTGTGTGTGTGTGAGAGAGAGAGACAGACTGCCATTGCACTTTGCTATTGGCGGCCATTTTGGCTGTTGTTGTCTGTCGTCCAAAAATGCGGCTAAATAGCAAAGTCGCAACGTGAGATGAGTTTTTCTTCCCATCTCTCTTCCACTCTCCTTTTCGTTCTCTCTCTTTCTTTCTCTGTCAGTTTTTGGGCGCAGTGCGGACTGGCGTTTTCATCCGGCGGCTGTCATGGCAACTCACACACACACACACACACGCACTCGAGGCGCCATTTTGTTGCCAACTTTGTGTGTTGTCTGCTTTTAGGCGCTTTCAGCTCGTTTTGGCTTTGGCTTTAGCCATTTATTCCGCTGTCTGTTGCGATTTTGTGGCTTTCTGCAACTGTCGCTGACAGTTGGCTTTGGAGCGGGGTCACAGGTCACGGCTCTGTCTGCCTTCGTTCGCATTTTTTTAAATTGATCGATTTCCCATTGTTTCCCCCGGATTTTAATTAGTTTCGCATGTTAATTATAACACGTTGATTAATTTCATTTTAAATTCCATAAATTCTGCACAAGGTGCTGCTGCTGCAGTTTTAAAATAACTAAAAAAAAGTGTCCAAAAATATTCATTTGGCTACAATATCTAGCAAACTGCCAATCAATCAATCAATCAATCAATCAGTGAAAAAAATAGAATCAGCTCGATTTTCAATTTTCTCTCTTGATAAATCGACTGGCGAATTCGACTGTCACTCCCCGCTCTCTCTCTTCCTCTCTCTCTCTCTCTCCTTTTCTCTTGTAATAACAGTCAAATAAATACTGCACATAATACTGCAGAAAAATACTGCAAATTTGTGGCAAAAGTTTGCAAAAGAAATGAAATGAAATGAAATTGAAGTGCAAGCAGAGGCAGCAGCACGCACAGGCACTTTTTCTCTCTCTCTATCCCCCTTCCCCCCATTCTCTAGTACTCTCCTCAACTCTAACACACTCACACACACACACACTCAGCTCGCCGCACAAGTTGCTCGCAGATCGCGCCGCCATTGCCATCGCCGACGTCGTCGTTTCGCCTTGTTTCGCCATTTGTTTTGGCTGCGTTCGCACTTCCGTTTTGGCAAACGCCGCAGTAATAATTCATGGCACAAATTGCGTTTATTACAATATACCGTTACGGCTGGCAAACAAACGTGACAGCAGGACAGCGGGGCGAGGCAGGAAGCAAAAGCCAAAGGCGTGTTTCATTTCTATTTCTCGCAGCCTGCGGCACTTTGATTTGCATTGCAAAAAAGAGTTAGAACCTCTCTCTCTCTCTCTCTCTTACTCTCAGTGTGTGTGTGTGTGCCCTGTGGGCGTGGCTAGTGGGCCACTTGCGGCAGTTATTTATCACGCGCCTGATTGTGTATTGTAATTTGTGTGTGTGCGTGAGCGTGTGCCTCATGATCCAATTAGCCAAGCGAGCCACAAATGAAGCCATCGCCGCCATCGCTGCCACACTGACTGCAAAAAGTTAACGCACAGCCAGTGTTGCCTACACACATGATTGGGCTGTGCATGCTGTGGTGCCCCCTGATCCATGAAATGATTCACATGTCAGCGATTTTGATTTCGCATTTTGATTTCACATTAGCGATGCGCTGATTAAATTAACGCACTAAAAATACCAAAAGCACGCGCTGGTATTTTTGGTATTACCGAACAGGCGATAAAGAGTTGCCACATTAATTTAAAAAAAAAAAAGAGAATTGCAATTAAATTTAACAATGTGTCAATAATTTTTTATGCGCAATGAAAGCGTAATTATTGGGAAAATTAAAATAAAAAAAAGATGGGATTTTATGGCAACTGTTTATGCTGCTATAATTTGCTTAAAGCTCGCTAAAATTAATCTATATATATTCTGTAAATCAATCAATAAAATTGATCAAATTTATGACTTCATTAGGTGCACAAAATAAATACTAGAATCCGAAATAAAACTAATTTATAAATAATTTTTTAGCCTCTATTTAAGTGTTAAAATTGTGCAGTATTTTTTTCAGGGTTGTCATTAAATAGCGGTATAATATCATTTATATATACTTTTAATCAATCAATAAAATTTATCAAATTTATGACTTCATTAGCTGCACAAAATAAATACTAGAATCCGAAATAGAAACTAATTTATAATTAATTTTTTTAGCCTCTATTTCAAGTGTCAAAATTGTGCAGTATTTTTTTTAGGGTTGTCATTAAATAGCAGTATAATATAATTTATTTATTCTGTAAATTCATCAATAAAATTGATTAAATTTATGACTTCATTAGGTGCACAAGATAAACACTTAAAACAATTAGAATTAATTTTTCTTTACAAAGCAGTTTTAGGCAAAAAAATATAATATTTATCTAAACAACAAAAAATTATCAAATAACTATAGGGCACAACATAAATACTAGAATCCGAAATAGAAACTAATTTATAATTAATTTTTTTAGCCTCAATTTCAAGTGTCAAAGTTGTGTAGTATTTTTTTCAGGGTTGTCATTAAATAGCAGTATAATATACTGCCCGCAAGAGCAATACATTTTCGAGCGTTATACCGGTTTTTTTTTTATATCCTACACAGTTGCGTTGATATTTATCGTCAGAGTGAGGGAAAATTCACACAATTTGCAATGTGTTTTAGTCGGGCGGGGATTCTTTTTCACTTTTTCGTAGAACACAAATCAAACAGCAGGTGGTCACACTGTGCCAGTGGCCAGTGCTGCCCATTTTGTTTTCACATTGCAAATACAAATTGTTCGAGAAGGCGCAAAAAAAAAGAGGAAAAGGAGCCCCGTGTGGCTCTACTATAGTTGAAATTTGTTTTTGCACATGCAGAGGAATTGTTGGAAGAGTCATGGTAGAGGGAGGGGGAAGGTGGGAAGAGCGGGGGGTGGCAATCACACATGGGTTTTCGCACTGCCAGGCAAGCAATCCTCTGCAGCAGCACCATGGGGTGGCATGCAACGTTTACTCATTAAAATGCAAAATGTTCGCGCTTTTGGCGCCATCGCTGCTGCTGCTGCTGCTGCTGCTGCCGCTGCTGTTGCTGTGCATTTCGAGGTTTACGCTGGCTGAAAAGAGAACAAAAAAATCTGATAGTGTTTGGGTTGGCTGAGACTGCGCTTTAATGACAACACTGGCCAAAACGGGCAACGGGCAACGGCGTGTAAATTGCTGCGCCATTGTGTGGTTTTAAGTTTATTGAATGGCAAGTGCGTGTTGCATGTCACCGACAACAACAACAGGGAGTAGCAGCAGCAACAGCAGCAGCAGCAACAGCAGCAACAGCAGCAACAACAGCAGCAGCAGCAGCAGCCAAAACAACAACAGCAACACGCATCATTTACATGGCTTAATGTGCCAAATGAGGCAGCTTAAAACATTTAAAGAGCCACTCACTGTGTGTGCGTCTGTGTGTGTATGTGTATCTGTGTGTGTGTGTGTGTGGGCGTGGCAAATGTGTTAATCATATTTTGTTTGGTATGCAGCACAGCCACAACACATGCAAAAGGCAAATCAACTTGTGGCAGCACGTAAAGCAAATTTTCATAGCATACTTATTGGGGCCAAGCAGGCAAAATAGGGGGGAAATAGGGGGAGTGCACTGTATATCATATATTCTTATGGATGCTTATGGCGAACATTATTGAAAAGCTGCTGCTGCATAAAAATGCATATTAAATGCCGCAGCAACTAGAAATCGCTGTCACGCCTAGAATACTGCGGGATAAAATATATATGTATAGGGGGAGTAGGAAAAAGGGGCAGTAAGGGGTGTAGGGGCAGTCTGGGAAGTAGGAAAAGGGGCTGCCTGCAAGTCATAAAGTGCAGCAAGTGATTTATGGCGTAGTGGCTTGTGTAATAGTAATTGATAAGAAGATAATGTAAAATTGAGCTGGCAACTCTTGAAGGAAGCACTTTTTGGCAGGTATGGCAACTCTGCCAACTATTAACTTATCTAAATTCACATTAATTAACTGCAATTGAAAGACGCTCAGCTCAGGCGTTTGCCCATTGTTTATCTGTAAGTTTTCTGCTTCAATGAATTTTCTACTGCTGGAAATTTATGTGCTTGGCAACTCTGCTTAAAGCTCTCACTCTATTTCTCTCTCTCTCTCTCTCTGCTCTCTCTGTCTCTGTCGCATTGGCATTTCCGGTCAGTATTTTTTGCTGGCTTTTGTCATAAAGCCGGAGCATCATCAATCAGCTGTGCCGCAGCTCGTGGGAAACTAATGTGCCTTGCCACAGCCGGCGGAGGAGGAGGAGGAGGCTCTAATGACTGCTCCGTGCAGAGCAGGGTGCACCTGCTCCTGCTCCTGCTGCTGCTCCTGCCAGTTATCTACCTGCTGCCTGTCGGTTTGATTTGGTATGCAGCCATCGCTGCCGGCTGCTGCTGCTGCTGCTCCTGCCTACTGCTCCTGTTGCTTCTCCTCCTCCTGCCCACTGCTGTCTCCATTTGCCATCTCTGCTGCTGGAGTCGTGCTGTAGCCTGGGCTGAAATTGCAATCAAGTCAGAGTCAGCTCGCTATGTTGATGCACACAATCGCCATCAAACTCAATCAGGCTCATGCCTGATGGCTGGATAACGGTAACGGCAACGACGACGGCAATTCCAGCAAGCCATATAAAGCACCCACCACGTCGGCTATGGTCGGTCTTGGCCTGGCCCCGTGGAACTACCATAGGTAGTATCTCTAAAACCTCCGGCTGCGCTGTGAGAATTTCATTAATTTTCGCTTAATGTCTGCCATGTGCGCAATTTCACTTCACTTGCACAGGTGGGAGGGGGGGGGGAGTGGGAGTAGGCGAGGGGGCGTGGCTGGGCAGATGTGGAGGCGTATGCAAAGTCTTGGCCCGCCCGCCGCATAGACTCAGCTGCGTTTTGAATATTAAACATAAGAATTGTACAGGGTATTATGACATTTGCAAGAAAGAAAGAACTGTGTGGGAAGAAAAGAAAGAGAGAACTATAGTGGGAGAGTGAGAAAGGAAACAGATTTGCGAAAGGCCAGAGAAACTTTAGAAAATATTGATAAACTCTGTGTAGTTAAATAAAAAAGGAATCTCTGTAAAGATAATGATATTATAAAAAGATTTAAGTTGCTCTATAAAACTGGTAATTTATTTTATCTACGAAAATATAAAGAAAGAAATTTTTAAAAAACAAAGGAAGTAGGTAAAAATAAGTATAATTTGTATTTGGAAATAGATAGATATATTTTTAACAGATTTAAGTTGCTTTAAAAAACTGGTAAAGCTTGCACATGTTTCTAGAGTTAAAAGCATTTATTTATCTATGGAAATATAAAGAAAGAAATGTTAAAAAAAAACTAAAGAAATAGGTAAAAGAAGTATAATTTATATTTCTAAGTTTTAGTATAGGAAAAAATGTAAAATTCCTTGTGGAAAAATTACAGCAAACCTCTTGGAATATTAACCGATTTGTGGAAATTTATAGCGCCAGCAAAGCTTGCAATTATTTTAAGATTTTAGTTGATTTATTTATTTATGCTGCAAAAAAGCTGTTAAGCTGTTTCTTTTCGCCTTGCTGCCCTTCTTCCCTGCTTCCCTTCTTCATTTCCTACTTTCTTCTTTTCTTCTTCTTGCTGCCTGCACTCCTGTACTCGCCTTGCTTTGGCTAATGACCCTCAATGACCCAGTCTGCGCTTCTGCGTAAATTTTAATTGAGTCCTCGCTTGGTTGCCCCACTGTGCAGCAGCAGCAGCGTCTTCTGCTGGTTGCTGCCTCTGCCGCTGCCTCTGCCTCTGTCTCTGTCTCTGTCTCTGCCTCTGCCTCTGTCTCTGCCCCTGCCTCTGTCTCTGCCTTTGCTTCTGCCTCTGTCTCTGCCTCTGCCTCCTTTTCGCGCTAATTAATTTATTAATGTTGCTTATTTTCTGCTGCTGCTGCTTCTTCTTCAGCTTCTTCTTCTTTAAGGTTTTTTCATTATTTTTTATTTGACGCGCTTTCTCCCCCTCTCTTCCCCTCCTTCTTCTCCTGCAGTCTCGCTCTGAAATTGCCAATTAAATAGACTGGCATTAGCAGCATCGCAGTTGGCAGAAATGATGACCGGCTTATGCTTTATGGGCTGGCGAGGCAGCAGCACCCCATACCCTACCCTACCCTATACCCTTCCCTTCCCCTCGCCCCACATCTCTGTCCCCCTCTTGCACTTGAGTATGTTGCCACATGAGGCAAAAGCGCGAACCTTTTAAATTGTGAGCTTTATTTGTTAGAAGCAGCGGCAAGAGGCAGGTGGGGAAGGGGGCAGACGGGCAGCGGGGCGTGGCAGCTAGCAGAAATGTGACACCTACTAAAGTAAAAGTCTTTATGGCTGCCTGAGCAGCCCCAGCAGCAGCCGCAGCAGCCGCCATAACATTATCTTTATCTGAAACTGCCAATTTGCTGGCTTGACATGCGACGGCAAGGCGTGGCAGATAAGCCAAGACGCAGCTAGCACACTGTCTCTCTCTCTCTCTCTCTCTTCTGCTCTCTCTCTCTACTCTGCAGCATGCAGCACATAACTGCAGAGTTTTTGTGCTTGGGCTGTCGCATAATTTTGCATTCATTCAGTAAATTCACAGCGCGTTGCCTGCGGAGGCTGCTTGGCAACAACAACAACATGAGCAGGGGCGGGGGCAGCAAGAGGGGAAGGGGTGCGCTAACTGTGCGGACACCTCTGCCAGGTGTTAACTCATTTGCGTGGCTGCTAAGTGACTCAATAAACGACAAACTCAAAACGAGAAGGACTGCACGCTGTGCCAGCAGGCAGCCAGACAAGTGTGTACACACTGGCACACACACACACACACACACACACTCTATAAAAGATATATGTGTGTGTGGAATGTGGAAGCTCTGCTGATTTGCAATGACAAATTTTTAATGCTCTCGAATGTTTTCATTAGCCTCAACTTGCAACCGGTTCGACTAAACGATTCGAGTAGACACACGATTTATTCACATTTCTGCCACAACTTGGCCTAAACGGGTTGGGAATTATTAGAGGATTAGTGGCAAAGCGTGGTAAACGTAATGAAGTGCTCGTTTATTTTATGAGACTGATATATGATGGTTCAATAAGTGAAATAAACGATAATGGAGTGAGGTTTGAGATACTTGTCTATCTATAAGCTCAAATTACGCATATTTCTATAATAATATTTAATATATATAAAATATATGTTTTTTATATAGTATACATATTTCATATGATATGTATGATGTTTAAATAAGTGAAATATACGATAATGAAGTGATCTGTGAGAAATTTGCCCATCTATAAGCTGAAATTTCGCATATTTCTATATTAATATTTCATACACTGTTGGAAAAAATAATAGAAACACGTTGGGTGAATCATGGACTTTAAATTTTGTGCTCTGAACGAAAGTAATATTAATTATTAATTATTATTTTTTTGTAATTCATATATAAGTATATTTCACAATAAGGAACTGAAATATTTTTTTCATCTTTATATTAAATAAAAATAATTAACTTCATTTTTGGCGCTTGGAAAAAATAATAGAAACAAAATTCTTAAAACTAAGAAAAACTTCAGTTTTGTGAATTATCTTATAAAAATAGTTGTTATATTAATATATATAAAATATATGTTTTATATATATACATACATATTTCTATCGCATGATCTATCGCATATTTAATAAGCAAAACTTGTCTAAATATTTGCTACGTGCAACTGTGCAAACTTTTTCCCTGCCATCATTAAGTTTTCCATGTTTTTCTCTCTTTCTCCCCTAAATCCCTGATCACTTATTATTCTACTTAGTTCATTTTTGGGGGGTACCCAAAAGCAAATAAAGTAGCTGCCAGAATTCCCCCGTGATTTCACATCTCACTCATCAATAAGTTCAATATTTGACTTTAGCTTTTGCTTTGGGTTTAGCTACTTTTTCGCTTTTGTTTGGCAGCTTCATTAAGTGCAGCCCGCACCCCACAACCCCCAACATGGGTCATCAAACAAAATAAAAACATGAGGGAAAGAAAAAAGAAAAGAAGGGAGAAAAACCCATCAGAGCCATAACGCAAATATTACGGGGAGTCGTCGGTCGTAAAGAACCCAAAGCGAACTACCTGCAAGTCTTGTGTTCTTATATACAGCACGTATTTATCGCAGACATAAACCGAAGCCGCAGGCGAGAAACGACAATGAACAAATGAAGAAATTCATTTGGAGCAGGACGGAGAAAGAGGGAGAAAGAGAGGGAGAAAAAGAAGCTAAATGTGCGGAGAGTTTCAACTTGACTGCATTTTAATCAAGCAAAGAGCAAAATGAACCGCAATTCGAAAGAAAAACCCTTATACAATATTATGACTTTTTCCACCTTGTCGTCATCAGCGTCAAGTGAGGTGTGACATGCGGGGGAGGGGGTGCAAAAATGAAGTGTCAATGGCTGTGGGGGGGGGTTGTCACACCTTCTCAAAGCAAGTTAAAAAATTTAGTTGCCATTAAATTGCAAAAAGAAAAGAAACAATCAAAGAAGGGCAACATAAATGTAATTCCTGCCCCCCTAACTTTATTGCATTATAATTTGTTGCACAAATTGCGCTGAATGATGTCAAATGAGCTGGAAAAGTTGCACAGCTGCTCGAAGAGAGCTTTAAGCTTTAATCTGAAATACTTTAAGCAGCTTTAAAGCACATGCAAGCTTAGAGAAATAATTATTATGAATAATATTAATTATGTAAATAAATAATTATAATTATATAAATACATGATTATAATTATATAAATAATTAATTATAATTAAATAAAATAATGACTCTAGAAAAGTCAGCTACAAAAGCTCATTAAAGCTTTATTTTATAATTAGTTTAATTATTTTAGAAGAAGCTTTTGTTCTATTAAGCCACTGCAGCTCATAGAACTAACTCGCCTTATCTCAGCTAGTTTCATCTCTCAACTGGTGTCATTAGCACAAGTAGCTCATGCATTAAGTGGCAGAGTTGCCACCGAGGGGGGCAGGGGGGTGTGTTGGGTGTTGCCAGACCCTCTCAAGAAGTCAAAGCCGCCGTGCAGCTGTCGTTTTTTTTTTTTAATGCTTCGCTTATCAGTGCCAAGGGACGCATTTTTAGAGCCATTCAGCCCCATTGTCGTCATGGGGTAAGCGTTGCGGCTGCACACACACACACACACACACACAGCGAGGTGAACTTGCAACATGCTGCATAGAGAACCCGGAAAGGCGCCATCAGCGTCAGCGTCAGCGTTAGCTTTGTCTGCCATTTGCTTTGCACTTCAGCAACGTTTGAGACAACAATGAAGCCGAAAAGACGAAGGAGAGAGAGAGAGAGGGAGAGAGAGAGAGAGGGAGAGAGAGACCAGTGTTGCCACAAAACATAACAGTGAAACGAGACGAGGCGAAAAAAACGGCAAGCCTAAAGCCGACAAGAGCAACAAACAAAGCTGCTTATTGTTTCCCATGGATTAAGCAGAAACCCGTAGCCACTGTGGACCCCATTGGACCCCATTTTGGACCCCGTGTGGACGCACTGAGTGGATGCTGTGTGGAGTGTGGAGAGTGTGGAGCGTAAAGTGCTGAGCGTAAGATGATGCACAGTCGAGTTCTGAGTTCTTGTCACTGAGGGTGGTTGCACCTTATGCCAACGACAACTCACTCGACACACACACACACACACAGCTATACACTCGCACACCCACACACCCACACACACACACACACACACACACAGTTGCTACAGCCTCAAGTGGGTGCCAGCTTCAAGTTGCTCTTGCAGCGTAGCGGAAGTACGTAGCGGGTTGCGGCACTACCCCATCTTAAATCTCATCCACTCTCTCTCTCTCTATACTCTTCCCTGTCTCTCTCTCTCTCTCTTTGCCTCCCTGTGTGCTCGCATAAAAATTGAATTTGTTAGCGAAAATTGACAAGTGAAACTTGTGTTACGTGCAACGTAAGCGAAATTTATTTATGTTCTACGTTTTGGAAATTTATTTTAATGCTTCTGTAATGTGATGTCATCCCATCCCAGGGAGCAAGGGATGAGGCAGCAAGTAGCATACCATGCGTGTGCGAAGCAAGAGGAAGCAGATGAGCTGATGATGATAGTTGGCAGCAGCAGCTAGAGAAAGTAATTTGCGAAATACAACGCTTCTAATAGAGCTCCATAAATCAGTTAGATTTGATTCTGTTCCTTCTCCTGCTACACTGTGCTACATATGTAGGAAGAGAATACAAAATGGGGGAGTGAAGTTTGTCTGATAAATGTACTCGAGATTGGAGCTGTTAAAAATGTAGTTGCTCGGAAGTGAACTTGATTTAGCAAGAAATGAGGTAAACTACAGCAGGGCAATTGCTGAAGCTGAAGGTGTACGTATAGCAGGGTTTTAGAGACTGATTGAGATATGTCTGGCTGTCTTTAAGTTTATTTTTTAATTGATAAGAACATAAATATAGTATTATATATTATTAATATATACAGCAGGGCACTTGCTGAAGCTGAAGGAGTACGTATAGCAGGGTATTTATTTATTTATTTAGAGGATCAGAAGCTGATTGAAATTTCTCTGGCTAACTTTAGGTTTATTTTTTAATTAAATGTATAATTTATTTTTTATATTATAAATATATATATATTAATGATTAGGCAATGCCAAAAACACTTCGATTTCAGGCAGGAGAAAAAAAAAACACATAGCAACATTTTTTGCTGCATCACTTTTATATTTATTTATTTATTTTATTATTTAATTTCTTTATTTATTTATTTTATTTATTCTAAATTATTTTATTATAGCCTGACGGCAATAAAGTTCCTAACTAGCAGTTGTTTTTAAACTATATTCAATATATATTCCACATATTTATTTATTTATATTATATTATATATTTATATTATATATTTATTTATTTATTTTATTTATTCAATATATCATAGGCAGCGGCACCTAGAAAAGTTTTAACTGTATTAAATTGGCAACTGCAAATTGTCAGAAGTGACTAAAAATGCCTCTGGAAATTTACAGTACCGTCGCTTCCCCCCCTCCATCTCCCCCCTTCTCGCTGATATTTCATTTACAGGCAAGAACATTGTGTGCATTGTCGCCACGGATATCCGCCATGTTGGCTGCTGCTGCTGTTGCTGCTGCTGTGGCATGCCCCAATGCACAATGTGGCTGGGGCGCAAGACTTTCATATAGTTATATGATACATATATATTCCTGTAGCCTGCTATTTAAATTGCAACTTTACCTGGCAAACTTGGCCAAGGCAAAAGAAACTTGCCAAGATGCCTGCAGTGGAAAGAGAAAGAGAGTAGAAGGGGGCAGGGTTCCTAACAAAGTTTGTTGCATTTTTCTGCAATCTGTTGAGCAGCTAAAGAAAAAAAATTTTTTGGCACTGCGCAAAAAATGGAGAATTCTCCTGCCCAAGATTTACAGGTTCTCTGTCTCCCTCTCTCCCAACACGTTGGGTGTCTTTGTCTTTGGCTTGTTATTTGCATGAGCGGGGGCGGTAGGGGGAGTAGAAGTGGGCTGTGTGCTGAGCCTGGCTTTGTTTACAATTCACTTTGGCCTGCACTTGAGAAATTACACATGCCACGCCCCCAGCCCAACGCCTCCATCTCTGTTTTTCCATTTTTTTTTGCCTTTTATCGCGCTCGAATTTCACTCCTCGCCGTGCTTTGTGTGGCTCAGCCCACGGCCGTGGCAAAGGGCAAGTAAATCGTCTGTCTTATTTGTCTACCACTACAGACATACAAATACACACTCACACACACACACACGCCTACACTCACATGCCCACACACAGTCTTGTGCACATGAAAAGCAACACACGCTTCTAATAAGCGCCGGAGTCATCATTCCAGGGGGTTCCTTTTGGACTCTTTTGTAGGGCTGCCATGTTGCTGTTGTTGTTGCTGTTGTTTTTTGTTGTTGTTGTTGCTGCTGCTGCCTTTGTTGTTGCTGCTGCTGCTAACCAACAACATGATTGGTATTTTCCGCTGCAGACATTTCGCAAAGGTAGCAAATGCGCCCCCAGCATTATATTTCTCTTTCTCCTATTTTTTTATTCCCTTTTTTTTGCGTTGCCGGCAATTTTATTGATTTTTTTCAAGTTGCTTATTTTGTTTATTCTTTTTTCTATACTTTTTTAAGGAATTTACTTGAATTTTTCTAGTTGTTGAATTTATTTAAGCGAGCAGGGAAAGAAGTAACTCTGTTTTTGTCGCATAAAAAGTTTTCCCCATTCAATGACAGCAGGAAAAGCTGCTGAGAATAGTTATTATACAAAATATTATATTTATTTATTTAATTATTTATTGTGCTTTATATTCCCTTAAAATTTATTTTAGTTTCACTAAAGCTTATGATATAATATTATAATTTTTCAGAGTCTAGCATTTATGCGCTTTTCAACCTTATTTTTTTTTTTACAATTTGTTGTCCTGGAATTTTTTACATTTTAAATTTTCAAGGAACAAAATATTATATGGAAATTAAATAAGCTTTAGATTTATATATAAGTCAGTTTATATAATACTTACATATCTGTATAATAGAAGTATTAGCTTCTCTCTCAAACTCATTTTAAACTACCCCCAAAATGAGTAGAGAATATTTCTTAGATAATGTTAATTATCGCACTTGCGGAAAACGTTAATGAATTAGCTTTTGTAGCACTTGCAACTTGCCGCTTGCCACTTGCAACTTGCAACATTTGCCTTGGACTGCTTTTCCAGCTCATTGCATTTGAATGGCTTAAGTGAAATTCAAGCGCTTTAAATTACACGCCCTGTCAGTGGCTGCCACAGAGGGGGGAGGGGGGTAGACAGCCAGAGAGGGGGGAGTAGGCTGTGCTCACTTTCCATGCAACTGGCATTTTCTCTTCTTCTTTCTTTTTTTTTTTTGGGTCTAACCAACGAACTATCCATTAGTTGTAATAACAATGGCAAAGTTTTTGGGCTGCACAGTAGCCTCGAAAAGTATGCGCACATGCATATGCAAAAAGGTTTCCCAAAAAAAAAAAAAAAAAAAAAAACTGTGCTCATTTTGTACATTTTCTCTCTCTCTCTCTCCCACAGCTGGCATCAAGTATACGGACAACCAGCGTGTGATTATTCTGGTGAAGGATGTGAACGACGAGCCGCCGTATTTCATCAATCGCCCCCTGCCCATGCAGGCTGTGGTACAGCTGAATGCGCCGCCCAATACGCCGGTGTTTACACTGCAGGCCCGTGATCCGGACACCGATCACAATATACACTACTTTATAGTGCGTGATCGCACCGGGGGTCGCTTCGAGGTGGACGAACGTTCTGGTGTGGTGCGTACACGCGGCACGGATCTCTTCCAGCTCGATATGGAGTATGTGCTCTATGTGAAGGCTGAGGATCAGAATGGCAAGGTCGATGATCGTCGCTTTCAGAGCACACCCGAGGAACGATTGTCGATTGTGGGCGGCAAGAGGGCGCCCCAGTTCTATATGCCCAGCTATGAGGCCGAGATACCCGAGAATCAGAAAAAGGACTCAGAGTAAGTGACAAAGCTTATGCAAATGCAAGGGGAGGAGGAGGAGGAAGAGGAAGAGGAAGCTGACTGCCAATAAAAGTTGGGCGAATTAGAGCGTGACAATCCCTCTTCCTCTCTCTCTCTCTCTCTTTGGGGCAGCTCATTGAAATTCCAATAGGAAAACAACTGTCAAAAGGCAGTCGAGCGAGTGACAGTTGAAGAGCAGCCTGGCAACCCTAGGCATGCGACAACCACAAGCAGAGTTGCCACTACTCACACACTCCCCCCCATTCTCTCTCTCTTTTCAGCATAATTTCGGTTAAGGCCAAGTCCTTTGCGGACCGTGAGATACGTTATACGTTGAAGGCGCAGGGACAGGGCGCGGGTACCTTCAACATAGGACCCTCTTCGGGTATAGTCAAACTGGCCAAGGAACTGGACTTTGAGGATCTGCGACAACCGCACGTCTACTCGCTGATTGTGACTGCCACCGAGGACTCTGGCGGCTTCTCCACATCCGTTGAGGTTTGTTATATAGTTTATATCGGATTTATTATATATATCTTGCCTCCCCCTGTTACAGCTCACCATACGCGTAACGGATGTCAATGATAATGCGCCCAAGTTCGAATTGCCCGACTATCAGGCCCACAATGTGGATGAGGATATTCCGCTGGGCACGAGCATATTGCGGGTGAAGGCAATGGATGCGGATTCGGGAGCGAATGCAGAGATTGAGTATCTTGTTTCCGATGATCATTTCGCTGTGGATTCAAATGGGATTATTGTGAATAATAAGCAATTGGATGCGGATAATAATAATGCATACTATGAGTTCATTGTGACGGCCAAGGATAAGGGAGAACCAGCCAAATCTGGTACAGCAACTGTGCGTGTCTACACGAAGAACAAGAACGATGAGGAACCAAAGTTCTCGCAACAAGTTTATACACCCAATGTGGATGAGAATGCGGGTCCCAATACGCTGGTTACCACTGTGGTCGCCTCCGACAAGGATGGCGATAATGTACGCTTCGGTTTTGTCGGTGGCGGCACCTCGTCGGGTCAGTTTGTCATTGAGGACATAACGGGTGTGATACGATTGCATAATAAGGCCATATCATTGGATCGCGATAAGTACGAGCTGAATGTAACTGCCATGGATGATGGATCGTGTTGTGTGAACGGGGATCAGACCATACACACCTCCACCGCAGTTGTTGTGGTCTTCATCACCGATGTCAATGATAATAAGCCCGTGTTCAAGGACTGTGGCACCTACTATCCCAAAGTGGAGGAGGGTGCTCCTAATGGTAGTCCGGTTATAAAGGTTGTGGCCACCGATGAGGATAAGGGCGTCAATGGGCAGGTGAGTTGGATTGGATCGAAAGGGGAGATGATATCATGAAAATCTTGAAAATATTACTACTATACCGATTTAAAGGGTTTTTTTTTGACTTCAATCACTCATAACTTTTCCAAAAATCATTTGTTCTCACTCGAAAATGACTTTTTGTTCATGGTATTGTGTCTAAAATAATTCCACATTTCAAATTGTTCAATTTGACAACTTCGATTTTTTTTTTCGAAATCTTCCTTGGTACTCCCTTATAAATATTTTGTAAAATATTCCAAAAATTAAAATATTTATTTCTTGCTTGAAATCAATTAGGACATTCAAACTTAGCATACAAATTGAAACCGCAGCTAATTCGAACTTAAAATGTGGAAAATATGCATATTTTATATTATTATATTACTATATTCCATTTTATTTATTTTTTTTATTTTTTCTGGTTCTACCATATCTAATATACCCAAATTAAGAACAATAATTGATAATTACAACCCACAATTATGTTTACTCTTGCAATAAAAACTTCGCTCTCAATTTTGAATAGTTTGCCTCGATTGCAGTCTGAAGATAAGCTCATAGGTCCTGTACTACTTAATACCTTTAGCACAATGGCAGACACGCAAACTCAACCATGATATGATTACATATTCAGGCACACACTAATTCATATACACCCAACATTAAATATTTATTTATTTTATGAATAAAGTTGAAAGTTGGCTGGCAAAAAAAAAGAAAAAAACCCTTTCATCGAGGCTTGCGATTTTTAGGCCATTTCCATCGCGATTAGGCGAGTCGAGAGAGATTTCGTGTCGAGATTTCTAGTGATTTTGCACAAAGTTGCCACGCTCAAGTTCAATGTACTCTCGGGTTTGGATGGACTCGATGGTGTTGCATGTCGTGTTGCGGGCAACGCCTTAAAAAGCCTTTAAGCAGAATCGTGTCAATCATTAAACAATCTTGCATGTTTCTATCGCCCACTCTGCAGGTTAAATACTCGATTGTACAGCAACCCAATCAGAAGGGCACCAAATTCACTGTGGACGAGGAAACTGGGGAGGTTTCCACAAACAAAGTCTTCGATCGTGAGGGTGATGATGGTAAATTTGTCTCTGTCACGGTAAAGGCAACCGATCAGGGTGATCCCAGTCTGGAGGGTGTGTGCTCCTTCACTGTGGAGATAACCGATGTGAACGACAATCCTCCACTGTTCGATCGTCAGGTAAGTTGGACGAACTAACATATATAGAAAGAGATAGATATTTATTCCCCCCAATTTTATTTTCTTAGAAATATGTGGAGAATGTGAAACAGGATGCCAGCATTGGTACGAATATTCTACGTGTCTCTGCCTCTGATGAGGATGCCGATAACAATGGAGCCATCGTCTACAGTCTGACTGCTCCCTTCAATCCCAACGATCTGGAATATTTCGAAATACAGCCCGAATCTGGTTGGATTGTGCTGAAGAAACCGCTTGACGTAAGTGTTTGCTTTCCATTATTCAATCCCCCATCCGCCCCCTGTTTGATCTTAATACCGTTTTTATGTTTGCGAACCCAACTAACCAAGTCTTATGATTTCCACTTAAAAGCCAAGAAAAAAAAAAAAAAAAACCATATACAAATATTTGTTTATTTTCTGATTTCGTACTAACAATTAAAAGAAAAAAAAACCCAGTAAACCAGGCATTTAGCGCCTTCAGAAAGATCTAAAGAGAGTTGAAGAAACTTTAACGAATTATTCGTATTAATTTCTGATTTTTATTTTAAATGCACCTTTCTTTTGTTTGAGCCCAAAGAGGTACTATAGAGGTCGCTATCAATTTTGAGATAGTCCTCCTCATAGCGTAAACTGAATTCGATGTGAGAGCAGTGCAAGTTTTTTTTGTCACATTCGAAAGAAATGAAAAAAAAAGATGAATATCACGCCTAAACCAATAATGTTAAACATAATACTTTTTATACCGTATACCAACTATATCAATGCGTTTTAAGTTCCCCATTTTATTTAGTATTTTGTTTAGTTTTTAGTGCGTAATTGGCCGAACTTAAACGTAAGCAAAATGCCAAGCGAATTGATTGATTTTTAACATTTTTTGAAACAAATCAACTAACATGAAAATGAAAAGAAAAAAAAAAAAACACAGTAAAAACCAATGAAAATACCGAAAAGAAAAATTCTTGGTAAATACTCAGGTTGGGAAATGGTTCATAAAATATGAAAAGCTTTTAACTGTCAGCTATCGCTTTCATGTTTTTTTTTATGGTGTCAGGTTCTTAGTCTTAAGTAAAAATGTACAAAGAAAAACAACCTCTAGTTAAAGGTTCTCTCAACTTGCGAACTATAAAGTACACAATGAATATCTACCCCTACCTAAACGATCACGCCTATTTTTGAGCATCGTTGTACAATTTTTGAATGGCTAAACACAAAAAACATAAAACTACATAATTATTTTTAACCTTTTTTTGAAATGTAGCTTTATTTTGTATGCCAACTTTTTGATTTTGCTTATCCCAAGAACTTCCCAATAAAAAACCACCATATCCCCTAAAACAACCTCTAGTACCCCGATTAGATATTGATAAATAGAATGCATAAATAAAGCTCCTTTTTGCCGAGACTACGTTCATTTTTGAAGGTCTCATAAAAAAAAATCAATTTTTGATAAAGCCAAAAAACCGTATGCAAATTTTGATGAACGCATTTTGTTGCATGATAATGTGCTTCGTATTAGTTTTTGATTTTTTTTTCCAAGTACATGTATGGTACAACCCATGTATATGAAATAATACTCCACCAAAGAGTATAGGCAAAGTTATTTAAAAACTTTATTTAACTGCACCATTATATGATATTTATTTTCTGATCTCATTTGATTGATGATAGTTCAGCTAATTGAGGCAAGTTAATCTGTTCTGTTTTTATTAATTTTCATATGTGAAATTGTGTGTGATACGGCGGGCAATCGAAACGAAATGGTCTATCGACTTTATAGGGTTGTTATCCCGTAAGTAATCGCATTGCCTTCTGCTGTATGAAGTGTGTTTTGTATCTGTTCTGTTATACGCTGTGTGCTAACCCCAAAAGCAACTCGAAATGCAATTCGCACTGCGACGCAAACTGTAAGCTAACCTCAAACCAAACCGAAACGAAACTAACTTTCTTCAAGAGCGTGCAGAGCGCCCAACTTCATGTTGTATATAAACATATATATATAATCTGTCTGTGATTACTAGATCTCTGGCAAATTCTTACCCAATAATAGTATGCTAAATATGAACACACACACACACACAAACTACTATAATCACATCATTGTTTTTAGATCAGGAAAAAATAGTCTCGTCAAAATATAGAAAACAAAATCCGAAAAAAAGAAAATGACAAAGATTTCCTTGAACCAAATAACATATGTTTGTCTTTATTAACCGCCCGTACGATATCCTAAAAAAAAATCCTGCGAGTACTGAAATACCTTATTTTCCTGCTTATCCTATAATCTTGTTATCCCTAATATCGCTGCCAATTACGATCCTTACTTATTTCTTTCATTTCACTTATGTTTCATATACGTATCTTTGATAATAAAACATAAATTTCCAAATGTGTAACGACAACAACGATGCCATTGAAATACGTAATCGTAACGTAACAATCCACAATATACACACACACACACAAAAACGTATCCAAACAACGTAAAACCCAATACACAAACCCGTGCTTACGGCCCGTGCAACTAACATTGCGGCTAACATTGACGCTGTTAACCCTCCAACTACTACAACTACAACCATCATACACTATTCTACATACACATACATAAATGTTGCAATCGCTTCAATCAATCAATCCATACATCAACAGCGCGATCGTTATCGGCTGCGCGTTACCGCCGCAGATCGTGGCACACCGCCCTCGGCCGCCGATGTCGACGTTGAGTTAGATGTCGTCGATCGGAATAATAAGCCGCCCATTTGGGATAAGAGCATTTATGGGCCGATACACATACGCGAGAATGTCACTGTGGGTACGATTGTAACATCGGTTAAGGCAAGGTTTGTATAGCCAATGCACACTGTACTACATACTACATAGACATATAACACACACTTAACTCTCATATAACCCACATAACCCAGTAAAAACGAAAGAAATGCGAGTTGAAGTTCCTAACAGCTAACAGCTGACCCTAACATAGTTAGTTATATTTTTGAAAATATATGTACTGTAACAGCATCAAACAGTTAACATAACCTAACTTTAAGCTTCCCCAGTAACAGAGTTTCGTTGTGTGTGCGAGTTCTGTTTGTTGAGCGTCAAGTTCAGGGTCTGTGTCTTGGCTAAGTGTACGCACTCAACGAATGTCGCTCGCTTAACGAACTCGTTACTTACTTAACGAACTTTAGCTTTAAGCTTCCGTATAACGGTATCTGTATTCTGTATCTGTCTCTCTATTTCTCGCCTAACATTACAAAAAGCTTACATTTTAACCAATATTTTACGATACCAATATTTTTGTGGTATATCGTAAAAGCTCAAGGATTTTTTTTCAAACCAACCAACAAACCTGAGCGAAACCTGATTTGAAAAATATTCGAAAAAAGTTAAAAGAAAAAAACAAATTATTCCAAATATTTAAGGAACCTAAAACTGTTGTTGGTGTTTGTTTTGAGCGCCCTTTTTTGGTATGACAATCTTCTCCATGAAGTTTGTCGGGTTCTTTTGCATTTTGCTGCAACTCTCTCTCTATATATATCTATATATCTCACTCTTCCCTCCGCCACCACACATAACCCATTGGATATGCTTACCCAGAACTCTTTCTCTCAATATCTGACCTGACCTCTCTCTCTCTGAAAAAAATACAACCCACACAAATGATAAATTGCTTGAGAAAATATCTGTGAATCTTGTTCGTTTCGAAATTTATCTGGTGTTGGTTTCAAATTGGGAGGAATACGAAATAATCATTAAATGTATCTTACACAAGGTTGCAGTTTAGTTTAAGCCATACTTAGGAATAAACAAGGTAAATACTACTGAATATTGTATTCGCAAAGTGTTCAAAAATGTTAAAAAGCAATAGAAAAACGTAAAAAGAAAAAAAACTAAAAAAAAATCTCAAAAATAAATATGCTATGAAAATTATAATAATAAAATGCACAAAGCCCTTTATCATTTCATTACTTATGCATTTAGTTTCCATCATATGAAATACAATCAATAATATATCTATACATACTATATATATATATTTGTATTTATGCTCAACTGAATTATTTACGATTTATATGTATGCGATTTTTAGTTCTATCCAGAATATATAATCTCCTGTTATTTTGATTACATTTTGAAGGCTGAAGTCGAGACATGAAAAACGAAAGAAAATAATTTGCACTGCCAGAAAAGAAAAAAAAAAAACCTTTTGAGAAAAGGCTTTAGAAAATAGCTCAAGTTGCTGAAATGTTTGAAACTTTTTGATTTTTCAGTTTTTTTTTTCCCCTCCCTTAACGCTGACTCTACTTCCATAAAGGTGTTGGTTCCGAGTTTAAATTTTGATTTTTCTCCAGAAAACCTTTTGCTTCATTTACAACTTGAACTAGAAAAAAAAAAAAACGAAACTATATCAATTCTTTTTTGTATTTTGCCTTTTTTCCTAAACTTAATCGACGTGTCTGTGTGTTTTTTACAACGCTCGCTTGAAATTTTGAAACGTGCTTGTATTTTTGAAAAAAAAAAAAAAAACTACTTATTATGTGTGTACAAAATACAGCGCGAGACATACAAATTAGAGGCGATGGCCCAAGACAAGGGCTATCCGCCATTATCACGTACCGTCGAAGTGCAAATCGATGTGGTCGATCGGGCTAACAATCCGCCCGTTTGGGATCATACCATTTATGGGCCGATCTATGTCAAGGAAAATATGCCCGTTGGCGGCAAAGTCGTCTCGATCAAAGCCAGGTCTGTTAGTGCAACGTTTTACAAAACCAAAAAACAAAAACAAAAAATTAAAAAACCAAATCACAATAAAAGCCATAAATCATTTTGCTTAGTTCATTATAATAGAAAAAAAAAAAACAAAAACCAAGCTACATTTACATTTTTCATAACATTTTTCTAGGTGTTCATTTCGGTTTTCATTTTCCTATTCATTTCATTCACAATTTCAGTTCTTGGTGTCGTTACGTAGTTGTCATAAGTATCTTATGTTCTGTGTGTTATCTCTGAATGTTGTCTTAGCTATTGAATGCACTCTAGAGAACTTCTCCAACAAAAACACAATACGCGAGAGTGTGTTAATCTCATTTACACACTCTTGTGTGTTTCCCCTTCTCTCCCTTCCCAATGCTTCTCCACATAAACTTATATGCTGCACCCCACACACCCCACCGCTGCACCAGAAACCACTAGAAACCGCCAAACGCACAAATCACACAAACTGCACAAGAATTTTTTATTTATCTTTTTATTTTATATTGTTTTGCATAGTCTGAGAATCCCTTAGATGTATGCTTGATATAGAGAGCACAATTATCAAAGTTTATTTGGGATATAAAGAAATTAAACTACTACTTAAAAGTAATATTTCGAAAGTGGAAATAAACATTTGCTATATGACAAAGGGAAATAAATAAACAACAGATTTTTTTGTTATAATAATTCTTTTGATAGTTGAATGTAATATATAGTTTTAAGCACAGCGTATAGTTGAGTGTTCTACCTTTATGACCTTCTGCTGCAAGTTAAATTACCTGTCAGGAACTTAGACCCTTGCCCAGCGACTTGACGGCTTATGTCAAGATGTGAAGCCGAGAAAAAAAAAGAAGAAAACTTTGATATAGAAATAGAGTTTTGTTTTTTTTTTTTCTTATGATTGCAATTAAAAACTTGAAGCAGCGCACTTAAATGACTTTTGGCTTGCGCGGTTCCAAGTATCATCTCTCTATCTTGTGATATCTCTCCCGCTTCTTTCTCTCTCTCTCTCTCTCTCTCTGTCTACTCTCTTCTCCTCTTTCTCATTAACATAACGCAATGGCGTTTTATCTTCGTGGTAAGGCGACCACATGGCACTGACGTTTTAATTATGCGCCAGTTTGTGGCCAGTGGCAGTTAGTATTCTTTTTGGTATTTTTTTTGGTATTTTTTTTTTTTTTTTTTTTTTTTATTACTCTTTATTGTTGGCACTAAAAGCAATGCACTTTAGGCGAGGCTTAGCCATGCGCTGCATACAGATTGCACATACGCACCGTGTGCACCACAAACTGCACCACTTAGCGCTCGCTCTCTCTCTCTCCATTCTCTCTCTCTCTCTCTCTTTTAAGTAAATTTAATTTCTATGCTAAGTATTTAGGATATTAAACGTGCTTTCATTTCGTTTCATTCCGTGTAAAATATCCTTATATATGAGAAACGCATTTCAAGTTTCTGTTTTTACCTTGCCTCGTTTATTTTCCCGTATTTTCGGTTTTCGGTTTTTCCTTTTTGCAATTATCTTGTCCCAGCACCGAAATTGTCAACTTTTTATATTACTCGTATATATCCTGTACATACTTATATATAAAATATATATATATATATATGGTATATAGTGTATAGTATGTGTTTGTTTTGGCCAAGATGCTATTAAGAGAGCGACAACAAAGTGGGTCGAGGCGGGACAGGGCCGAATAGGGACAGGAAGCAGTTTCAAGTGCGCGTATATCATAATAAATGTGTTTCTTGCTTTTGTTTTTGTTGTTGTTGTTGTTGTCCGCAGTGCGCTTAATGTCAGCACTTTGCGAGTGTTTGCCGAGTGTGGAAAAACAACAACAACATCAGCAGCAGCAGCAGCAACAAGGGAAAGTTCCAGGCAAGAGCACACGCCCAAAAGAACTCGATGATGATGATGATGATGATGATGATGGTCGAGTCTAGTCTAGTACTGCGTTTTACTTAATTATTATTTATGTTAATTTTTGCTCAGTGTATTTAAGCCATAGGCTGCATTTAGTTCTAGAACTGCAAACCTAAAGAAAGTGTGTACAAACAACATATAGGATAGGTATACTATCTATACGAAAAAACCGTGCAGAAAGCCAATTCAATTACACACTCAGACACACACACACACACGAACACGAAACTAGTTTTGATTTTGCAAAAAAAAAAAAGAGAACCAAGTGATATATATCTATACATACTATATATACACCCGATTACAAGAACCGATCACAAGAAGAAGACAAAACACAACACAAGAAATCATGTCCCCCTGCCAGCAACAAATTTCATGCAATCCACGCAAAACTTTGCGAAACATTTCAAAGCGCCTTCCAATCCTGCTACACAACATCCTCAACTTGTACCCAACCCCAAGAAGCACCCTACTCCACCTACCCACCCACCCCACATGCCCTACAAATTTTGCCACAATCATTTTTTTTTTGCCAGCTGCAAACTGAATCCCTTTTTTGCGCTATCTCTCTCTCTCCCTCTCTTTCTCCATCTCTGTCTATCATAGTGTATTTTTTTTTGGCTCTCCTCCTGCTTGGCAACAAATTTTTGCGCAGTCTGACAGGCTTTCGTTTTTCTTGAGAGAACGATTTTCAAGGCAGTTTTCTAAGCTGCTTTCCCACACACACTCTCTCTCTCTCTCTCACACTCTCTTTTTTTTCTCTTTCTCTTTCTGTTTGCCCATACGCTTCCTCTGTCAGCTGCAAGTGTTGTCCAAGTGCAAATAAAATTTATTTTTTTGTTTGCTCCGCTTGCCTAATTTGTTTTTCATTATCATCACGCCCCGCCACGCCCCACTCCCCTGCCCACTCTAAAGCAAACAATCATCATCGTCTGCCCGAGTGGGGAAGCCGAAGAAGGAGGAGGAGGAGGCGGCGGCGGCGGAGTGTTTCCCAATCCGCAAAAAACCAACCCACTCCAACAACTTTTGACACTCGAATGGCAATTAAATGTTTTGAAGCCATTTTTTTTAGTCTACAATGTTTTTTTTTCTGTGTGTTTTCGATTATTTTTTTTCTCTCTCTTTCATTTTGCTGCCTGCTGTCGACGGGCAGAGTTTTCCTTTTTTGTCTCTCTCTCTCTCTCTCTTGTTCGTTTCTTTTGTTCCTAATGCACGTAAGACGCTTACAAAGCGGAGAACAGAAAAGAAAACCCAAATCCAATTTGAAGCGCACTTTTTTTCGATGCGCACAAAAAAAAAAAAAAAAAACAGACTGAAAACGTCTTGAGACTTATATCATATATTTTCTTGTTTTCTTGTGTGTCATAAATCAGATTTTTGTATTTTGACATGTCGCATGTGTGTGTGACTGCGCGTGTGTGTGTGAGTGAGTGAAATTGGGAGTATGTGTCCTATTTGTAATCCTCATTAAGCTTATAAACTAATATTAATTTTTAACACTTTTGATGAAAGTTTTGCGAGAACTTTCGCATTTGTTTTTTGATCTTTCCAAGTAAACTCTTCATTTGTAGCATACTATCTATATATATAATATATTCATAATTTTGAAAACTAACCGATTTCATGTAGCAAAACTCTTTCGACACTAACTCAAACTCGTTCTAACAATCTATGTATCTATCGTCTCACGTGTGCGATTGCAAACTTTACTCATATATGGTTTTTCTTTCGTGCGCCCCTCGCCGTCGTCTGTCTGCAGTTCGGGCATCGAGGGCAATCCGACGGTTTTCTATAGGTTAATGCCGGGTTCGACGGCCCAGACAAACAAATTTCACACGTTCTATCTGCAACAGAGACCGGATAATGGCGATACCTGGGCCGATATAAAGGTCAATCATCCGCTGGACTATGAGAGCATCAAGGAATATAATCTAACCATAAGAGTGGAGGTAAGTAGAGAGTATTTTGATACTATTTCAATTTGCTAAGGAAAAATCCAGCAACCGGAAAATGCCAAGGAAAACTTACGCTCAATTAAGCGCACAGCTTGAGATGGCATAGCAAGGCGCCGAATGTATTTGACTTTTGTATTTGAAAATGACTTCAAAATACGTTTTGTAATTATTTTATTTGAAAAGTTTTAATTACTTGCGCGAGAGTTTTCCCCTTTTAGCCCGCCCGTCTCCCTTCTCTCACGACATGCAAATGCAGTGCGGCAAGTCAAGTTTTAGCCTCGGTTTTAAGGGGGTAGGCAGGGAGTTAGGGAGAGAAATGTGGCAAATTCATTAGAGAAGCCAACAGAACGCGAATTGACTGACGCGAGTTGACAGTCCGTCGTCGGTTCCGGAATTGGAATCCAATCAGCGTCTCTAAAGGCGCTCTGAATCAGTTTAAGTCTGAGCTGCTAATGCAGCTCATTAGGGTGTCCATTCAGCGGGTACAGTGTGAAATTATTGATAAATTGTTTCGAGCACATAAATTAAACATGAACAGCACGTGCAAATGACACCCACACAAATAGCCGCTACATTTAGTTATTAATTATTAAAATAGTTTGCGGTCAGCGGCGCCTACTGAAATTATTTCAAATTCTAATTACAAAATTTGTCACAATTTTATAATAAAATGTATTGTGGTTAGGGATGAGAGAAAAAAAAAGCGAACTGCATTTTGTAATTAATTATGCAATTATTTATTGAAAAAGTGTGAGAAAAAATATTTGGCAAAATTTAAGATATGCCTGGGAAAATTATGCCAGCCCTGCTCTACCAGAAACAATGAATACAACATTGAATTAACATTTATGTATTTTAGTATTTATGCAAATCTATGGGCAGCTACTTCCCTTTCTCTCATATCTCTCATCTCTCTCATCTCTCTCATCTCTCTCTCTCGTCTGTCTGTCTGCCTAATCAAACTGCCTGCAAAGTCCAATTAACTTTGCCCAAGTAACGAATATACGTATATTTACCCAACGATAGGATGGCATTACCACTAAATAAATAATTCATTTTCACAACTCACAACTTGCTCTCCCTCCCCTCCGCTCCCCTCCCCTGAGACCGTGTAAACACATGTTCTACATCATCTGGCCTGATTAGTGCTCGAATTGTGTGTGCAAATAGGCAAAAGTTTATTCGGATGCAGAGATGTTATATGGGCAGCAGCTGGTAACATATCATAATTATCAATATATGTATTCAAGGGAATCATCATAATGTAATTCATAAGAATCGATTGATTGATTGCCACTTCCAGCTCTCCTCGTATGCTCAATCAATCAGGCGACTGGGAAACTCGATGCTTTTGCGGGTTGTCGCCTGGCAAAAAAAAAAAATAGTCATTTAAATGGAAACTGAGTATGCATATTATATTGTGCGTGGTGTGGAACAACTAACAGATATCCTGTAAAATTGAAAATAGCCACAAAAACTCAGTTGCAAAAATGAACGTATTCATATTTGTTTAACAAAGTAAATACTTGTCGACGACCCTCAGGCAGCTTTTCATGAATAATTTTGACACAACAAGTTTGCGTAAAAAATAAAAATAAAAGTAAACAAACATTTTTGTGCAAATGAATCGCTCAATAAAAAAATATAACAGAGTATTTGCAATTTTTTAAACTCATGTTTTTTCCACCTCTTTTCATTTCTCAATTTACAGAACAACGGGGCACAGCAATTGGCATCGGAAGCGACCGTTTACATAATGCTCGAGGATGTTAATGATGAAATACCGTTATTCACGGAACGCGAACAGGAAACAGTGCTGGAGGGTGAACCGATTGGCACGAAGGTGACGCAAGTGAATGCCATCGACAAGGATGGCACATTCCCAAATAATCAGGTACGTTGAATGCAGTAAATCGTGTGATAAGAGGGTAGAGAAATGCTGGGAAGCAGGCAGGAAAGGTAGACAGGAAATACTCAGCCTACAAGACCTTAATGCCCTATGAAAGGCTGTGAAAAAAGGCTTTAAAAGTGCAGAATATTCAGCTGTAACAATTCGCTGTTAACTCTTACATTTTTGCATTAACAGTCTGCTAAATCGTACATAGTTTCGTTAGCAGTCTGTTAATTCGTATAGTTAAAATTTTGTTTACTTTAAAGATTCCTTTTCTGTAAATCTTGCATAAATTTCTTGCTTTCCGAATGAGAATCCCGGCCAACAAACAATCTGCATAGACTTGATAGACTGTGCGACCTCCTGCAATTGCTTTAGTCACCTTGACGGGCGAATTCTTTACATATTTGACATCACACTTTGTGCTCTTGTCTCTTTCTTCTTTTTGCGCTTCTGCTTCTTAATTGTATATTTTTTTTTTGCTCCCTGCTTAGCTGGCAGTCGGGCTCATAAATGTCAAAGAGTTGCGCACTTTTTCCCCATTTTTTTCCTGCACTTTCACACTCCCTTAAGTATGCTAAGCCCTGAGTGAAAGTTCAAAGCGTGGACAGAACAACGAAAATGAAAAAAAAAAATGAGAAACTAAGTAAGAAAGAAAGAAAGAAAGAAAAAAGAAAGAAATTCTGCACCCTTTATGCGTTTGACAGTCACAAAAGCTTGCGGGCAATGGGAGAAATGCGAAGGGATGGCGCCCAAGGGCACACTCTTTCTCTCTCGCTCTCGCTCTCTCTCTTGCGATTATATTAATATGCCACTTTGGAGACTGGTAACGGGTTATGGGTAACCCGGCTGAGGCTTCGACTCGACTATGGCTCTGGTCATTCTCTTGGCCACAATTCGTGTCCTGCAGCCAAGTAATTTGCATGTACGCGCAAAATGTCCGCACTAATTAGCGGAGCATCGCTCGTTTTCTTTCTCTCTCTCCCTCTCTGTCTTATTCAGTTATTCATTTATGGGCAGACGCGCGTCGCCAGAATTTGATTATCATTATCGTTTTCGGGTTGGGGGTCACTTTAATGTTGTCTTGCAGTAATTAAATTTTTGTTGCCTCGTTCGAATTAAATTTTTTGGCAATTTCCTTTCAGCAGCTCTCGACATGTTTTAATTAACTTCCGGGCAAAAATTTTGTTGCATTTTTATTTTGAACATTTTTGGTTGGGTTTCTTTTTTTTTAGCTGTCTATAAAGTGAACTAAACGAGAAATTTTCTTTTTTTTTTAACAGGTTTACTATTACATCGTCGACTCGCCGCGGAACGAGGGCAAGGAATTTTTCGAAATTAATTTGCAAAGCGGCGAAATCTTCACCAAAACCGTGTTCGATAGGGAGAAGAAGGGCGCCTATGCCCTCGAGGTGGAGGCACGTGATGGAGCACCCTCGGCGCGACCTAACAGCAATGGACCCAATTCAGGTGAGTGATGGAAAGAGAAGGAATGCGACATAGACTAAATGTCATAGTTATGTAATGTTTTAAACTTGGTATGGAACACAGAATGAAATGAGAGAATTCCTCGGTAGAGAGACATTTAACATGTCCTGCAAATTGCCAATAGTATGAGTATTTTTTCTCTCTCTCTCTTCTTCTTACTCCTTTTTGGTCTATCTATTTGCACTGCAGCACGCTGTGCAACTCTTGTTTGCAGTCGCAACACGACAATCCCCATCCCGCCCGGCACTCACCCAGACCCAAACCGAATATCTACTATAAATATTTACCACGTGACGACCCAAATAAGTCACACAGTCGAGTGTGTCGCGTGTGTGTGTGTGTGCTTAGCCAAGTGCATTTTAGCTTTTATTGATGCGGCATGTTGGCCACGCATTTGCCACATTCGGCGGCTACGAGCCGGGCAAATAAATGTGCGTGTGTATTGCTAAAGCATTTTGCACCCCAAAACCAGCCACAAATGCATCATGTTGCGAGAGATTTCAATTTGTTTTCAACGTTTGCATGTTGTCAGCGAAACTGAGGAGGCAGGGTAGAAAAGCCGCATCATCTTTAACAAAATTTCGTATATATATAGTATATAGAAATGCGTTAACTATTGGCAAAACTAAAGTGAAACTACGCGATACGTTGTGCTCGTTTAGCCGTCATCCGCACCTCAATTAGTCCAGTTGCGCTTAGTCAAGTTTCGAACCAGCAAATGCTCCCAGCTTGAGGTTCGCTCTCTAATTACGACAGCAGGCCGTATAAAAATCTATTCACTGTGTTGACAAGTGGCCCGCCCCACTCTTCTCCCACTACACTGCTAAAAATAAACAATTAGGCGCATGTTCAAAATGCCATAAAAAAAAAGTAAAATAAAACCAGCGTTCACAGCGTGTTTCATTACGCAGCGGCGGCTTTTTCCCTCGTATTTGCTGTTCATTAAAAATTGCCCCTGAAACGGCAATCAATTTCACAGTACGCGCTGTCATTCCACAAATACATATCTGTATATATATGTGTGTGTGAGCTTTTATTTTCTATACATTTGTGGCGTGTTCCTTTTTTTTGTGTCCTTGCCAAGTGCTTTTCGATTGTTTAATATGTCGCTGAGCCGCTGTAAGCGTTGCTAAATGGGAAAAAAACCGTAGCATACTTTTCAGTGCCGCATTGAAAATGATGTGCAATCAACACGCGCGCGCCCAAAAGCCGGCAACAACGTCAGCAGCCGCCGTCGCCGCTTTTGGCCATGAAAACGAGCACGAAAATTAAAAAGTTTCTCTGTTTGTTTGCCTCACTTTTTTGGCCAATGGCATCGCTGTTAGGGGGGAGGGGGAGGCAGATGGTGGGAGGGGGCATGCCATGTAAATTACAGTTGCTACGGCTGCTGCTGTTGTTGTTGGACTAACCGAAGCTTACAAATATTGATATTCATGCAACAGCGCCAAAGTTGCTCGACACTGCGAGCCTAGAGAGAGACAGAGAGAGAGAGAGGGAGAGGGAGAGAGACGGCAACAGCTTGTGTTGCTAGAAAATAAAAGAACATAAACTATTGTTAAATGGCCAGATGAATGTTTGCTGAGTGCAGAAGAAAACAAAAAAAAAAAGAAATGTATAAAATGTATTAAAGCAGCGTAGAAAGTAAAGATTTTTAATTTCAAGCTATTCAATTTCAATCAATTTGCGGAAAAAATAAATTTTATTTTGGGCGTGAAGTTGAAGTTAAATTAGATTTGATTTTGGGTTTGTTTTCGCTTGAATTTAATTTGTTACGTGTTTTTTTTTTTTTTTTTTTTTGCCGGTTTTTCGTTTACCACACACAAAAATGCTGTGCAATCTGCTGCTGCTGCTGCTTTAGCAAGCAATTTTGTTACCTTGTTTATTTGATTTGATTTGATTTTAGTTTATTTTATTTTATTTGTTTTTTTTTTCTGGTACATTTTCTCTGCTTTTTCTGCTTTGACTGCATTTGTTTGCCATGCTGCCTGGGAGTCCTTCGAGGGCTTCTCGACTGCATTTCTGGCATCTCTGGGCCGGGGCCACTTTGTTTGCCTTTGTTATTGTCTGGCTTCAGCTGGAGCATTTCCCTACTGCGGTTTCAGTGTTGTTTCTCTCTCCCTCTCTGTCTCTCTATCTTTGTCCCTCTTCCTGTACGACCTTGTGAACTCTTTTCTGTGTCGATTTATTTGTTGTTTGCCCGGTGACTTTTACGAGCAACGAATGGGATCGAATCATTTCGCTTAAATAACGAAAAATACACATATCTGTTTAGGGGTTGCCCCCACCCACACACACACACACAGAGAAAGAGAGAGAAAGAGAAGTTATCAATGTTGTCATTGGGTTTGCGTTTTGCTTTCGCTTTTGCTGCTTGTTGTTTTGTTATCTGTGGAACGTGCTCTTTTTAGTTATGCATACTTTTAGGCTTAGCAGCGCCCTAGCACGTGCCTGGCCCGACTGACTTCGGGATACGCTTCAATTCATGCATAAATTGCGCCACAGGCAGCCAGACAGACAGATAGACAACAAGGCAAATAAACAAACAAACAGACAGACAAACAAACATGACAAATGCCAGCAAGCTGAGCGATTATTCGCCTTGACAACTTTATTATTTAAATCTGTAGAATTTTCAATATCAGCTTCGTCACCTGTTTGCCAATTGAGCCCTCGATTTTGCTACTCATAAAATTCGCATTAAATAAAATAAGCAAAATTTGCATGACACACTCGACTCGACTGCCCAAACAATGGGGAACAATGCGCGATTGTTACACACATCATAAATTTCAAGCAGCAGCAGCTAAAACCGAACCCAAATCGAAAGTGAACTCTTTCTCTGCGCCAAGAAGTTATTAGGCGGGAGGGGGGCATAAAATGCTCGAGGCAGTTTTCTAATTTCTGGGGCGGAAATAAGTGCTCGTAAAAAATGTTCAGTGCACATAAAAACTGGCAGCGTCGGTCGGGGTCGGGGAGAGTATGGTATCAATAACGTAATACACGCAATGTCTACACGCTGCGTATACGCAACATTTTGCTTGGGTCGAGCAGAGCAGAAAAACAATAACAATATCGTCGCACTAAACGTTTCGCTCTTCCCTCTCTCTCTCTCTCTCTCTCTCTCTTTTCTATCATATTCGATAATGTTTTCATGTGCTGCCACAGGCCTTGGCAGTAGGAGGGGAAACTGTTTAGTCGAGCCATCATTCGGTTTATTGCCTTGTTTCCACGCTTAGCCCGCAGCAGTATTTTCGTATGGGGCGTCAAACTATTCCACAATTTAGTATTAAGTACTAATACCATTTGGTATTTTTTGGTATATTTGCAAATAGTTTCGGTTGATATGGTGCGCAGTGCTGGCCATAAAAATCGAGAGAACTGTCGACTTTAATTTCGAATTGTGTGTCCCAACACACACTACGCTCCTTCTGCTACTTCTCTCTCTCTCTCTCTCTCTTCTCTCCCTCTTCTACTCCTCCTCCTCCTCCTGCTGCTCGTAAATTCTGTCATCTGTCATTGGACTCGAAACTTTCACTCGTTATTTGCACGCTCTTTGCCAGCCATTTGTCTGGATTGCTGCGATGACGACAGCGTCCCGTCTCCAGTTCATCATTAATGATCGATGCTCTCTGACTGCAGTTGCCCCATCGACGAGACTTTAATATAAACGAAAATATTGTAAAATCTTTTTAATAACCCACATGTCTTTCTTCTCATTTCAGGTAGGTGAAATAAATCTAAAATATATGTGATATATGGCATAGACGAGGTTTAAGGTAGGAATATGTATTTGATTATTTATTTATTTGATTTGAAATTTGCGAGAAAATCTTAAAATTGGCTAGAGTCAAGCGTCACTTCTGTTAGCCACAACCCTGCTTAAGAGCCATAAATCTTTTTAAGCTACCAAGAATATTTTCAACTAAAATATAGCTTAATATTGAGCTGGAGTTGCCAAAAAAAAAGTGAGAAAAACAAACTGAGAAACGGCTGCTGCTGTTGCGCTTTCGCAAATAATGAAAAATGGCATTTCCGCATTGGCAACTTCATTTCCTGCTTTTCCTGCTGCTGCTGCTGCTGTGGCAACAAGTCAACAAGTTGCCCAAAGTGGCAGCTGCATTTGCAACTCGCTGTGGACATTGTCTTGAGAGAGAGAGAAAGAGAGAGCGAGCTACCAATGCCCAAGACGAATGCAAGGGGGGGCGGGGAGTAGCAGGTAGGAGGGGTAGGTGGTAAAAAGCAAAGGCAAATATGTACTCAAGACCATTGAACAAAGCTACAGGCACTCGGCCCAATTTCGGGTGGGTGCTTGATAAACAGCCCGAAATATATTTAAACGCTCGCTCTCTCTCTCTCTCTCCCTTCGCTCTTTAAGCCAATTTAAAAACGTGCGCAATAAATCTTGAAGATTATTTTAATTTTGTGCAAACTATTCGAGGCGGCAGCCGAACTAAGCCGACTCCGACTACGACGAGACGAAGTAAAGCTGCTGAGCCAGCTGCCTGTCAACAACTTGTGCGACTCGAGTGCGTTGTAGATAACAAAATAAGAAAAAAAAAAAAAGTGTAGGAAAAGGAACGAAAGCAAAAAGCAAAACAAGACGCAGCTAGGGCTGCTTCTCAGTGTTCCCTCTCCATATATATCGCTATATCGCTTACAGACAATGTTAATACGAGTCAAAATAGTTGGTAAAATGAGGTTAAAATCCACACAGACACGAACCCAAACACGAGCTCTCTCTCGGAGAGCGTGTTACAGCCGAGAGAGAGAGAAGTGACTTTTCGAAATTGCTTCGTGTGGTTTCTATTTAGAAGGGAAAGCAGGCTGTGGAAGCCGTGAAACTGTTAACTTTGTGTGTGGAACATAAACGAAGCTGTTAACAGTTTCGCATTCTGTTAGCTAACAGCAGAGGGAAGGAAACTGTTAAGTCTTGCGCTACTTCCCCATTCTGCTGCAGCGTGTGCTGTGTGGAAGCTGTGTGACAGTGCTAACAGAATCCACAACAAGTTAACATAGAGTGGAAGTTAACATACCCCAAGTAATTAAATGTGTGGCTGCTTAACATAGCTCAGCAATGTGTTGCTGTTATTTAACATAGAGGGGAACTAATACGCCGCGTTTACATTGTGTATGTCATGTTAACAGCTCAGCAATGTGTGACTGTTATTTAACATAGAGGGGCAGCTTTAACTTGCGTTAACATTGTGTATGTCATGTTAACAGCGCTGCAATGTGTGACTGTTATTTAACATAGAGGGGCAAGCTTAACATTGCGTATACGCACAGTTCGAATAAGCGACTTTTTAACATTGCCGGCTTTTTCCGAGGTCTTTGAACTTGCTCAGCCGAGTCGCGTTGTTGACTGACTCACTGCCTGCCCCACGTTGGGTGCCTGCCCCTCTGTGTGTTTGTGTGTGTGTGTCAATGTGTGTGTCATGCATTTTTGAGTGCAACGCTTCAAAAAATGCACTGTACTTGTCCAACGAGCCGTGCATGCCTGTGAATGAACAAACGAATACGTGTGTGAGGAGGTGTGAGTGCTGACTGTGAATGAATTGCTGAAATGGGAATTCTTGGCCCATTGTGACCTTGAGCAGCCTGCCAATTGACTTTCGCTTTTCTGTCTCCGTTTCCATCTCCAGCTCGGTCTCTCAAGTGGCGTCCTCCATGGCGTATGAGTAATCGCTTGATGCACGCTGCTGACATTTTTGCTGAGCAATCAGTGGCAACGTAAGCAGGCGCCCAAAACAAATGTGCCACGCCCTAAAAAAAAAAGCATGAAGTTGCCTACACACAAACACGCATTGAAGTCAATGTGGGGGCGCGTCTATTGAAAGCGCGCCGGTGCCACTTGACCATATTTATGGCCTTGGCATCAGCTCCAGCTCCAGCTACGGCTACGGCTCTCCAGTAACTCTTGCACGCTTTTCAATAAACTGCTTAGTCGGTTGCATGCGGCCTGCCTGCAACCGCAACAACAACAGCAGCAGCGGCAGCGGCAGCGGCGGCAGCAACACGAAGTTATCTTGCAGTTTCTCAGTGATTTATAAATGGGGCGTGCTGCACAGTGTGCTCGCCCCTCGCCCCTCGCCCCTTGTGCATCTCTCAGGGAGTTGTGGCTGGTTTGCTTTGCATCTTGTTGCTATCAAAGTGCAAATAAATTATTGTGCACACCCCCCTGTTGCATCCCCCTTCCCCTTCTCCCCCTTTCGCTTGTGCTATGAAATGCGCTGCCTAAGCGTTTTCTGATTAACTGGCAGACAACACCTGTGGTGCGGTAAATAAAAAATAAAAGAAGAGAATAACAAATTACACTTCTTTTTTATCTTTAATTTGCGCATATCGTAAGGGAATATCGTAATTTAATATATGCATATACCTAATTGAATTGCTAGCTTACTTGCTTATTGTATGGTATAACAATTTAGTAGTACTTCGGAACTGTTGAACTGTTATACACCCCAGCCTATATAACACTTTTAACCTTACATGCCTTACATGCCTTGCTAATTAAATTTCACTATACCAAATATTGTTTATCTTTAATTTGCGCATATCGTAAGGGAATATCGTAATTTAATATATGCATATACCTAATTGAATTGCTAGCTTAGTTGCTTATTGTATGGTATAACAATTTACTAGTACTTCGGAACTGTTGAACTGTTATACACCCCAGCCTATATAACACTTTCTTCCTTACATGCCTTGCTAATTAAATTTCACTATACCAAATATTTGTGGCCAACTTCTGTCGCACTTGTCAGCGTAAGGAATTTTAATTCAGCCAGCTCTTTCTCACCTTCACACACACACACACACACACACACACACACATAGCCAAGATGCAGCTATGGCATTGTTACACCTGCCTGCCTGGCCACAATTATGTCAACTATTCGCGGCGTGCCCCCCTCCTGCCCTGCCCTGCCCTAGTCAACCCTTGCGTTGTCTATCATTACCAAACGCCATTTTCACTTTCACTCACGCTTTGTCGCTTGTCGCGCCCTTCGAGCACAAGTGACACGTGTCAGAAGCCAGAAACAACAACAACAAAAACAACAACAACAAGAAAAACAACAACAATAAGAAAATGTCACGCCCACGTGACGGTTTTAATTGCTTCTAGAGTTCCATCGACTCATGGGTTGCCCTGGCAGCGCAGCTGATTGAACAGTGTTGAGTAATGGCAAAATAAGTTGAGAAATTAAAGAGGGAAATTTAGAGAAAGTGTACAGAAAATATACAAGAAAATATACAATCGATTTATTAATTATACATATATTAAATAATAAATGTATTTTTTAAAATAAATGCACACCAAATTCATAAAGTTTTTATATCACACGGCATAGTGTTGTTAAGCAGCTCAATAAGTGTTGTAAATATGCAAATATATTTCAAGTTTTAATAAGATACAAACTTATCGCATTCTTCACGCCTTTCGCATACACAAGGGCATTAAAAATTCGTTGATGATCTGTCGCGTCTCGTCGATTTGTTTTTTTTTCTGTTGCTGTGTTTCTCCTTCGAGCCTGGCCTTGTGTTCTGGCCAAAGATTAACGTCAGCCACGCTTGCCACCTTTTTGGCCAAATGATTAATGACAGCGATTTTCTGTTGATGGCCCGCACTGCCTTCGGGCCACGCCCTTGAGGCATATCCTTTGCCTCTTGATGGAAATCTACTTGTTGGCGCCAGTTTGCTGACGCGTATAATGATGATGCAAATGGAGATTGCGTTCTCGGCCACTCGGGCCACTTCTTTGCCCTCTCCATGTCCACTTCTCCGCCTCCTTATCACGCGTATTTACATAAATTAATCAGCGCCAGAGCGAAAACTACAACTGCACGAGGAGAGATTGAGCTGGAGAAGCGTGATTCCTTTTTGCTCGCTGCATGCCTAATGATTTTGCTCCTTTGAGACAGAGAAGACACGCAAAAGAGTAAAGCAAAAAGTGAAAAGCGGATGGGGGAAAAGTGAAAAGCGCAGAGCTGTGTCTCATCGACTGTCAGGATACGCGTTGCTCGCCTGCATGGCAAGGAAACGTTGGCCAAATTAGTTGGGAAATGCCCAAAGGCAGCTGCACAGAGCATAGTTTGGGATGGCTAGAGACATGTGGCTGGCAAATTGGAGAGAGTGAGGACAGCTGGGGACAGATTGGTCTGGTGGTGGTTATGTGGTGTGGGATATGTACGATATACCTGCTACCTGCTACCTGCTACCTGCTACCTGCTGCCTGGCTGAATCAATGCCGATTGTCGATTGCATTTGTCATTTGCAGCGATGCGACCGAAGTCATCCTGTCTGGTTTGTTTGCGAATTTGCGTGTGCCATGTTTGATTGAAGGGCGTTGCCATACACAGTCAACCTCCCCCCCCCTCCCCCTTGTCACACCACAAAAAAGCGCGCTAGAGCTGCCGCCAGTTGCAAAAACCGTAGCCTTTTTGATTGTAAAATGTTCGAGAGTGCTTTGCATTTCAATACACACACACACAATCTATCAGTCAGTCATTCCGTTTGTCAGTCAGTCAGTTATTCACTCACTCAGTTAGCCACTCAGTCATTCGTGCAATTCATTTACATGCTTTATTCTTCGCAACATACTCGAGTTCGGTTTCCTTTTTTACAAATTAATTTGGCAACATTGAAATGATTTGTTGGAACTTATGCGAATATCGTATTTATGCTGTTGATTTACAGATGATGTTCCCTAGGTGCCTAGAGTTGTCACTGTGATAGGTAGAATATGACAGCTCTTTCTATTCTTTCCAGTCTTCTGATCATTAATAAACACTCTGCAGAAGAAAGAAATATCATTCATATCATTTGATTGTCTTTTTTGAGTGGCAAATCAATTAAAATCGCTTTATATGTGCGCTCACGTAGTGCGTGTGGCATGCCACTGCTGACCTGATTTGCAACATGCATAGACATGCATAGACATGCGTGTGCCTGTCGCTCTCTGTGTGTGTGTTTGTACGTGTACATAAACTGCGTTTTGTAGCGACAGCATAACAAGAACAACATAAACAACTAAGCGACTTAGTTGTGTAATTTGCATTACCAACACGTGTGCAGCTCATTACTCTAGCTCTTCCATTCCTGGCCAGCACACACCCTACCACTTTTCCTCCCACCTCTCGGCATTCAACGAGCCCTGCTCAACTTATTCACACGCAGCGATGGCCCTTTTTGCCTGCTTTTTTGTTTCTCATGTGTGTGGAAAATTTACTGCATACTTTCTATTTATGTGTATGTGTATGTGTATGTGTAGGTGTGATAAGTACGCAAAATTCTAATTAGTTCAATTACCGTAGTAAATGGCCAGCAAAGTGTTATATAAATAATAATTACTTTTTGTAATTATCCGTAAAAAGGTTTGTGTATTGGCTGTGTGTAAAGCATATTCAAATTAAACCGATTTACGATCATTGCTATGGGTTAGTGTCTCGAATGAACGTGAAAGGGTTTGTGTTTTGACTAAGCGAGCTATGATCATTGCTAAGGGTTTGTTGCTAAGGGTTTGTGTTTTGACTAGGAAACTGCTCTTACTCAGAAAACTCGCATTTCTCTCCCCCTCATTCATCTCTACCACTCATAACTCGTTGCATACCCCTGCTGTATCCATTGTAATTTCTTTTACTTTTATTCAAAACTAACTCAATTCGTTTGCATTCGAAATAATTCAATTCCCAAAGCGACGAGCCAAAAAGTTTCATGTAAACGTAAAGAATTTAATTAAAAACTTTATGACAAGATGTTCCTGCTGCTGCAATATTTGTTCGACGAAAAAACAAATTCTTTATTGTCGCTCTTTCTATTTTTGTAAAAAAAAAAAAAATGACAGCAACAAACAGAAGAAGAAGAAGCTGAGAGGCAGCAGCAGCCAAGGAGCCTCAAAAACTTCTGTGGCAGACACAATTGCGGCTGCCACAAGAGCAGCCGTGGAGGAGCTGAAACTTTTCTCATGTAACCAATAATAGCAAAATGAGAAGTTGCTGTCCCTGTTGTCCCTTGTTGTTGTTCTGCGTAGTTGTTGTTGTTGTTGTTGCTATGATATATTGTCATAAGCGTTGACGAAATGCAAATATAAAAATCACAAGCTGGAAAATCATCATGCATTTGGCAGAGAGACAGATGAACACAGACACTCCCACACAAACACAAACACACAGGCAAACACGTAAATATAGCGACGTGCACACACACACACACACACAGAACACACACAGCTGCGCCTGACAGTGGAGAATCACATGAAAACAACATGTCGCTGACATGTTTAGAGAAATTAGTAGCATGAGCAGGAATGGGCCATGGGAGGGATGCTGGGATGGTGGGAGGGGGGGGGGTTGAAGGAAAACTCACTTTAGACGCTTGAAAAGTTTTTGGTATGCGTGGAAAAAGTTTTCACATATTTTACTTACAATTAAATGCAATTGTTGGCGTCGCGAGAGGGAGGGGAGGGGAGAAGCAGCCAAGGCGGAAGTCGCTGAAGACGACCCTGAAATGAAGGTCGCCACGTATGCGTAATGTGCGTATACGTTATGTACGTGTATGTGTGTGTGTGTGTGGTGTGTGTGAGAGTGTTTTAATCCTCCCCATAGCAGGCTCAGCTTGTGGCTCCATAACAAACTCGAAATGAAGTTAACATGCACAGCCACCTGAAATGGGAGTGCGATAAGGAGGGTGACAGGGGATGGCAGCAGGGAAAAGGGGGGGGGAAGGGAAGCTGTCTACCGAGTCTGTTGAGGATGCGCGACCATGTAATAATTTATGATTTTCGCTGCGCACAGCGCGTAAATTATGAAAATCTACTTAAACTTGCGCCAAACTCGAACCGCACGCACTCAGACCCAACGCAAAAGATGAAACGGCCCATGGAACGGAAGAACAATGAGTGGGAGAGGGTAGAAAAATGCCGCAACAAAATGGGATCGCAGCTTCCAGGCAATGTGAAAAGGAAGGGGAATGGGAAAGGCAATGGCTAACGAAGCAAAACAAAAGTCGTAGACTTTTAGCGCCTGCTGTATCCGTTTGCCGCTGCTCCTTCTCCTTCTCCTCCTTCTTTTCTGCTGCTTCTGCTGCTGCTGTGTTCGCATTTTTCTTATCTCTTGTCATTTTTTATACCCTGTTGCCAGGGGATAAGAAGTACAATTATGATTTGTTTGAAGTTCTGCAGGTCTTGTGGCAGATAGCATTTATTTATAAGAAGCTTAGATATTCAGGATCATACATAACATCAATTATCTGGGCATATAACAAATGTCTGTTAAGATGTGTATAACAAAGCGCTGATGAATGTTAATGTTTCTGTAGGTAAAATTGATAACAGCGCGCTGACTTAACAGTCGCTGTTAACAGCGGTGAATAACAGAGTTACATACTCATGCTTTATCCTTGAAAATTTAAAATTTAAAAAATTCCAGGACAACAAATTGTTAAAAAAAAAAAAATTCAGTTGAAAAGCGCATAAATGCTAGACTCTGAAAAATTATAATATTATATCATAAGCTTTAGTGAAACTAAAATCAATTTTAAGGGAATATAAAGCACAATAAATAAATAAATAATAAATAAATACTCATGCTTTACAGTGTATATTATAATTAGGTAATTACATTCCATATTCATACTTACAGTTGTTCCTTGATGAATTTCTATGTTAACTAACAGCTGTTATGCAGTTGTTAACAGCAATGTTTCTGTTAAATGTAATTACTGCGTATCTGCACGTTGTGCATACCCCACACGTCGTCTCTCTTCTTCTGTTATACGGTAATTGTTCAAGTTAAATTCCCATTTGTCGCATTTGTTCGCATTGCTTCATTATTCTTGTATTAAGTCGCAGTTTGAGTTTCTCTTTCTTCAGCTTCGTCTGTTTTTCCAGCCACTTTTGCGTGTTGTTTATTAAAATCATAAAATCCACACTGAGCAAACAAACATCATTAAAATGAAGGCAACTTTTTGCCTATCTAGTGTGTATTTGTTTGTTATTGTTGTTGAGTTTTTCTCCCTCGCATGCCAGATGTAATTAGTTATGAAAATGTGCTTTTAATTGCGTGTAATTAACTCTAATGAATTTTAATTGTTCTTTGCGCAGCTCAAACAGAATTGAATCAAAGATGGCAGCGAAATGTGCATGTAATTGTTGCTGTTGTTGTTGCTGTTGTTGTCATGTTTGTTGTTTGCCATTTGCAGCTGTCAACACGCTGTGTGTGGTTTTCGGGTCCCAATCGCATTGATGTGTGTAATCATTAATTTATGTATGTGTGTGTGTGTGTGCAGTGGAGCAAACTCTATGGGGACAGCACTAGGGGCTGTAGAACAAATTGGGCGGAACTACAACAACAACAGCAGCGCGATAATAATTAACAAATTAAATGCAACAATTAAACAATTTCGCACTGCGTGAGTTTAATAAATGCCAAGCGATTTCAGCGTGTTTAAATCGATTTTGAACCACAGTGCAGTGTGTAAAGTACTGAATATCGTTTATGCCTTTATTATAGCAATAGTTTAACTGTTATACAGCATTAGGTTAGATTAGATCAGGCATAGATAGGCTCGTATTGTTGAGTATATATGCATCTCTGCTAACTATCCCTATATTAAACTGTTATACGGATAGCTTGCTATTTTTCTTTGCTATATCGTACGATATAAATGTTAATTTACAGTATTTAAATCGATTTTGAACCACAGTGCAGTGCGTAAAGTACTGAATATCGTTTTGTGCCATAATTATAGCAATAGTTTAACTGTTATACAGCATTATGTCAACATAGATAGGCTGTATGTGATATTATGCATCCCTAACTATCCTATATTAAACTGTAACGCTTGCTATTTTTTTCTTTGCTATATCGTACGATATAAATGTTAATTTACAGTATGTCAAACAAGCTGCTTATGCAAATGAAACTTTCCCTCAAAGTTTTTTTCTCTTATCAAATTTCGACTAAGAAATAAAGAAAAGAAAAGAAAAGTAAACGAGACAGACACACATCAATCTTCATCCACTCTTTATGCACTCTGCAAAGTAAATAAAAACCTTGAATATTCCTCTCTCTCTATCTCTCCCTCTTCCAAAAGGGTCCGACACAACAATTCAGGTCAAAAGATGCATAAAACTGTCGGCATAATTCACAAGTTTCCAAGTAGCTGACTACGATTTGGCGACTTTGCTGGCAGAAGAAGAAGGGTTCGTTCTGCAGAGAGAAAGAGAGGGAGATAGATAGGGAGAAAGAGAGAGGGAGCAGAGCTGACAAAGTACAAGTGCAATTACCAATTAGAAGTTTCAAGTTTTCTGTGTGTGCAGCGGAAACATTTTCATTGCAATTTCTGATTTATACGCAGCGACAGTGCAAAGCAAAAGGGGGAAAAGAGAGGGAGAGAGATAGAGAAAGAGAGGGAGAGCGAGCAATGCAAGGCAGTGTAAATAAATCAAAGCAGCAAAAGCGTAACAAGTTTCTCTCTCTCTTTCGAAATAAATTCCAAGAAAGACCCCACAAAGGGTTGCAGAAAAATAAAAGCGAAAAATGCCAAAAAATAAATTAATAAATAATTAAACAATTAACTGCAGATATGTAACATTGTTGTGTGTCTGTGTGTGTGTGTGTGTGTGTGTGTGTGCACACACTTTGCGAAATTCCACTGTGCATTTAATTAAAAATTCTCCGCACTTAAACTTTGCTTTTTAACTATTTTCCCCTCGTAGATTATTAAACATTTAATATGCAAACACGCCACGCCCACGCCCACGCCCACGCCATGCCACGCCCCATACTGTGCCACAAGCATGCAAACACCGTTATTATTAAGTAATTTTTTAAGAGCCCCTGCCCCCTTTTTCCCTTTGCATTTTACTCTGCTCTGCGGTTTTTAGACGACATGTCGCATTGTTGTTAACGCAAAATTTCCATGTTGCATGCAACAAGGCAAGCAGTGGCAAAGGCAAATCTGTTGCCCCTCCCCCGCCCCCCCCACATCCCCTTCAGCTCCGCCTCGCAGCTGCAGCTCAACGCGTCGAGTTTTAATATGCAGGCAACCCGAAGCCATCGTTACCTTAAGCCCAGCCCAAGCTGCCTCCCCCCTGCCTTCTCACTCCTCCCCCCCCTCTACTACCCCTCACTGTTGTTGCATTAAAATTACATATTTTGTTGGGGCAGCTTGTGACGTTGAGTGTTGCTTTGTTTGAAGTGCTACTTGTCCCCTTATAGCATGCAAGCAGCTCCCTCTCTCTCTCTCTCTCTATAAGCTCTTGCTCTTTGCAAGCACTGCAAATTTATGACTCTGCTTTCTTCTCTCTCTCTCTGTCTCTGCCCTCTCCCTCTGCCCTCTCCCTCTCCCACACTCCCTTTGCTTTGCACAGTCTTTTATTAAAGTTTGCACATTTCGTACTTCACATGCTGCACGTTTATGATTTCGTCTTGTACCCTAACAAAAGTGCAGAGTATATGGAGATTAATGACCAGTATAACACTCAAATTGTGTTATACACACTGCAGTTTAATGAGTCTCTATGTGTGTGTGTGTGTGTGTGTGTGTCTAATGAGACTCTTCCAAATAGAAGAGTAGCTCAGGTTTCGCTACACTTTCGCACAGTTAGGGTATTTTGTTTTCGTTGCTTTGCTCTTTTTTTTCTTTTTTCTTCTACTCTGACAATTTTTCATATGCAACGAATTTGCATAAGAAAATAAAAAAGCAGCAACAGCAACAAGAGCAGCCGCCCGCCACGCCGAAAAATTGTTGCGTTGCTGTTTTTCTTTATCTGCATTGGCAAAAGGGGTGTAGTCTGTTGTTGTTGTTGTTCTTGCTATTTTTACAGCTATGCCTTCTTGCTCCCTATATGTAATATAGTATATATAGATATATATATATATATATATATGCAAATTTCGTGCCAGTTTTTTTTCAGTTTTGTATTATTTTTCTCGAGGCGCCTGTGAAGTGCGTGTTGCCCCTTTGCACATGAGTGGCCATAATCATGAACAGAGCACTTAATCCCCTATTCAAACCCACAGCAGACACCCCTTTTTTCTGCTCCTAGTTGTAGTAATAAGTGCCTGTCTGTCATTACAATAGGGTATTTTATTATATATCATACATTTCCTTCTGCATCTACAAGCAACTGCCTCGAAAATTCTCTAGAAAATGCTTCATAAAACAATTTTCATTGCATTTTTTAACACTTATTAATAACTTAGAAATATTCTAAAATATTTTGAATTTTCAGTAGAAAAGTAAACGCCAAGAGCAGCCAAAAAAATAAAAAATAAAAGAAAATCCGTAAAACTCTTAACAAAAAAAAAGAAAAGCTAAAACAAATTTTAAATTTCGAAAGCGTATTTGATAACTGCAGTTTTAAAAAGTATTTCATTATTAAATTCTCCTATATTCCTTGATTTTCTTCTTAAGTATTTCCAGTGAAAACCGTCAAAATTCCGCAGGCAAAAAAAATCCTTAACATTTTACTCGCAACTTAACAAAATGCTGTCTTCAAAGGGGAAGAGATACAAAATTGCTATAAATTTTATTTACAAGCAACATATGCTTTTTTTTCGCTAGCCTGAACATGCATCATCCTGCTGGCTCGTGTTGCAACATGCACAAAATTCTTTGCATTAAGCCAAACTCTAAAGAACAAAAAAAATACGCTATGGTTGCAATGCAAATTGCGCGCAGGCATCAAAGTGCAAGTTGCGAATGCATTTCAATTTTGCAGCAAAGTCGCCGCTGCTCACAAAAAACAATCAAAAAAAAAAAATGTACAAAAAATGTTAACAAAGGCCGCGAAAATATGCAATCGAACTGGGCAAGGCAACGCCCCCTCACACACACACATACACACGAACTGGCGTAGGGGGTTGGCCAATAAAAACGCTTTGTTGGCATTAAATTGGGCTTACACCCGCCCTCTCAGCCTCCCTCCCACCCCCTGTAGCGCTTTGTGTTGCGTCTTGTTTGACTTTTTTCGACTGCTAGCAAAGGGGGAGGGTGGGGGAGGGGAAAGAGAGTGCGGGGCGAGTCTAACAGAAGATTATCCCTTTGGATTATTCTGTGCAGCTTGACTGCGTTTTAGTTGCAGCTTCTTCGCGTGGCAGCTGCAACATGCCTGCAACAGAAATATGATATTTGCATAAAGTTTGGCGCAGTGTATGCACTTTCTATGTATGTGTGTGTATGTGTGTGTGGGCGTGCCGTTGCCTTTGCCGTTTGACTGTGGCGCGCTTTCAATATTTCGCGCGCGCCGCGAAGTATGCAACGCTTTTTGCGCTCTGCAGCAGAAACTTTGCCACGCGCATTTCTTTCGCAACTCTCGAAGGGCAGCAGCAGCAACAACAACAACAACAACAACAACAACAACAACAACAACAACAACAGAAACTTGAGCAAAGCAAAACTTTGCATTGCCTAATTGCAAATGTGTTTGCAAGAACTGAAAATAATTTCCATAATTTGATTTTCCACACAAAGTTCACAGCAAGCAGCATGTCAGGAACACCCCCTTGTGCCATGGTGTGTGTGTGTGTGTGTGTGTGTGCGGGCCAGGGTCATGTTTATCGTAAAGCAAAAAGAAATAAAAAGAAACACGAAATTAATTAAGGCAAGTAAGAAATTGCACTAGTAACTGATAGACAAGCAGGGCTGCCCTGAAAACTGTGCTACATTTTTTTTCTTCTTTTTTTCTCATATCAATTTCATATTGCAGACTCTGCTGAAGATAACTTTGCAGCTGCTTTTGTTGTTGTTTTAATTGAGTTCATCAACAAATTGTTTTCCTTTCCTTCCCCTCACACTCCGCTGAGTTTTGCTTCCTCTCCTTTTCCTTTTTGGCATTTTTCGCGCTGAAGTTGCGCACGCATAATACGCTTAGCAAGCGCGTCAGAGCTTATAAAGAACACACAAATTGCCATTGTTGTGCGTGGGTTACTCCCTCTCACTCTCCCTCCCTCTGTCTCTCTCTCTCTCTCTCCCTATCTCTCTCTGTCTGCCTTTGCTTTTTGCTTAGCTGCTTTTTGTTTTCGGTTTGTCGCCATAAACCGATGCGCTTAGTAATTTTTTAGCGGTTTTCCACATGGTCACGGCTTAAGCACACACACAGCAGAGCACACCCTCCCCACACACACACACACACACATATGCCTGGCAGCAGGTGTACTGTGGTATGTGTATTTATTGTTTCCACTGTCATGGCAGCCTTTGAGCCAGGCTGCATAACTTTTTAATTTAGGCCCGGATTCAATTACTTTTCAACATGTTATCCTCGTTGTTTTCCCACTGCCTTGATGCGATTAAAGCAGAACAAAAATATGTATTGATATTAAAATCATATAATATGCAAAGCTTTAAATGTTGAGGAACTTGTGGAAATTTATATGATTTAAACACTTGTTAGCCAAGTTGGTTGAGTGAAAGGTTTGGCAAGCCGCACAGAAGTTTCTCGAGTTAAGTTAACCCAACAAGGCATTACTTTTCGCTTAACCTTAACCCTTAGCATAAATAATTTAAACTGGTTTCGGCCCCCCCCTATCGGCCATAACCCGCATCAATCGTATTCAGCTGAAAGGGGGCACTCTACACGCAGGTGCGAACTCAATAAGCCATAGAGACCAAACAGAGCTTTGACTTGAGTGCCCACACACACAAACACACACACACACACACAGCCAGAGGTTAAAAGTAAACCCTTGGCAAATACAAATACGTTTGAGAGGGGCAGGGGCAGGGGCGGAGGCAGCGGGGGCTGAGCTTGTCAGCCGCAAACAAACGAAGGCAAATGGAAATCCTGTCCAAGCAATAAACAAACAATGGATGCATGATTACATTTGTGTGCGTGCGTGTGTGTGTGTGTGTGTGTGTGTGTGTGTATTTGAGTATATGTTGTGCGGGTCAGTTGCGGTCAGCTTGGGTGCGAGTCGAGTCGAGTCGAAGCCGTTGGCCAGTTTGGTGTCAAAACAACAAATTGTTTTATAATGCGCCAGACAAAAGGCAAACACACTCACACACACACACACAGACACACACACAAAGCCAAATGCCACACACTCATGCCTCTATGCGGGGGGGGGTCAGGGGGCGTGGCACTCATCCATTTCGAGGCTTAAACAAAGCCAACGCGCTGTTATTGCATTTCGCGTTGAGCGCCATTTTGAGGCGCCGAGTCACAACTAGAACAACAATGGCGATTTTTGGCAATTGCCTCTAGGAAGAGGTAGGGGGAGGGGGAGAGGCAGGGGAGATGAGCTACACATATTGTTGGGCCTGTTGCGAAGCCCCGAAAAAGGGTTTCGCCACTTAAAAAACATTTCACTGCGAAGCCCCAACTAATTGTTGGCCAACTTTGAACTGTGCCCTCTCTCCCCTCTCTGGTCAGTTACCTCACCCCTTTGGCCAGCTACACATGCCAACCCCTTGGCCAGTTACCAATCTCCCCCCCTGCACGTTATGAAATAGTTCAGCATAGTTCTCTCAACGCTTTTTGCACCTGCACCTTTTGTTCGACCATTTTCAAGCCCCAAATGCCTTTGTTATTTATGCGAGGGAGGGAGTAAGAAGTAGAGGGGGGAGTGAGGGGGGTGGTGCACTTTATAACCTTTTTGTGTTCTGGCTAAAAGCTTGTTGCATATTTTACAAAATTAAATTGTTTCCCATATGCCCAACAGCTATGGCCAATTTCTCATCAATATCTCAATGATGCGAGAAGTTGTGAGTTATATATATATATATATACTATATATATATATATTAGAGTTTGAGTTATATATATGATATGTGGCATATTTTAAGAGCCTGAATAAAGAAATCGATTTTGTTACCAACTTGAAAAATGCACTACAAAATGAACTCGACAGAAAAATAAAAAGAAATAAACTTAACACGTGCGTCTCTGCTTTTATGGCACTTGTGCTATAAATAGTTTATAGCAAGTACTGCTTTAAAGCGTTTATTTATTGAGTTCACACCTGGCCAGTCGCAAATTGCCCTCGATGCTGCCTAATGCAATTGAACGAGAACTGTCGAAAAGTTCGACTCGTCTCGTCTCGTCTCTTTTTCCTTTTCTGGCTCGCAAATTGGCATTCATTTGCATTACCCAAAGTTATTTGCACATGTGTGCACACTGTGCAAGGTTAGGGGTAAGGGGGGGAGGGGAGGAGGGGAAGCTGTAGAAGACTGCAACAAATTGCAGCTAGCAAAGCGCTAAAACGTGACACACGACGGCGTTGCCAGGGTGAATACCTACGTAAATTTGTGTGCAACAAGCCAAAGCAGCGGATAAGGTGAATGCAGGCAGTGAGTCCTCTCTCTCTCTCACTCCCCTCTCCCTCTCTCTCTCACTCTTTGCCACGCCCACTGCTGGCTGTCGCATTACTTGCACTCGGCTGCGCCTTTTACTCAAACGCTTATTGGCTTAGTCAAAATGCAGGGATGCGCTGCAGCTGCAGCACATCGACTCAATAAATGTCATATACCCCCCCTCCCCTTCCCCTTAGTCACTCCCCCCCCCCTCCCACCCCCCTGCTCTGCATAAGCCGCTTTGCTTGGCCTTCTTTAGAGTAACTGGCTAAGTGAAGGCATGACACGGCTTTTATGTTTGACTTGGCCAAATGCAAAGTGCCTAAGTAGTTGAAGGTGGCAAGGGGGAGGAGTGAGGAAAGAAAAGTATAAGTTAGGATATTACAAATACGATTGTCGTGCAGTATTTTAACGCGTTTATTATTTATTTATTTATTTATTTAACGTCAACTTAAAGCAGTCGACTCAAAGATTAAAATAAAATAAAATTACAAATATAAATTTAAATTAAAAATATAAGAATAATTTAAGTTAAAAGTAAGGATATTATTGAAGATTTTTTTTTAAATTATTTTATTATTAATTAATCATTTAATTATTTATTTAATTATTATTTATCAGTTTAATGCGTGAAGGCGCAGCCAACTTAACAAAGTTAAATAAGGTGGCAACGCCAGCTAAACTTAAACAGTTTATACCTTAATTTAAAATATTAAAATATTTTTGAAACACTTTCTCACACTTCTCTCTCTCTCTCTCTCTCTCTTTGCAGGTATGTTAACAGTGCCAACTGACTCGCAACTTTTCTCTTTTTATACGCATGTAAGTTAAGTGAAAGTGGCAACACTTGCCAACCCCTCCCCCCCCCCCTCTCCTCGTGCACTCATGTGTGCGTCTACCTTATATGGCAAGTGTCATTAGTGTGAGCTTAAAAATCAATCGTGTAAATATTTATGAATGCGCTTGCACAAAATGCCAACAAAATGAAATGCAAACGAGTTGGCAACGCGCGTAGGTGAGGGAAAATGGCAGGGGGTGGGGGGTGAAGCTGACAATGGCAGCGACGCCATTTGCAATCGGGCTAAAAATAAACACACGCAAAATGGCGGGCAACAAACAGAATGCGCCACTTGTGACCCCCAAGTGTGCCTCGTATGTGCGTGTGTGTGCCCCGTGTGTGTGTGTGTCTCGTGTGTGTGTGTGTGTCTCGTGTGTGTGTGTGTGTGCGTAGTTAAAGTGTCAAAAACACGCACATCTCTAGATACAACAGCCACGCCCACAACACACAGGTAGCGGGCGCATCATTTTTATTGTTTATTCCCAACTGTCGTGGCAACTCTCGTGCGCACAGTGGAACCACAAGTGAAAAAGAGACATCAAAAATGTGACACACATTTCTCTAAGTGTATGTGGAATTATGACGAATTTTATTGGAAAATATTTTGAAAATATTTTTCTTTTTATTTATTTTTACTCTCTGCAGTTTTCTAACTGCTTTCGCCCACTGTGCAGCTGTCATAAATATTGAACCAGCCTTATGATACTCCACAGCTGACTGAGCTGAGTTGTTGTTGTTATGAGAGCATTATTTTCAGCCCACGAAAAACAAAGGCGTGGCCCGCGCGATTGATTTAAATAGCACTTGAAATTATGTTGGATATATATAGTACGTATATCTGTATATAGAGAGGGTTACGTGACTGCCGCCAGACATCATGTGAATTTATAACAATTGATGCCGCTGCCGCTGCTGCTGCTGCCTCTGCTGCTGCAGGTGTATGACAGCCGACGGGGCGTATGCGTGTTTTTAACTTATGAAGACAACGCCCGCGCGCTCTTGTTGCATTCTTGTAATTTATGAGTTTCATGTTATGAGTGCGGGGGCGGGGGCGAAACAGGCTGGACTGGATTCTGCTTTTTAGGGGTCACTTCCCTGCGCCATTTTGGGCATTGTTTATGACCGCACACACACACACACACACACAATGACATTGTGTAACGACAAATTGCAACGGCATAATTTATGCGTTCGTCAAAACAGTGTGACCAACTTTAAAGTTGAAATTGTACCCAGGGAAAATGAAATAAGTTTTCATGCCTATTTTAGAAATATTTCAAGTTTTTTCATTAGTTGCAAATTTCCCTAAGATTTTCTTTATATCTGCTTCTGCATTTTATAAGCATGGCTGGGATAGATCACATAAACATGCACACAGCACAGCTCAAGTGTTTATGGCAAAGTTTTCTAACTTGCCCTCAACTTGGCAATTTCATTTCATCAATATCACAAGTGGAGTGCTGCGTTTGAGTACCCTGGCACTTGGTTATAAAACTAGCAAGATATCTGCGTATAATATGGAAAAAAACATACACAGAGTGATAGAGTAGGTAGATACTATATGGTAAACTGTTTAGTAAAATCAAGGGGAGACTCTTCTGCTACAGGGTATGCAGCAGCTATAAGAAATGCGGCATTTTTGCATTTAACATTGTAAAGGAATTCACGCGGCTGAGATGCTGTCAAAATTTTACGCTACTTTGGCAACAGTTGCAATTTTGAAGGATTCTAGTTGGGGGGGGGGCTTCAGCCCAGCCAGATGAGCTTAATGAGCTTGCCACCCCCCGCCTACACTCCTGCCCACTGTACTGTGTGCTAATAAACTTTTGTAGTGCCCCGTTTCGAGACTAGATAAAGTTCCACTAGCCCAGTGGCTTTCCCCATCTGCCTGAAGTGCGGCTTAAGACTTTCACGTGGCAATCTCAGGTAGTTGGCATAGGATTATATCGCCTGAAGGGGTCTTAAGTCGTAGTGGCCAAATTTCTAGAGTTTCCCAGAGGCGACTTGTTGCAAAACTTGCTCTGTTTGGGAGGAATTTGATTTATGTACGAAATAATATTTAAATATATTATACATTAATATAAGTGCATTTAGTTTCACATGATATGATATTTCAAATGTATCTCTAATGTTCTATTTCAAGTCAACAACGTGAAAGTCTACACAAATACGTTTAGCAGAGTCTCTCGTTAAGTTCGTACACAGTTTGCCATAAAAGTTGTGTGTGGGTTTGCTATAAAGCTCAAAGCTTTAGCAGAACTTCGACATTTCGCTCGAAATATTTCGCATTTATTATTTATACTTTGCGAAAAATGCTGTATAAGGATTTGTCTTATAAATCCTCTAAACAACGAAAGAACTTCTTACTTAGAAAAACACAGCAGTATACTGTAGTATAAGAAGACTTATAAATCGGCCTCCTCTCAACAACGAAAGGACTTTTTACTTAGAAAATATACTCTGCGAAAAAATCTGTATAAGGTTTCGTCTTATAAATCCTCTTAACAACAAAAAGACTTTTTACTTAGAAAAACACAGCAGTATACTGTAGTATAAGAAGAATGTGTCCAAAAATTTCAGCAGGAAAATTGTGAAACTTAAAAGTCCCAAAGTATTCAGTTTAAAAACCATCAACTGTTTGTGCTACTATTTTAGAAGATTGTAAGTATAAGTATAAGTGAGTAGAAGTATGAAATAGTATAAGCCTTAAACATTATTCGGAGTAATTGTTCCCTTTTACAATTTGCAGCTTAAGGTTTGAGTCCTGGATAGATGCTGCCATAAATTTGCCAAGGTGTTTGTATAACACTTGCTTCTTTGAGTATTTTAAATACTTTGCGCTCTTTACACTCCGCTCTTAAGAGAGCAATTTCCGCTTTCGTTAATGCATTTGCCTGAAAGTTAAGCCTGAAACTTTTGCGGCTTTTCTTTGCTTATGTTGAATGCACTCGAAGGTCGCAGTGGGACTTATTAAAGTCCATTACGAACAGTTTAAAAAGTCATTAAGAATGCGAAAAGCAGGAAATATTGTAGTAAATGTGAATAGGGAATGGGAATAGAGGGAAAGGCAGAGAGTTTAGAGTAGCTGCTGCAAATGGAACACCTGCTGATATGGGGGAGACACACTCAAGGTAAACAAATAATAACAACAATTGGAAGGCAAACACATTTGTCAGTCAATTTTCAATCGACATTTGATCCCTTTGAGCTGCACGTAAATTTGTTTGCCTTTCCGTGTCTGTATTGGATTCACAATCAGAATTCGTATATACGAATGTCGCATGCGATTCGGGAATCAGACTGAAAATCAGCGTGCGCGAATGTGAATCAAATCAGGAGACAACATGTGTGGCGTATTACACCTGCACACACACACACACACACACACACACAATGAATGGCTTTGTGTATGAAATCCGTATAATGCAGTCAATTGAGTTTTCCTCTCCCTCTTTCTCTCTTTTTCCCCTCTTTGGATTACACATTGCATCATGCAAAACAACAACAAATCGACGGCATGTTCGGGCAATTTATTATAATGCGCAAATCGAAATTCGAAAATATATCGCAGGCGCAGGTGTTGCCTACTTTCAGGAGGCGACGCCAGTTGGAATTGACCTCTGACATGGCCCCGCAAATTATTGCAGTAGATTGAGTCGACAGTCGATTCATCATCGCATTGCATGGAAATAATTCCTAATCCAGTGAAGTGTAAACTTTTAATTAGGCCAGCGATGCATAAAAAATCATCGTAAGCCTGTTTAGAATTAATATTCGTCTTCTATGATTAATTTCAATTACATAAACGACTTCAATATTTACGAGATAAGCCCAGTATGATCTGCTGCACACTCAGAAGTCCCTGGGGGGGGGTTAGGGGGGTCACTTCCTGTGCCATAGGAAATTACAATTATTAATTACATTTTATACACATTTAATGCGCAATGTGAATTTCATTGGCGTTTCCTTTTGATTTATGCATCCGTTTTGCCTAAGCACAATAGGTTCGTGTCCACGCTGAGGTCGACCCGCTCGATTGTTCTGCTATTTTTATGGCAATTATAAATCAAACAATTGTTTAAGAAATACAAATTGAAAGACTTGACATAAGAGTGGGGCCTAGATGGGATGGATAAATATTTAAAATATCTCAATTCGAACTCTTTGTGATTTCTTGTCTAATTTTCAATTAAGCAACAATCAGTGCGACAATAATTTATGGCAAAGTGGGCGAAAAAAGGGGGAAGATTGTTTTTCGTTCTCAGTTACAGTTACAAGTGCCACGCCCAGCCGCCGCCTGTCTGTCTGTGCAATTAATTTGTAGCAAGAGGCGGACACAAATCACGGCGAGAGCGAGAACGAACTGTAAAAGCAATTGCAGTTTTCTTTTCCCTTTTCTCAAGATGCTCAGCAGGGGAATGGAGTGAGGAGTGGGGGGGGGGGGGGGAAGGTACAGTTTACCTCGCTCATTTTAGCAAATTGTGAACGTTGCAGTTTGCTCACAGTTTCGGGGTAACATGGGCAACTTCCGCTAACGCGAAGCGACACTGAAAACGAAACGGAAATGTGCAAATGAGCACAGCGTGCATATCTTGGTGGGGGTACCCCCTTTCCAAGGTCCAGTGTGCTATCACCCAATTTTATTTCTACTGCTTCTCGCTGCAATTTTATGCTTATCGTTGCTGTTGTTGCGCCATTTGTGGCAGCCATAAACGAAGATGACAGCAAGAGCTGCAGCTGCCTCCCCCTGTCTGTCCCCTTTTGTTTTTTCGCCTAATTGGAAAACTATACACAGACAAATTGCCAAAGTGCTAATGCGGCACAAACACACACAGACACACACATGGCTTGCTGTACTTGCTGCCACATGAATATGCAACGAACTGTGGCACGCGGAGATTGGCTTATGCATTGTGGATCCTGCGATATGCCGCCACTATGATTGGCATGGCAAATTGGAATTCGCCCGCCTGTTTGTATAGCAAAAGCAACAACAATTCGCCGCAAAAGCGAAATGAGCAAAGTCTGTAATATCTGTTAACATATGTTAAGCTGTTCGTAACAGCTTATGAGCTTAACATATGCTCGAATGGGCTAACTATGCGATTTACATAGCTAAAGGAAATGAGCTGTTAAGTATAACAGTCGATTAAATAATGTTAGAGTGCAATGTTAAGCTCTGCACTGTTAAACTGTTAGTAACAGCGTGTCAACTTAACAGAAACAAGGCTTTACAGCAGGCAGACTGTTAATGAGAGAATTACAGAAGAAGTTTCTGTGGCAAAGAACTATGTTAATACTTTTTCATTCTGTTAATCGTATAACAGTGAAACGAAATAAATTTCCAACACGTAATACTCTCACAGTTCCATGGCAGCAGTTTTTGATTAACTAACCGAATTTTAAAGACAACCTCAACAGACAATCCATCAATTTTCTCGCACTGACAGACCTTAACCTACATTTTCATGGGATCGAAATACGCTTGATGAAACCACAATGAAATTTGTTGCTTAGCTATTTCAATTTGCAGCTCATTTGCACGTCACAAACATAGAGAAAACAGACAGAGAGGGAGAGGGAGGGAGAGAGGGAGGGAGAGAGATAGAAAGAGATATAGGGAAATGTAACGCAACGTTGACCCTGCGCCATTTGACGTTGCCAATGGGCAAACAATTTGCAGGCACTTTTAAGCCAAATGTCAGTGTGTGAGGGAGTAAGTGTGTGTGTTGGTGTGTGTGTGTGTGTGTGTGAGTGCAGCCAGTGCGAGCCTTAATTAGATTGCATTTGCGCTTGAAATGGGAAAAACAATTTGCAGCAATAACAGAAAACAAATTGAAATTCTTTCAACACTTCGACACATTTTCCATTCCTATATTCGATTGGGAAATTCAGAGGGAAAATATGTAGAGAGAGCGAGAGAGAGAGGGAGAGAGCGGGAAAGAGAGTGTGTAACTTAAAGTGTAGCTTAAATACGCTGCACTTGAAGTGATCTAATTACTCAAGTAATTGTAAGAAATGCAATTCGTTGAGTTCTTAACAAATGGAACGCGCGCTCTTCGGTTGTGACAGGGCTGGAGTACTTTTATCATCGACTCGAGTGCAACAATCTTTATATACTAGCGCTGTCTCACTCGCCTCCCTCTCTACTTCCTCTCTCTGTCTCTGTCGGCTACTGCTGCGTTTCCCTTGCCTGTCTTAATTTTTCATCAAATGCCATTGAAGTCAACCGCAAATGCGAACAAGAGCGAAAGAAAAGGTTATAGGAGAGAGGGAGAGATAGATGCTGTGTGCAAGGGAGACAGCGAGTGTGGCGTGTGTCTTAGTTTGACCGCAAAAAGCGCGTTGCAGCCCGTCTCCTTTGGGTCTCCTCCTCCAGCTGTGTGATGAATGACAGCGACGAGTGTGTGGCATCATTCATCAGCCTCAGCCTCAGTCTCAGTCTCAGGCACTGCCTGTGCTCCATTCTCCCCCCCCCTGCGTGTGGAAAAATTGAAAAATTCATTACAATTAGTGGACGCCATTGACCAGACCCTTCTCTATGTCTCTGCCTGCCTTTCACTCCGGTTCTCTTCCTCTCTTTGCCTTCCTCCTCTAGTTCATGCAATAACTTGGCAATTATCACATGAGATATGAGTGTGTCTTTCAAGGCTTCACACTTGCACAGGCCAACACGGCGTATACGTAATGGAAACTTATAAGGATTCCCCTGCTCTAGTATGGGCAGGGTGCTTAGCAGTCGAGTACACTTCACTTACAGCTTGTTTTCCTTTTCTCTCTTGTTGTCATCTACGACGCCTCAGCAGCTGCTGTCGCCATTGCGACCTTTATCAATGGCAACAGAAAGATAAAAAAAAAAAAAGAAAAACATTTTCATTATCATGTCAGCTGAGGCGACAGCAGCAGCACCCAGACAAACACACAGACAGGTGATATAATTTTCCCTTTGTCTGCTTTCTAATTGATCAAAATAAAGATGGGAAAGAGGAGGAAATAGAGGGAGGAGAAGAAGTAGCAGAAAGTTATCTCAACTTGCCTGAACAATTTTCACGGCAACTTAAAGCCGCTTAGCAGCTACTTAGGGCGCGCAGGAGGGGAGAGGAAAAGAGGAGAAGAGGAGAAGAAGAGGAGGAGCAGAAGAAGCAGAAGAAAGAGTGCTAAAACTTATGCTCGGCCTGAATTCGCCTACTGCGACCTGCTTGCACCTGCCCAACTTTGCCGCTCATTAAGATGCATTGCAAGCGAGAAAGAGAGAGGGAGAGAGAGAGAGAGAGGGAAGATAGGTAGCGCCAAATCTGTATGCATTATGTTCTACTACTCCCCCTCCCCACACCTGCTTTGCGGGCGCGTCTGATAATAACGCAAAGTTTTTCCACTCGGCTCGAGTTGATTATTATGGAAAACTTGGAATTGTTAGTGCGTGTTAAGGATTTTGCATTAATTATCTATGCCTGTGCCCACAGCAGAAACTTTAATTAAGTCATTATGCAATTGCATACGAGGCAAACTAATTAAAAATGCAATTAGATGTGCAGCCCATTCGCACGTGCGTCTCTCTCTCTCACTCTCGCTGTGTCTGCCATAAAGTCAGTTCTAACTGAAAGCCAATAGAGCAGAAATCAATAAAGTATACCCAAAAAAAAGAGAGAGAGAGAGAGAGAAGCAGGCTGGAAAGCGTGCTATCGAATAACGATAACTGCACACTGAGTGCAAGAAGTTTTCTTCCCTTTTTTTGTTTGGGCTGCCATAAAACGGTAAACTACACATGCCAGCCAAAACTTTATCGTCTGCAGTCGAGGTAGAGAGAGAGAGAGAAAAAAAATACTCCAGGCGCATTTTATGGCTTACTTCCTCTCTCTCTCTCTCTCTCTTTTTATTTCCTTCTCTTTTTTAAGTATTTTATTTGACTTGAGTTTTTATTGACTTTGCCCAAAAGCAGAGAAAATGCGATGCAAACAACAAACTTATCGATTCTCGAACTCTGACGTCAGCTTTTTTAGCTATCAATCTGGCTATTTCTCTCTCTCTCTCTCTCTCTCTCTCTCTCTCTGTCTGGCACTTGAGAACTTGATTTAAATTTGTGTCATCTTCGAGTCAAGTTTAAAGCGAGTTCGTTAAGTTCGCGCTAAACTGTTTGTCCATTGTGGCCAGCTAAACGAGAATTTCTTTGCTTATTGTGCCGCCCTCCCTCCCTCTCTCTCCTCCTATTCTCTCCTCTTCCTCTTCCTACTCCTACTCCTGCTGCTGTTGTTGTTGCCGGCATCTTCTCTGTTCGTAATTCGCATTGTCAACGCGTGCACAATTGAGCTCAAGTGGCATCCCTTAGCTCTTGGAATCCCAACTCGCCCCCGTCTGGTCGCGCCCCTGCCTGCCCGCCCGCCCACTTCTCATAACAAGTTTAAATGCCTTGGCTGCTGAGGCAGGCGGTCAGTGCTCGCAAGAAATTGAGGCAAGTAGACAGTAATAAAACGTAAGCAGAGTGTAAGAGGAAGAAAGAGAGGGGGAGAGAGAAAGAAAGAAATAAAGAAATGTTTGCTCAGTGTAGAAATATATCACGTATACGCAGTGTGGCTGCTGCGAAAAATGAAAATATGTGCAATAAAATTAAAATATAAAATCTATAAAATATTTTACTTCATTTTTGAAAAATATTTTCCTGATTTAAAAAACTATTTGCCCGAATTCAAATTTGGTATCAGCTTTAATGGAATGAGAAGTTCAAAAGCGCGTCGAATATTAACCTTATTTTTTCATTATTATTATCTTTTAGTATTATTGAAGTCAGGGGGGAAACAGAGAGAGAGAACAACAGTTATTGTGCTTGCTAGACAATGCCAAGAGTGCAATTGTGTCAGCTCCCGCCTGACACTGCTCCCACTCTTCGTCCCCCTCTTGACCCCCCTTGCTCTCCCTGCCTGCGCCATTGTGTTATCTGTCTTCCATTCGCTTTCAACTTCTTTTCTCTTCACTTCTATACCAACCACATAAGTATACTATATTTTTTTTCATTTATTTTTCATCTTGTGGTCGCATAATTCATAAAAAAGTTTGGGTCCAAGCTGAGACTGTATGTGTGTGTGTGTGTGTGTGTGTGTTGTCTGTAAGCCAAGTTAACAGCTAATTTAATTTCGAAGTGAAATTAAGCTCGGGGAATTGGAGCATGCTGCACACTAAACTAAACATTGCCTGCAAATTAACAAAGGCCTTGTCTAGGCAAAGAATAAAGAAGAGAAGGGGGAGAAGAAGGCAAAGGCAAAAGAAGAGAGAGAGAGAGAGAGAGAGAGAGCAGAAAAGTAACAGCAGTGAGCTGTGTAACTAGTTGTACATTTTATTGAACCAGTTGCCTCTGTGCCACTGATTTCTTCATCCTTAATTCTGTGGCTGCACACACTGATTGCCAGGTGAAGGCGGCTGCCAGAGTCAATTGGGGATGCGTCCTCCCTCTGCCCAAAAAAAAAAAAAAAAAGAGATAAACGAGGTCAGGCTGGGCAAACAACAGGCCGAGTTTCAGTGCGATATCCAGTTGGAGGAATCTGCTGCATCAGCAGAAGCAGAAGAAGAACAAGAATATGACAGAAGCGGCTGCTGTTATATTGGATAAAGTAGCAGGCTGAAGCGAGAGAGGGAAAGCGGGGGAAATCGAGGGAAAACTGGGCCCAAATGAAGGAAAAACTGAACACGTAAGGTAAACACAAGTAGTTACAAGCACTCGACGGCAGAGGGAGCCACCAGTAGGGAGAGAGAGAGGGGGGACAGGGTTGCCAGGCCGTTGCAATTGCGAAAACATTTAACAGCTTAACTTTTGTGGCCAAGCAAGTGCAATTAATCAGTGGCACGTGCCACGCCCAATGCGAGCGATGCTTCTATCGTTTGCACGCGCACAAATTATGGCCAACACGGACATGGACATGGACGGAGACAGAGACAGAGACAGCAACAATAGTTGGCAACAATGGCAGGCGATAAAAATGCGAGTTGCCACTTGCAACGTGTTGCCAGATTGTTGACGTGACTTTTTGTCTCTGGCCTCGCTCAACTTTATCGTTGTTGTTGTTGTTGCTGCAACAATGCGGCAACTATTTTGATATTTTCCCAACTATTCTCTTCCCTGTCCCAGCCCGCTGCCTTGCCCTACCCCCTCTCCCTTCTTTCCTCTCCGGCACAAATTACTCGCACCAACTGACGTTGATGATGACAACGAGTCGATGGCGATGATGATGATTTTCTCTTTTCTCTCTGCTGATAATGTTGATTTTTGTAGCTGATTTTTATTGCTGCACCCCCTCTACTCCCTCTCCTCCCCACCCCCTGTGCAGTTAAATGGCCGGAAATGGCGTGCAACACTTGTGTCAAGCAATTAAGTTGCCTGCGCAAAAAAGGGAAAGTGTTTAAAATTAAAACAAAACAAGTCGATATGGCTATAGTCTAGCGCGCCCGACAGTAAAATACCCTACCTTCGCAAAATGGCAAACTTTCGACAAATTTTAAACTATCGAAATTGCTAGATGTTTTAATGAAATATTCATTAAGGAATCAAGACATAAATAAAATGTCATTCCCCATGAAGATCGGTTGATTTTTAACATAGTTACGATGGGTCAAGAGTGTGGCCTCTCGAGTGTCTCGCATGTCTAATTTTTTGTAGACTTAGGCATGATTTTTGGGCCCAAATTTAGTATCGTCAAAAACAGTTTTAAACACTTGTTTAGTACTAATTTTGACCTACGTAATCAATGAATAATAAAAGCGGACGATTTAAAATTTTGAAAAAAAAATTGTTCTGAAAATTCCAAAATCGAAAATTTTTAAACTTTCAAAATTACAACATTTGAAATGTAGAATTAAGAAGGGTACCGATTCATAAATAAAATGTCATTCCAAATGAAAATCGATTGATTTTCAACTGAGTTATGATGTGTGAAAGGTGAGGTTAGGAGTCGTGTACATGTCTAAATTTTAGTCCATCTTGACATGATTTTTGGTCAAAAATTAAGTATCGTTTAAAATCGATTTAAACACTTATTTAGTACTAATATTGACCTCAGCTATCGATTAAAAGTAAAAGCGGGCAATTTTAAATTCTGAAAAAAAAATTTTTTGTGAAAATTCATAGGGGGGACCCTTACCTAAATTTTAAAAAATCGAAAATTTTTAAACTTTCAAAATTACAACTATTGAAATGTAGAATTAAGAAGGGTACCGATTCATAAATAAAATGTCATTCCAAATGAAAATCGATTGATTTTCAACTGAGTTATGATGTGTGAAAGGTGAGGTTAGGAGTCGTGTACATGTCTAAATTTTAGTCCATTTTGACATGATTTTTGGTCAAAAATTAAGTATCGTTTTAAATCGATTTAAACACTTATTTAGTACTAATATTGACCTCAGCTATCGATTAAAAATAAAAGCGGGCAATTTTAAATTTTGAAAAAAAAATTTTTTCTGAAAATTCATAGGGGGGACCCTTACCTAAATTTTCAAAAAATCGAAAATTTTTAAACACTCAAAATTACAACTATTGAAATGTAGAATTAAGAAGGGTACCGATTCATAAATAAAATGTCATTCCAAATGAAAATCGATTGATTTTCAACTGAGTTATGATGTGTGAAAGGTAAGGTTAGGAGTCGTGTACATGTCTAAATTTTAGTCCATTTTGACATGATTTTTGGTCAAAAATTAAGTATCGTTTTAAATCGATTTAAACACTTATTTAGTACTAATATTGACCTCAGCTATCGATTAAAAGTAAAAGCGGGCAATTTTAAATTTTGAAAAAAATTTCTGAAAATTCATAGGGGGGACCCTTACCTAAATTTCAAAAAATCGAAAATTTTTAAACACTCAAAATTACAACTATTGAAATGTAGAATTAAGAAGGATATTTTTTCATAAATAAAATGTCATTCCAAATGAAAATCGATTGATTTTCAACTGAGTTATGATGTGTGAAAGGTGAGGTTAGGAGTCGTGTACATGTCTAAATTTTAGTCCATCTTGACATGATTTTTGGTCAAAAATTAAGTATCGTTTAAAATCGATTTAAACACTTATTTAGTACTAATATTGACCTCAGCTATCGATTAAAAGTAAAAGCGGGCAATTTTAAATTTTGAAAAAAAAATTTTTTCTGAAAATTCATAGGGGGGACCCTTATTGGTGATTTTTGGTCAAAAATTAAGTATCGTTTAAAATCGATTTAAACACTTATTTAATACTAATATTGACCTACGTAATCAATTAAAAATAAAAGCGCAGGATTTAAAATTTTTCTAAAAATAATTTCTGAAAATTACTAAGGGGGGACCCTTACCAAAATGGCAAAATGTCGATAAATTTCCTACTCTCTAAATTGCTGTATGTTTTAATGAAATATCAATAAGGGACTCAAGACATACATAAATAAAATTGTATTCGCCATGATTCATTGATTGATTTTTATTTTGAACAAAGTTACTTATGCCTGTTACGTACATTTGCACAAAGTTAGTATACCCTTTTTGAACATTTTCAATTGTTGAAGAGTATAAAAAATTGATTTCATTTTAATTATAATTGCACTCAATGCAAGTGGATTTCAAAAATAACCAGACAGACACATTTAAAGCGCATTCAGCTCGAGGTACTCCTAAACCCCTTAGAGAGAGACAGAGAAGGAGAGAGAGAGAGAGGGAGATGGAGATGGAAAGTGACTCGTTTGTCGCTTTCAATTAATTAAAATTCAATTGTAACACGAGTGCAAACGCTTGAGTTGTCTTCCTCTCGCACTTTGTCCGTAATTATCTGATAAATTTAACGCATCAACAAGATTCGCACATGCTGCACACACACACACACGCGCAAGCACACACAGACTCTCTCACACACTGAGACAATTTCCTGTTATGACACTTTGTCTTTGTCTTTTTCGTTCGCCTTGCGGCTGCTGCTTTTATCTGCACATAAACAAATACGCCCCGTCCCGTCCCAACTCCCCCCATAAATAGGCGTGTCTGCTTCGCAATTAGAAATATATATTTTCTTAATTAAAATCGAGTACATATTTGTGTTCAATGCGGTCAGGGGAAGCAGGCAGAGGCAGCTCAACGCAGACATTGAATCTATTGAGGCCTGCGAGGGATTCAGGCCAAAAGGAGCCTGTATTTTGTAGCTTATCGACAGCTGTCAGGCTGTATGGCATACGGAAAGCTTGTGTGTTGTATAACACCTTGTGTAGATGACTTTAGGCGCTTGAATAGGCATCGAAAGCATGGGCTACTCTTGCGGAAACAGTATAAGAGTGTCAGCTATACAGTATAACAGTTTTCTTAAATGCTTTTAATATCGTATATAATAATTGCTTACTTGATTCCTTATATGCCATTTTTAATAACTGTATAACAGTTTGCTTCTACAACTTTGCTCGCATTACCCCAGGCAATGTCATTCACTCTCGCTACCCAAATTGCCTGCAGAGCCCACTGTGACTGTAACTGTCATATAACATGACATTTTAATTACATTTTTGTTGGTGAATTGTGTTTAATTAATTTGTTAACAATTGCTCTCTCTCTCTCTCTCTCTCTCTCTCTCACTTCCGCCCTTCAATTTACAATGTTAACAAAAAGAAACCATAACAAAACAAATAAATATCAAGTCTGCAGAGGACACATAATGAACGTGGAATTATGTTCCAAAACAACTAAAAAAAAAAAAGAAAAAAAAAAAATAAATTTAAATTTCATTGCGTCATTTCCTTCTGCAAAGCATTTTCCTTTTGCTCAATCAAAGAAAATCTCAGTTTGTTTTTCATTAAAAAAAAAAATAAATAACGTTTTTAGCTGGAAATGTGTTAACAAAGCGGCGAAAATAACTCGCACTTACGTAAACCGAGAGGGTCAGCTAAAAAAAAGGTGCCCGACATGATGACAATGGGTCGAGAGGGTCGCAGTGGGATCGTCTGCGAAATACTTTATAATCAGCTTGTGAATGATTTTCAGCTTGTTTGTGTTATAAGTCGATGGTTATGTATGGCTTGGCTTATGTGTGTGTGTGTGTGTGTGTGTGTGTGTGTGGTTTATATAACACGCTGACACGTGTGACCATTTTTCCCAAATTAAGTCATTTGTCCGACACATTTTGAAGCGGAATAAAGAGGGAGGAAGAGAGAGAGAGAGAGGGGGGGGTCTGTTTGCCATTGTAATCAACATTAGATACGAGTAATTTCACGCCTGGACGCCGCAGTCGAGTGGAAAGTCTCCCTTTCTCTCACTCACTCTTCCCCTCTCTCTCTCTCTCTCTTCTCGACATTTGACGTCTCAAATGCATTTAATTAACTTTAATTTGTTTTAATTAAAACTCGAAAATGCGATGCGCCTCTGCTCATTAACTTGCCCGAAATGGCAGTGTAACACACACACCCAAACACACTCACACACACACACATACACGCACACACATGCATCACAGGGTACACTGTGCTAACTCTGCATAATCCTAAGCAACAACAACAACAACGGCAGCAACATAAAATATTGTAAAATGGCGCCCAGTTGCATTTTAATTACATTTGCATAAGACGCAGCTTATCTGCGCAGCGAGAGGGTGGGGGAGGGGAAGGGGTAGGGAAGTGCCAGCGATACACACAGTTAGCATTTCCGTTAACATTCCGTTTACAGTTTGCACTCGACTGCACTCGATATGCGGGCAGTGTTTAGCGAGTGTTTTTAGCCTTAAAGTTGTGTAGGACATTATGCTAAGTTTACGATATAATATACGATATATACGCTGCTTGAACATGACCTTATTCAAATCACTCTAACAACACTTCTCTTTCTCTCTTTCTCTTCTCTCTTGCATTGCAGGTAAGCAAATCATCTACAACAACAGCTGCTGGTGCGGCTTTTAGCCAGGTTTGCTCTCGACTGGTTTGCTTTTATTTTACTCTGCAAAATCCCGGTAAAACTTTAATTACTTTGGCGCTAAAGTTCAGTTTCGCACTTAACTTTGTGCGCCGAGAGCGAGAGAGAGAGGGAGAGAAAACTTTAAGCTGCTTAGCAAATGCGATTACCCTAAACCAAAGCGAAGCCATTGAACCTGGTTTAGTCCAGTGCTGCAATAAAACAAAATGGCGACTGCAAACAGAGAGATATACGATAGAGAGAGAGAGAGAGAGAAAAGCGGAAAAACGCGCAGAACTTGCCAAAAGAATGCATGAATAAAATTCATATGCAACACACACAGATACATTGAGGCACGCGCCAAGATATCAACAAGATTTGTAGACTGACCAGAGAAACAATAAACAAAATGGTGTAACCAAATCTACAAACAAACGCAGTGTGTGCTGCGCTTTATGCGGCCAGCCGAGAAGTATGCAACACTTTAATTTGCAGCGCGTTCGCATTCATCGACAAGAGGCGTGGCACGGCAACGGCGACGGCACATTCATTGAATATGCATTCGCACGTTGTTGAATGTGAATGTGAATTCACATTCACATTTTCCGCCTGCAACTGTCATGCGAAATGCCGTTCGTTTCGATTTCCGACTTTTCAAAAATTGACAAAAGGTATCTTCGCATGTATTTTCTATCTCTATCGGCAAATATTGAAAATGTAAAATGCAGAGGCAAAGGCCCAAAAATAAAAAAAAAATAGAATTCCACTCGCACATCCTATGCCAAGTGTAAGCCAGATAAGCTGCGATTCCGTAGCAATAGAGAGGGGGGAAGGGAGGTGCGTTTCCTATTAGGCATTAAATATGTATGTATTATGAAATGAATTCGAGTTGATTTCGATTGTTTTACATGCTGCGCTCGAAAGTAGGCAACACTTTTTCGCTCAACGAATTTGCAGAACATGTTGCAGTTGCAGTATCTGTATTCATTAGTGGCCAGCAAATACGTGCACATAAAATGCAATTTAATGCTTAGCCCACACACACACACATGTGTATGTGTATTGTAAAATACGATAGTGCAGTGCGGCATAAACAATATTTATAGTAGTTGGGGCAATGTCTGGGGCATCTCTTCATCTTGGTTCCATCTAACGACTATGAATTTGCGGTCATAAAAGACAAACATTGTGTGGGCGCAGCTGCTGTTGTAACAGTTGCCAGACTGTGTGTGTGTGTGTGCGAGTGTGTGTGTGTGCTATACAGGGTGCTGTGCACAGGCTGTTGAATTTTATTAACATTCAGGCAGCTGATTCGCTCGTTCGATCAGCACTTGAAGCACATTTCAATGGTTTTTATGGCAAAAGCAAAGAACATCAATCAAATGGGCAAATATTATTGACAAAACATGCGCCTGCCTCGATGTGATTTCTACTTCTATCTCCTTCTTTCTCTCACTCCTCTCTCCATCAATCGCATTGCGCATAAAATTTGCCATGAAATTTAGTGACAAAGCAGAAAAAACGTTGCAATAAATACGTAGACAGACACAGAGAGAGAGTACAGGGGCGTGCCGCCGCAAACTAGGCTACAATTTTATTGCCAACTTAACGATGAAATGAACGAAAAGGGGGCAGCCTGAGAAAGGCGACGGTGGCCCAACTGGACGCTGCGTAATAGTTTGATAAATTGTGCTAAAAAATTGATTGATGTCTCCCAAGTGAAGCCAACGTATTTTTGTGCCGCTGAGGAGAGGGAAAAGAGGAGGCGGGACTGGGTACCCTGTCTGTTTTCAATATAAATAAGCGCAAATTGCGCCTATGTCACTGTCGGTCATCACGTCTATAAGTCAAGTTGGTCTCGTCAGACGCGCCAGAGCATAAATCAATGTAATTAATGCGAGTTTAGCGAGAATGTTCCTGAGTCTCTCTCTCTCTCTCACTCTCTTTCTCTCGAGTCGATTCAACACGACTGCCTAATGCCCTTTCGAGTACAATAATTACTCACATTTATTTCGCTTGCCTGCGTCTTGTTTGTTATTGTTTTATGCTTGTCTATCATTATTTACACACATTGTCGGGCAGACACAGGCACAGATGGTCAGATGGGGCTGCCGTCAAGGTCGACCCGAGGCTTCCTGCTAGAATGGTAATTTATATAAATAACATACTAATTTGTTGGCACTACGTGTCCATTAGTTGGCCAATAACGACTGCGAGTTGGGCGCAAATCGAAGGCCAAGTGCGACTTAAGTCTCTCTCTCTCGGTTCTATAGAGTCTTTAAGAGTTTTCTGAGACAGTTTTAAATATAAGAAAATCTTGAAAAAATTATTTAAAAACAGCATATGAATTATGACAATTTTTAGAGAGTTTATTTTGGTTTAGAACAGTTTTAAATAGTTAAATATTTTCTGTACAATATAAATTCCACTTGAAAATAATTATTGAGTATAAACAAAACTGATAGAAATTTTGACTAAACTCTGCACAACTGAAATTCTTCAGAAAATTCCCCAATTGTTTCAGTTTGCCAAGCTCAGGGCCCCAAAGAGCTAAGCCCCATTCCGCCATTGAGTTTAGTTAACTTTCACGCTGTCTCCCTCGCTCCCTTGACAGCTTGTCGCCTCACACACACACACACACACACACACAAATAAATACCCCTTGAGCAGCTTGGGTCAGTTCATTGGGCTGCCTGTCAATGCGAAAAGGCGAAAAGTTTTCTGCGTTGAAAGATACAATTTAATGCACGACTGCGATGGGGAATGGCTGCGATCCTCAGCTCAGGCAGGTAGTTCGGTAGTTCAGGCAGGTCTCGACTGCCTCCCTGCCTCCCTGCCTGCTCTGTTAATGGATAGTGCAACCAATCAATGCGTAAGCGTTGCTCAACATATGCCAACTCTGTGTGTGTGTGTGTGTGTGGATGCTATTAAAAGTTTCGCAGAAAGTTTTGCACATAATTTAAACTATGACATAGTGGCCGCAACCGGGTAGCCTTCTTCCTTCTGCCCACCCCCTCCCCAGTTACCCCTTGCCTTTTAATATGATTAGTCACCCGTTGGATTTTTTAGCGACTGTCGCCAGCTGCTGCCAGCTGCTGCCTCGGCATGATATAGCGCTTTGTTCAAGTTCGACTTGTGAAGTGACAAGCGGAGGCAGCTGAAGGTGTCGCAAAGTTTTGGCCAACTCAATTCGCTGCTTGGCATGAATACACACACACGCACACACTCTCAATGGGTGCATATACATATATTATGTTTGCCACAGTCGTTGCTGCAAGTTGTTGCAAGTTGTTGCCTGCTTGGGGCAGGGCACCATAAACAAGTCAAGTGCAAACTCAGCCCTGACCACAACATGCTTAGCCAGAGAAATTATGATCATTTGCTAATTGTGCAGTAGGCCAATGGGAGAGCACGAAGTGGGAATACCCTGTAGAAAGCTTAAACTGCACGAATTCTCCAGCTGCCTGAGTAGAAAAGGTTACAATCAAATTCTATAAGTATAAGTATAAGTATTTATTATTTATAGTCATATGAATGTTCTAGCTTGAAAATTCTTTGTTATTTTCGCTTCCAGAGGGCGTGGCTAGATTATAGAACCTAGTTAAATTCACTATAATATTCACAAGTATTTACCCAAAATTTGTTGACTATAACTCTGCTGGTCTCTGAGATTTAGCAGTTCATACAGACAGACAACATTTATTCCTGATATTTTCTGATTTCTTTTCTTCAGCCAGCTACAGGGTATCAAATAGTCTACTTCCTGCATTTTACTTGATGCAAATGTTAACATGTTCTGCAGACAGTGTGTTCTTCTGCTTGGTAGGCCTGTCTCTCTCTCTCTCTCTTTTTCTCCCTCTCTCAATATTGCTTGGGGAAAAACAAGTGTACCCCAAAAAACCGCAACAACTTTTTGCTGCAATTGTTGCGCGTGGAAAAGTTGTTTCCTTCGATATTTTAAAGCCTTCCCCAACCTCTCGAGCCCAACGTGTCATAAATCTTGAGGCCAGACAAAGCGATTTATCAAACACCTGACTAGGAGTGAATTTTCCCCTACCTATTTCTTTTCCCATTTACCATTTCCCATATATTTTTCATGTTTTTCTTAAGAGCATTTGCAATTAATTTGTTGATATGCCGAAAATGTGAGTTCATAAATTACGTACGTGACAAAAATTCTGTTGATTTTCCATTAGAAAAGCCACGTGAAAAGCGATGCGATGCTGGGACACGCAACGACACGTTGCGACTTGCGTCGTCTTGTCGACTCGCTTGTCAATTGATTTAAATGGCTTTCAGACTGTCGCTGGCACATAAACTAATTAAAACTCTGCCCTGACTTTTGCCGACGACAATTTGTCTTTGGGCAAGTTTTTCTGCACTTTAAAGTGGAAAGTGAAAAAAGAGAAAAATGCGGAAAATGGAGGGAAAACAGGAGGGAAAAACCTTGAGCTCGAGACTTTTGCACTCGAATAGTTTTGCACTAATTGCCAACCGCAGGAATTCCAAGTGAATGCATAACTGAGAGCTCTAAATAGGGAAGAGGAGGAAACGCTGTGACGTCATACGGTTTCAATGTGTAAAATGTAAAACCACAAGAGCCACAAACATGACAATCATATATGGATAAGGAAAAAGAAAAAGAAAAAGAGAAAAAGAGAAATCAAACAAAATACAAATGGGAAATATCTGTGGCATTCGAGCAAGCTTCAAGATATTTGAGAGACCACAAACAACATTGTTGCACCTCGCATAGGGCATAAACAGCTGTCGCTATTGCTGTCTCTGTCTCTCTTGCCGTCCCTGTTGCTGTTGCTATCTCTATCATGCTGGACAGAGCGTCCTGGCCGCAATCATAAAAAATCAACGAAGCAGCCAAGCGGCAAATGCATTTCAACAATTTTTACGACCATTTCACATAGTACACACACACATACACATACATATTGTATATGTATGCAGTATATAGAGGGAGAGGCCACAAAATAGAGGGACAGTTTCAAGAATTGCAATAAAACATTTGCAACAATTTAGATGCCGTTACACAAGTTGCCTGCTTGCTGCAGCCGGTTGCATTTTTGATATCTATGTAGTATGTACTTGCAGGACATGCAGTTAGCCTTAGCCAGCTGACTTTATGGCCAGGCGACATTAAGCGCCATTAATGGCCGACACATTTCCGTTTCCGCTTGCCCAACCGTTGCAACCAATCGTGTTGTGATTTCTCTCTCTCTCTCTCATATTGTATAGCCTGCCATAAAAGAAAAACAACTTTCCTGCTTCTTTCTCGTCTTAAATCGAGGTCAAGTTATCAATTAGTTCTTTAAGATAGAACCGCATCCATTGCGGTGCCATAAAGCAGTCGCTTTTCAACACATTAAAGTGTTATACGCAAAATATATTGGCGAAATTGGAAGAAAGAAATTGATTCGCTGCCGCCTGAGACTATTGAATACCATTTAAATTCATTCAACTGCAAGACTTGTCGATAAACATTGTGGAAAAGCAAAGAAGGGGCAGGCAGGAAAAATACCCTAGACAGAAAGAGTTGTATTTAAAATATATCAATATATATTAAATATGAGATTAAATTCCCAATTAAGCACGAGTTTTTTGCAGTCTCTGTTAAGCTTAACAGATTAGGTTAACAGAACCAATCATAACATACATAGAAGTCTGTTTTAATTAATATATAATAGATTCTGCAAGTCTATTCAAACTCTGTTAAAGTTAACAGTTAGTTAACATTACATTAACAGAGTGTAGCATGTTATAATTGATATGAGTTTAATTCCCAATTAAGCACGAGTTATTTTCAGTCGCTGTTAACTTTAACAGATTTGGTTAACAGAACCAATCATAACATACATAGAAGTCTGTTTTAATTAATTTATAATAGATTCTGCAAGTCTATTCAAACTCTGTTAAAGTTAACAGCTACTTAACATTGCATTAACAGAGTGTAGCATAATCTTTAGGGTACAAACAGCGTGTGTCATACGAACTGCTCGAAGTAAGCACAGAAATTGCTAAAGAAAGCGTGCAAAAAATATGGCATCTGCGATTTTGATGTGAGTACATATGTACAACATGTATGTATGTATGTGTGTGTGTGCCATGTATACACGCATTGGTATGCGTGCACACGCGAAAAGTAGCGCATAAATTTGTGACTTTTGAGAGCGGCAGTGCAGAGAGTTGTGCTTGGGGCATGTGCAGCAAAGCGTGTTAGCTAGGGCAGATGACTGGGCAAATGGAGCACTATTTATTTGGCAATACCCAGAAAGAGAAAGCGAAGGAGAGTGGGAGGGAAAGAGAGTGGGAGAGGGAGAGCCAGACTCGCAGCTGTGACACATTTTATGTGAGCTAAGTAAGTGATAAAGTTGACTTTGATTTTGCCACTCGCTCAGGCTTGACTCGCATTTAACCCTCAGTTATCCCTTTTTCTTTATTCTACTCCCTTCATCTACTCCTCCCTCCCCCTGCTGCCACTACTCATCCGTTGAAGTGCAACCAAGCCAAATTGCTTCAATGTCAATTTTTATGGCTGTACAAAAGACTTTGTCATTGTGCTGATGTCAAGAGTTTCGATTGCCAGTTGGGCAAACATTGCACACACAACTCTGGGAGTGCCAGAGATAAATGAGAAGAGGATAAAGAGGAGAGTGAGAGAATGAGAAGTGTATTCCATGTGCTCCTCTCTCTCTCTCTTGGGGGGAGTTCTTGCAGCTGGGCAAGTTTTGGAAATCGATAAGGCGTGAGACTGAGACTGAAGGCAGGATATCTGCTAGTCAGTCAGCTGCCTGCCTTAGCTCTCTTGCTGTTTTCGGTTTTAAGCTGAGTTGCCATAAAACTGATCTCAGTTGGGTAGAACCGAGAGAGAGAGAGAGAGAGAGAGAGAGCAGTGCAAAATAATGGAAATAATTCGTTTATCGTTTCTTTTATCCTGCACGCAGCTTGCCTGCTATATCTCCCCTTGCACTCTCTCCCTCGCTCTTTAATCTTGAAATTATTTCCTGATAAAAAGCGATAAAATTGCGTTCGCTTTCATGCGGCATGCGAAAGGAATCTGCCAGTTGAAATATGTATCAATATGGAACGTTGGAAATTTTCATATAACTTAAACGTCAACTTCCCAATAAGTATGGCAAGACAGGAGTTTGCCTACCGCAGAAAGCAATAAGTGCACATAAGGGAGAACGTATGTGCGTATGTGTAATACGTATACAAATAAATTGAATTTTGATGTAATAAAGTCAAGGGAAAAATGTTGTGAGGATTTGATTGAAAAATATGTGTGCCATGACACGCCTCGTAATTTGAAAGGGAAAAAAAGAAAAGAAAGAAAATATTGCATATTAAAAAAAAAAAAATAATAAAAAAAGTGAATGCAGTTGCATCAATGTTAATGCGCAGGCGGCAGAGGGCGTGGCAGCGTGGCAATTAAAGTGCAGCGGGTAATGTAAAAAAATGAAAGTCAATAATGGCTTAAAAGGCGACGCGACGTTCAGTTTAAATGCAGCTAATTATTGTCATCAAAATTTCCCCCTTTTAGCCAAAAAGATTGGGAGTCAGGGAGCGAGAGTGAGAGAGAGAGAGCGTGCTCATTTATCACTTTGCACTGCTGCACTACGAAAATTGGCAAGTTTTAATTAAAATGTCGTCGCCCTCAAGACGAGACGACGAGGCACGCTTTGACAATTAGTAATGTCTTGCCATAAATTGCATTCAAAATTGGCTTAAACATTTGCCAACACACACAGAGAGAAAGAGAGGGGTAGAGAGAGAGAGAGAGAGACACACGTCTGTGCGACTGGCAGATTGCAGGCACTTAGTGATCATATCACACATACGCCAAGTGCGCCCAGATGCAGTCAGAGTTGTCAAGCTGCTAACCAAATGTGCATAATTTTCGCTAGATAAGCTGCTGCCATATGCAAATTAGAAGCCAAAACCAAAGCAAACACACACACACACACACTTAGATACTGTTAAATATATAAGTAAATTGATAAATAGACAGGCATGTGTGTGTGTGTGTGTGTGAGCAATTTGGAAAAGTTACCCCTGCTGCCTGCTGGCCACATCTGCCTTCAATGTGCTTGAGATATTTTGGCCAAATCTTTTGCTTGGCCAAGTTTCGACAATGCGAAATTTATTTAATTTAAGCAATCCTGTTGTCTCAGTTGAGTTTGTTGTTATTGCAATAATTATGCAAGATTTATGTAATTTACTCGACTCTGCTCTCGCTCTCTCTCTCTCTCTCTCTCTTGGTGTGTATCTTGTAGCCTAAGACCTGCATCCTGCTTTATTAGTGATTAAATCGAATATGTCTCTCCTTGAGTTTCCCTCAGTTGCGTATTAAGTGCAGGTGGAATATCATTTACCTATCGTGGGATACTGCACAGTTGGACTTGGATTGCGTTGCTCTCTCTCTCTCTCAGCTGCAAAATAAATCATATTTTCCCGAGAATTCGAGTTGTTTAGCATGTGTATGCGGAATATGAGGCATAAGGCAACTCTAAACAGGGTTGCGCATGCTAAGCAACCTTTGACATGGCACACACACACACACACACACTCACACACATTGTCAGTCATGTGCGATGACACTTTAATACAATTGAAAATGTCATCAAAATCACATAAATTACATCATCGCGCAGAGCTCTGGCTCAAGGAATTTGCACGACTTGAAATGAGGGGGAAACAATGCTAGGGTAACTTCAACTATTTAATATGCACAACACGGCACAGCGAAAGTCACAAAAAAAAGGAAGAAAAGGGGGAAAAAAGAGGGAAAAAATGGAAAAAAAAATGGGAAAAAATAAAAGCAAACGATTGTTGCCTTGCATAGCAGAAGGCGTCGAATTGTTGTCTGTCTGTCAACTTTTTGCGCTGAGTGTAAAATTTCATGCATGTGTCTAGTACGTGATAATTGCATACTTCACGCACACACACACACACACACTCACACGCAGATGGGGGGTCGTCAAAGTGATTCGACTGCAAAGTTGAGAAAACTTTTTGCCTACGCTGAAGTTCAAGTTAATGTCAGAGAGAGAGAGAGAGTAATATTTAACTAAAAACTATGCTTCGTCTTCTAACCTCTTTCCCCGTCTTTTTCTCTCACAAATACAGTCACAAAATTCATACGCATTGGCATTGCCGATAAGAACGATAATCCTCCCTATTTCGACAAATCGCTGTACGAGGCGGAAGTGGATGAGAACGAGGATATACAGCACACAGTGCTCACAGTGACTGCCAAGGATCACGATGAGTGTAAGTACCGCACACACACACACATAGTATTTGCATACACACACACACACATGTGTGTGTGCCTTTGACATTTTTGGCCATGTGTGTAATACGAATTGCTAACAATTATTTTCACAGCCTCACGTATTCGCTATGAAATCACCAGCGGCAACATTGGCGGCGCTTTTGCGGTTAAAAATATGACGGGTGCCATTTATGTGGCCGGCGCTTTGGACTACGAGACGCGACGCAGGGTAAGTTGAGTGGGGCAAAAGGACCCCGATATGATTTTTCTAACCATTTTTACAGCATGACAACTGATGCCGCCGCTGCTGCCGCTGCGCTGCTGCGGTTGTTTGTTGTTTGTGTACGCAGCAGGCGAATTTATGAGATAATCGCAGCGGTTCAGTCAACTGTGAAATTTGTTTATGTTATGTCGCATAACAAATTCAAGTCGAACCGCAGAGCAGGGTCTAATCAGTAGAAAGGGAGCAGCTAAAAAATGTCTGAATAAATTTCAACGAGGCAATTTTCTGTCGCGCTCAAAAGTATGCTATGATTTTTATTCAATTGAAAGCGACAGGCAAATGATTTTTGTATGCCCGCACAAAAGTATGCAATGAAAACGGAAAGTTTTCAACTTTTTCGCCTTAGCCAAAAACTAAAGGGAAAATTATTTTTATCCAGCATTTTTGCTCGCCTGTGCAATCAATTTAGCAATTCAATATGTAACCGAGATCTTGCTAGCTATAAAATTCATTAAGAAACTGTGAGGCAAGTGCATTTCCTTCTGAATTTCATTACGGTTTGCCCACCGCGAGGCTAGTTAAATATTTAACAGTTCAAACAAGTTTACTTACCCACACACACACACACACGCTCTCGCACACACACACAGTGCCGTCCACTATAAAAGGCATGGACAGAGAGAGCGCGATAGTGTGCAACGTTGAAATTGTTGAAAGAAAGGCGAAAGTTAGATGGAAGAAACATTAATTGAATTTCAATTTGAACAATTGGCCAAAAGTCAGCAAGTTCTTTCCGTTGGCAATGCCATTTCGCAGGACTTTAATTGAATTTGATTGGAGCTCAGGGCGTACTCTATATATGTACATACATATATGCTATGCAAATATGTACATATTTGATGAAGCAGCAGCAAAGAGAGAGGAAACTGAATTGAATTTAATAATTAAATGTATGAAAATTAATTATACGAAATTTGTCGTTCAGTACGAGCTGCGTTTGGCTGCATCCGATAATCTGAAGGAGAACTATACCACAGTGATTATCCATGTCAAGGATGTCAATGACAATCCGCCCGTTTTCGAGAGACCCACGTATCGTACTCAAATCACTGAAGAGGATGATCGCAATTTGCCCAAGCGTGTGCTACAGGTCATTAAAAACAGAAACCAAACAAAATATAAGAAAATTAGTTGCAGTTTGCAGTTGCCATTTCAATGATTTGTTCCCCATATCATGTTGCCATTGTTCCTTCATTTCTTTCGTTTCATTTGTTTTCGTTTGTAGCGCTTTTTCGATGTTTTTGCATACGACACGTTGCCCCCACAAACATAGAATATTTAGCTTAATTAAGCATAGATTTTACTGCATGTCTTGAGTTTCATGTTTCAGTTCTGCTTGAGAGTTTACCGCACAATTAGATTTGAAAAGAAAACAAAAGAATCAAAAACAACACGAACTTAGTTTGTTATTAATAAATTATTTGTTTACCTTTACATGGCTGAAATTATGCGTGAAAAAACAACGTGTATTTATTAATGCCGACTGAATTGATGCAAAGCGTAATGCAAATATTTATTTTAATTATCTATTGATGTGTGTAAGGTTAAATACGGATTAGATCTATTCAGTTAGGAATATGCGAAAACAATGGAATTTGCCTTGTAATATCACAATCCATTGAAAATAATAAAAAAAATTATTTACTGCTGCGTAAAAGAAAAATGTGAATATATCATCAATTGAAATTCCAGTTCAATCGACCGCAAATGTATTGCAAATGCGTGGAATGTGGAAAAATAAAAGAATAATATTAATAATTATCATATATTGATTAATCAGAAAGCACGCTGTGCCAATTAGGCTGCGAAAAGTCAATAAAAAACCGATTTAAATTGCGAATAATTAAATAAGTTTATTAAGGTATTCCACTTTAAACGTGTCCAACAAATTGCTATGGGAACTGCGTGCGAAATGAACTGTGCTAGACGTGCCACAGATTATAATAGACAGTTCTGAAAGTGGAACATAAAAACTGGAAAATAACACACAAACAAACATTAAACATTAAAACATAAATGGGACACATGTAAATTATTGTTCAACTTGAATATAATTTAAAATGTATGCATATTTTAATCAACATTTTGCGCTCCAATATTTTTAGTTTATGCATAATTTATATGACTATTTTTTAGTGTGTTGAGTTGGTTGTTTTTTTTTCGAAAAAAGAATTACTCTTGATTATTTTTTTCTTTCTCCCTCTCTCTCTTTTTTTTCGGTTATGCGCATTCTTTTGTTTTATTTATGGCTTTATTTATTGTTTATTTGCGTGGGGCTTACAAACGAACTCAGTACGAACTGAAATTGGTCGCATCGGATAGTTTAAATGAGAACCAGACCACAATCGTTATAAGTGTGCGTGACGTCAACGATCTGCCGCCGGTTTTTCCGCAAACCCTCTACGAGCGCTCCCTCAACGAAGAAATGGCTGCGCCCTACACCATCATACAGGTCGCTATATACCACCACTATATGTATATATATACTATACCATAGTAAACATTGTTTCATATATTTATCGTATGTACATACTACTCTCTCGTAACCCTTGCGCGGTGACGGCGATAGCTCAGAGATTCATATAACAATTAACTTAACTCACGACAACCATGAACAAATAATAATAAAAATCTCATCGTAATCATGTTAAATTAAAACAATCATAACAATACACTTACACACTCGCAAATGTAATGGAAATATGTGTGTGTTGGCACAAGGTGAAAACAATGGAAAATGTATTAAACAATAAAAAAAATAATCGAAACGAAAGTCGCAAGGAAATCTCATCGTGCAGTGTGTGCACTACATACAAGGCCGATTTCCACCTCGATTTCAATTAATTTTCATCGAGCTCTTTTGTTTCTGGATTCCATTTAAAACTTTACTTCATTAGCCCAGCTTAAATGTTGCTTCATTTTCCAATAGATTTCTGAATTCGATTTTATTGTTTATTTATTTGTGTTTCTGATTCCAATCCCACCAATCTATGTGGTCTTTAATTGCATGCATAAATATTTTGTACGCACACACACACACACACACACACACACGTGGATATATGTCTGTGTGCTAATTAAATTAAATTTGTTATTTAATTTTTAATGCGACATATTAATACGCTTAAAACTTTGCATGGCGGCGGTTTCGACATTTTCGCCGTGTTGTATTGCGGTTTTATCCGGTTGCGGTTAACTAACATTTAGTTGCATTTGCATTAACTAATTTTCACGTAAGCTACAAGAAAAATGCAGCAATTGAAAAGTGCTGGGACTTTTTCACTTCTGTGGAAAGTGGAAAATCGAAAATGCAAATGCAAATGCGATTGCCATAAGCCGAAACGTAAAAAATATTTTCATGCAAAATATTCGTAAATAACTAATACGCCATGTCAGGGGATTGATCTGAAAACCCCTTCATACTATATATATAGTATAGTATATCGTAGTACTAATTGTCTGCTGTAGTGGTAGTGGTATTTCGAAGGTATTAAGAGCTTAACTCGTTTAGTTATTGCATGTGCAATTGAATTGTTGATTGAATTCTATTGATTTAGCTTCTTATTTTATTATTGTTTTCTATTTACACATTTTCCACTGACTACGAAACTAATATTCCAAACTATTTCCACATCTCTTTGCCAAAACTGCACTGCCCTGGACTTAAAAAACAGGTCACCGCAACGGATGGCGATAAGGATCGTCCACAGAATATTGTCTATTTCCTCACGGGACAAGGCATCGATCCAGATAATCCAGCGAATAGCAAATTCGACATAAATCGTACCACGGGCGAGATATTCGTGCTTAAGGTGAGTCACAACAGACGATGATGGGAGAAATTCTTAAATCAACAGAGAAAACTGCAATTTAAGCATTAACAGACTGTCATGGAACCGCAACGAATAAATAAATGAATATAAAACGGGATAAAAAGAGAGGGAGAGAGTGCCAGGCTAAGAGATACCCTGGCAGACTACTGAAAGAATATAATGAAGTATAATTTTGGGAGAAAAATAGTCTGCCTGGAATATATTTTTGCTTTTATTTTTTCTTCAGTTTTTTTTAACCACCCAATCGATCCCATTCGAAATCAGTCTACAGGGTATTTCGAAGTGCTTAAAAATTGCAACCGACCATGGCCACACTGGAATACATCGCAACGCAGATGTTGTGGCCAGTGGCGAATGAAAATGATTGTGAAATATGCGAGCTGATTAAGCCCATGAATGCACACACTTAAGCCCATGCTGCGGGGGGGGGGCCATGCTCCGGAATACCGCAAGCCACCACACTGATCAGCCCCCTCTCTCCCCCCCTTGTCAGCGAAGGTCATGTGCCAGGGGAACGTGCGAAACTCATTATTTAACATTTAAGTTTGGGCTTCGAATTGTGGCTGCCTTTGCGGCCTCACGGCCTCTCCGAGTCAATGCAAAAATCGTTGCATTGATTTATGTAACTGCTCCGATTTCCGATTTTCTCTCAGTGTACCATATTTCCCAATATTTTATTAATATATTATTGTTTCCATCATTCCGGTTTCTGCTCAAGTGCTTCAAGTGTTGTAATAATTAATAAGCGGGTCGCGGCTTAATTAACCGAAGAGTTATGGGGATCGTAATGGACTCTTAAGTGGTCCTCAAGGCAATCGAAACAAGTGTTTCACACTCATAAATGGCTAGGGATTTATTTGTAACATTAATTGTGCCATGATGGAATTTAGGAGTACGAGACAGAAGCTTTAGATGGATCCGGAAAGGATTTTGCTTAGGGATTTATAGAAAAGTCTTGCCTCTCAGCTGTTAAAGAGACTTAACATTGCCTGGCTTAGCCTTCTGTTACGCGACTTATCAACTAACAGTATTCTGTTATCCCTTGCACGATTGGCTTTCTGTATACCTTGCTTAAAACCCTGCTAATTGCCGAAAAATGCAGTAAACCTCACCTAATCCTGCAATCGCAAAAAACTGTAAAGTCACTATGAATTTAAATCAAATACCATCATGAAAAAAAGAAAAAAAAAAATAATAATAGAAGCAAAATGGTAAAAGCATAGCAACAAAATACTAGGGAAAAAATGCTTGTCAAATATTTTCACAATTCTCACCAAAATAATTTGCAGTGAGTAAAAATATTCAACTAAAAATGCAGAGAACATTTGTGGCTAACATAATAATGTTGTGAGTGCCAAATGGACAGCAAAAAACAGGATAGAAAGACAGGGGAGGGGGTAAAAGTGGATCGACATACGCACACGAACTAATCCCTTAAATTGAATATGTCATAACAATGCTGTCAAATTTGTCATGCAAATTAAAGCGATGACGACGCACAAGGATATTAATTTTTTTTTTTTTTTCGTATGAGTTTTTTTTTTGCATATTTTTTTTTGCTGCTTTCATTTTTTACGACTAATCCAATGTCAGCGCTATGAAAAGCTGTTCTCGTTCCTACCGGCTCCATGTGAGTTTTTTGCTCTGCTTTTTGTTGTATTCACGCAGCGTTACGTGGTCTGTCTCCCTCTCTCTCTCTCTCTTTTTCTCTGGTTCTGTGACTGTCAGCGCAAGGGGTTGAGAGAGGTCGCTGGGACTGGGGGCAAGGGGTTCGGGATTCAGGATTCGGTATTCGGGAGCTTGAGAGCTGCGTAACAAAGTGAGGCAAGAGATACAAAGTGCTGATTAAAATCGTTTTTTCCTGCGCTTGTTATTATAAAGGTGCAGGCTCCCAGGTGGGGTACAGATTGGGTTTGCAATTCAGACAGGAGTTGGGATTGAGGATTGAGACGGGGGGCAAGGGGGTTGACCAGGTTGAGCGGCTTCACATCACTCAAGCTGCCTCTGTATGCATATCAAAGTCAAAATCAGCAACGGGGACAACGACAAGGGGATCCACAGCTGCGCCAAGCTGAGCTGAGCTGGGCTGGTCGGGGCCATTGTGAATGGATAATTTCACAGGGTTCGCCCGGGGTTGGAGGAGGGTTTTCAGCTGGATTTGGTTGAGTTTCACTTGTATGTTTTCCAGGAGGCAGGAGCCGGCAGGGCGCATAATGTTTTCACTGATGTTAATCGGTTTTGCGGTTATGACAGCTAAAATTACACAATAGCAACGGGGCACACATGTAATCCCCCAGCTCCTTAGCATCCTGACTGTCCTCCCTCCCCCTCCTACGAAACATTAACAACGTACTTATCTTGCGTTCTCTCCCACAGCCTTTGGATCGCGATCAGCCAAATGGGAGACCACAGTGGCGCTTCACAGTGTTCGCACAGGATGAGGGCGGCGAGGGATTGGTGGGCTATGCGGATGTGCAGGTCAATCTGAAGGACATCAACGACAATGCGCCCATCTTTCCGCAGGGCGTGTACTTTGGCAATGTGACAGAGAATGGCACAGCCGGCATGGTTGTGATGACCATGACAGCAGTGGATTATGATGATCCCAATGAGGGATCGAATGCACGCTTGGTTTATTCCATCGAGAAGAATGTGATAGAGGAGGAGACTGGCTCACCCATCTTTGAGATCGAACCGGATACGGGTGTGATAAAGACCGCAGTGTGTTGTCTGGATCGTGAGCGTACACCGGATTATTCTATACAAGTCGTGGCCATGGATGGCGGGGGGTTAAAGGGCACGGGCACGGCGTCTATACGTGTCAAGGATATTAATGACATGCCGCCGCAGTTCACCAAGGATGAATGGTTCACCGAGGTGGATGAAACGGATGGCACCGCCCTGCCCGAAATGCCCATACTGACGGTGACGGTGCACGATGAGGACGAGACGAATAAGTTCCAGTACAAGGTTATCGATAACAGTGGCTATGGTGCCGATAAGTTCACAATGGTGCGCAATAACGATGGCACCGGTTCGCTGAAGATCGTGCAGCCACTGGACTACGAGGATCTGCTGCAGAGCAATGGCTTCCGTTTCCGCATTCAGGTGAACGACAAGGGCGAGGATAACGATAACGATAAATATCATGTGGCCTACTCGTGGGTTGTGGTCAAGTTGCGCGATATCAACGATAACAAGCCGCACTTCGATCGCGCCAACGTGGAGGTCTCCGTGTTCGAGGACACCAAGGTGGGCACCGAGCTGGAGAAGTTCAAGGCCTCCGATCCGGATCAGGGTGGCAAGAGCAAGGTCTCGTATTCGATAGATCGATCCTCGGATCGTCAGCGACAATTTGCCATCAATCAGAATGGTTCGGTCACCATACAACGTTCCTTGGATCGCGAAGTGGTGCCGCGGCATCAGGTGAAGATCTTGGCCATTGACGATGGATCCCCGCCAAAGACGGCGACGGCTACGCTCACCGTCATTGTGCAGGACATCAATGATAATGCACCCAAGTTCCTCAAGGACTACAGGCCTGTGCTGCCCGAGCATGTGCCGCCACGCAAAGTGGTCGAGATTCTGGCCACCGACGATGATGATCGTTCCAAGAGCAATGGGCCACCCTTCCAGTTCCGTTTGGATCCCAGTGCCGATGATATTATACGTGCCTCGTTCAAGGTCGAGCAGGATCAAAGTGAGTACAGTAACAATTATAAGTAATATTTGCTAGTTTTATTTATTTTTTTTATTTATTTATTTATTTATTAAACGTCAACTAAAAGCAGTCGACTCAAAGATTAAAATAAAATAAAATTACAAATATAAATTTAAATTAAAAATATAAGAATAATTTAAGTTAAAAGTAAGGATATTATTAAAGATTTTTTTTTTTTAATTATTTAATCATTTAATTATATATTTAATTTAATTTAATTTAATCAACACTCAATTATGCATTTATATTTATTCTAAGTTTTAGTTAGTGTTGTGAAACGGCTAAAAGACCTTTTCACAGCATCAAATTAAGCCAACAGAGGGCGCACCTGTTTCGCAACTTTATTTAATTAAAACTCCCTCGTTTTCCAACACTTAACATGTGTTTACAGCCGAGCAAAGTTCAGTGCAAATATTTATTTATATATATTCATCATAGTGCAGATATATTTATTTTTTTTTTTGTTTCTCGCGCTCTTCAGAACTTTAAAACAAAAAATACTTTTTTGGCCGTCGAGAAATTCCGAACATTTTATGAAATTAAAATTGTATACATATGCCAATGACTTGCAAAGTGCAGCGTGCAGCATGCCGCATGCAGCATGCCACATGCAGAGTTTGCCCAAGTTTCGTATTGCTGTACGAAAAAAAAAAAAAAAAGTTAGCCAAATATTTGGGTCAAAGTTTAAACAATGCGATGAGGAGAGCATAACATTTCCTGCTGTCGCTGCTGCTGCTCTTGTTGCAGTCATTGTTATTGTGTTACCAATGGAAATGTGTCCCTCGAAGCGGAATTCGAATTCGCATTCGAGTTCGAACACGCACACAAAAGCATAAAAATGCAATTACCTCGAATAACTCGAAATGAATAGCGAGCGTAGCGTGCATAAAACGGAAATAGTAAACCGCAGCATCAGGCACCGCACACAACATGAAAATTTAAATATACAAAATAAGCAAAGCAGAGATATACACACACACACACACACACACACACACAGATACACACACCTGCTGTAGTCAAAAATAAAATGGCAAATGCACAAGTTTTCAATTAAATTACCCAAAAGGGGTGTGCCGAGTCCGAGTCCAAGCCAAGGCAACTACAGTTGGTTTTTTTAAGCCACTGTGAAAGGAGTGCGCCGTGCCGCCTCTCTGCATTGGGCCAACAAGTCGGATACACAATTTGTGTTCTTAGTCGGAGTGTGTGTGCTGTGTGTGTGTGTGTGTGTGTGTGTGGGTGGCAATCCAATTTTGATGCGCCAACTGGGAGTCGAAAAGTTTACGCCTGTGGCCTGACTTGCTACTGCTATTCTCCCTCCCTCTCTCTCTCTCTCTCTCTCTCTCTCTCTCTCTCCCTTTCTAGTGTGTGTCTGCCTTGTCTGCTCGTATTTGCATACAATTTGCCTAAAAACACACCATGGTGTGTCTTTAAAAATACATTTCAAGTGTGCGGATGGGTTAGTGGTGTGTGCGGTGTGTAGGATTAGTGTGCGCCTGTGTGCATGTGTGTGTGTGTGTGTGTGTGTGTGTAACAGACTTAACACTTGTTGGCTCAAAGGCGTAATTACAACAAATGGGCACAAGCTGCTCAACTCGACTCCGGCCTTAGCTTCGAGTCTGCCCACTTGCAATCAGCTGGAAATATGTTGGCTAATAAAGGTGCTTAGTTTTTTGGGATTCAACATGATGTTCGTGTATCGTCCCCCCCAACTTCTGCTCTCGACTCGACCCAGTTAACTAGAAAATGCTTTTAAAAGCTCAACAACAAAGCCAAATTTGTCATTAGAGCATTTGGTAATGTTGCTCGCTGTAGAAAGTTACAGTGCCACACAAAAGTTAATGCACGCAATGAATGGGAATACGTAGAATTATTTGTATATTTATAAAATGCGAAAGGGAAATAGATTTAAAGGAAATAAGAAGTATATTTTATATTTTATATTTTTATATATATTTTTTTATATTTTTATATATTTATTTATTATTTTCTTTTCATAGTACTTTATATTTATATATAATATTTTTAATTTATTATATATATTTATATTCATTATATATTATATTTATATTTATTTATGTTCCATTTTATTAAAATGCGAAATGGAAATAGATTTAAAGGAAATAAATAATATACTTTATATTTATATATTTTTATTTATTATATATTTTATATATTATTTTATATTTATATATTTATATTTATTATAAATTTTTATATTCATTATATATTATATTTCTATTTATTTATTCTGTATTTATTATGTATAGTAGTAAGTAAGCTTGTAAAGTTATCGATAAACCTATCGCACATTCATAAACACCCTGTTCTCTGTTTTTTTTTTGTTTCTCCGCTCACCAACAGAGGGCGCCAATGGAGACGGCATGGCAGTAATCTCCTCGCTGCGCTCCTTCGATCGTGAACAGCAAAAGGAATACATGATACCCATTGTGATCAAGGATCATGGGTCACCCGCGATGACCGGCACCAGCACACTGACCGTGATCATTGGCGATGTGAACGATAATAAGATGCAACCGGGATCGAAGGATATATTCGTGTATAACTATCAGGGACAATCGCCAGATACGCCGATTGGACGTGTCTATGTCTACGATCTGGACGATTGGGATTTGCCCGACAAGAAGTTCTACTGGGAGGCACAGGAGCATCAACGCTTCAAGCTGGACGAGGATACGGGCATGATCACCATGCGAGCAGGCACCCGGGAGGGTCGCTATCATCTGCGTTTCAAGGTCTACGATCGCAAGCACACCCAGACAGATGTGCCGGCAAATGTGACGGTCATGGTGCGTGAGATACCCCACGAGGCGGTGATCAATTCGGGTTCGGTGCGTCTGTCGGGCATCTCCGATGAGGATTTCATACGCGTCTGGAATTATCGCACTCAATCCTTGAGTCGCTCCAAGCTGGATCGTTTCCGCGACAAGCTGGCGGATCTATTGAACACGGAACGCGAAAATGTGGACATCTTCAGTGTGCAGCTGAAGCGTCGCAATCCTCCGCTCACCGATGTACGCTTCTCCGCCCACGGCTCACCCTACTACAAACCCGTCAGGCTCAATGGCATCGTGCTCATGCATCGCGAGGAGATCGAGAAGGATGTGGGCATCAACATAACCATGGTGGGCATCGACGAGTGTCTCTATGAGAATCAAATGTGCGAGGGTAGCTGCACCAATTCGCTGGAGATCAGTTCGCTTCCCTACATGGTGAATGCGAATAAGACCGCCCTGGTTGGAGTACGCGTGGACACGTTGGCTGACTGCACCTGTGGGGCACGGAACTTCAGCAAACCGGAGTCTTGCCGCACCACACCGTGCCACAATGGCGGACGCTGTGTGGACACACGCTTCGGGCCACATTGCTCCTGCCCGGTGGGTTATACGGGACCACGTTGCCAGCAGACGACACGTAGCTTCCGAGGCAATGGTTGGGCCTGGTATCCTCCGCTGGAGATGTGCGACGAGTCGCATCTCAGTCTGGAGTTCATTACACGCAAGCCGGACGGCCTGATCATTTATAATGGACCCATTGTGCCGCCCGAGCGGGATGAGATGCTGATCTCGGACTTTATAGCGCTGGAACTGGAGCGTGGTTATCCGCGTCTGCTGATCGACTTCGGCTCCGGCACGCTGGAGCTGCGTGTGAAGACAAAGAAGACCTTGGACGATGGCGAATGGCATCGCATCGATCTGTTCTGGGACACTGAGAATGTGCGCATGGTTGTGGACTTTTGCAAGTCGGCAGAGATTAGCGAAATGGAGGATGGCACCCCGCCGGAATTCGATGATATGTCTTGCCAGGCACGTGGCCAGATCCCGCCGTTCAATGAGTATCTCAATGTGAATGCGCCGCTGCAGGTGGGCGGTTTGTATAGGGAGCAGTTCGATCAGTCGCTCTACTTCTGGCACTACATGCCGACGGCGAAGGGATTCGATGGTTGCATACGCAATCTGGTGCACAACTCCAAGCTGTACGATCTGGCACATCCGGGATTGTCGCGCAACAGCGTAGCAGGTTGCCCGCAAACGGAGGAGGTGTGTGCCCAGACCGAGGCCACGGCGCGTTGCTGGGAGCATGGCAATTGTGTGGGCTCCCTCTCCGAGGCACGTTGCCATTGCCGTCCCGGCTGGACTGGACCTGCCTGCAATATACCCACCGTGCCGACCACGTTCAAGGCGCAGAGTTATGTGAAGTATGCGCTGAGCTTCGAGCCGGATCGTTTCAGCACGCAGGTGCAGCTACGTTTCCGCACCAGGGAGGAGCACGGCGAATTGTTCCGTGTAAGTGATCAGCATAATCGCGAGTATGGCATACTGGAGATCAAGGATGCACGCCTGCACTTCCGCTACAATCTGAACTCACTGCGCACCGAGGAGAAGGATCTGTGGCTCAATTCGGTGGCTGTCAACGATGGCCAGTGGCATGTGGTGCGGATCAATCGATATGGCTCGGCTGCCACGCTGGAATTGGATGGCGGCGAGGGAAGACGCTACAATGAGACGTTCGAGTTCTCCGGGCATCAGTGGCTGCTGGTGGACAAGCAGGAGGGTGTCTATGCGGGGGGCAAGGCGGAGTACACGGGTGTACGCACGTTTGAGGTGTATGCGGACTATCAGAAGAGTTGCCTCGACGACATACGGTGCGTATGCGTGATTTTTTTTTAAATTTTTGTTGCATACTTTGCAGCGCAGCAATAACTAATCGTGCTCTCTCTCTCGCTCTCTCTCGCAGCTTGGAGGGCAAGCATCTGCCCCTGCCACCGGCCATGAATGGCACCCAGTGGGGTCAGGCCACCATGGCACGCAATCTGGAGAAGGGTTGCCCCTCCAACAAGCCCTGCTCGAATGTCATTTGCCCCGATCCCTTTGAGTGTGTCGATCTCTGGAATGTCTACGAATGCACGTAAGTTTTTCCCAGTTTTCCAGCCAAACAATTTTCCGAACCTTCACATTTGCCTTGCATTTTTGTTTCTCATAATGAAAACTTAAAAAAATAAAACACACAAAAATTTTGACTGCCTCGGACTGAATTAAAGACAAGTTGAACAACGAATAGAACCCCGAAATAAATCCAAACCTGAAAAAATATATCAAGCATACGCCACGTGCACACGCAGCTAGAGAAAAAGCGAGGCTTGTTAACCTTTGATAGGCTTAATCAATTAAAGCCGCCGCTGACCGAGAATCGAATAGAAAAGCGTGAGTGTGAGTGTGGTGAGCGAGAGAGAGATGAATCGTGCAGCTTATTCGCAGCGTCAATCAACGTGGACATTCGAAACTCAGTTAGCTGCGCCTGCTCCTGCTCCTGCTCCTGCTCCTGCTTCTGCTGCGGTTAACGTTGCGTGACAAATCAATCCGATTAGGCTTGGGCACGCTCACGAGACGTGGCACCTCCCCCCCACCATTTGTGGCACCTAAACGTGCTGTACATATTCACGCTTTCACACACACACACACACACACAGACACCCTCTGGCACCTCTCTCGCACACACACGTAAAGCACACACAGACGTGTTTGCCAAGCTTTAACCACAACGATAAACCAGGAGACTTAACTTGGACCTGAACCTTAACTCGTATCTCGTACTACATTGGCGCCTTAAGCTCTTATGTTTTGCACACACACACACACACACACACACACACACACACACCCAACTTATTTGTAAGAGTTTTCGCGCCATTTAAATTAATTATCGATATACGTAACCAACGCGATCAGTTGCGGCGAGGGACGCATTATGTCGCCCGATTCGAAGGGCTGCATGGATCGCAACGAGTGCCTCGACATGCCCTGCATGAACGGCGCCACCTGCATTAACCTGGAGCCGCGTCTCCGCTTCCGTTGCATTTGCCCCGATGGTTTCTGGGGCGAAAGCTGTGAGCTGGTGCAGGAGGGTCAGACCCTCAAGCTGAGCATGGGCGCCCTGGCAGCCATCCTCGTTTGCCTGCTGATCATACTGAGTGAGCAAACCCAACAAAATATATATATATATCATAATATATATGCATATCTTCCATATATATATTTTATACATATGCAGCAACAGTTGCTCGATTAGTATAGCAACTAGTGCTTTAGCCCATATCATATCTATATATATATATATAAACCTATATATGTTTCCCTCTCTATATATATATCTATGTGTATCTGTGTCTTTATATTTGCAATTTTATTAGCTGTTCACAATGCGCGTCAAATCAAAATTCATTCATGCAAAATTTCTACCACATATCATGGCTTATCATTTGCATCCCCCCCTGCCACCCCATATATCATTTTTCCCATCATCCCCTGCAATGTCAGCTCATCTCATGCTAACTGACAATTGTTTTTACTTGTGTTTTGCTCCAATAGAAACTCATTTAGCCAACATACTGCATAGCATAGCATAGCATATATTCATACTCTATTCATTCATTCATTCAGTCATTCATTCACATGTCAAATGCACAAAATCCAATCATTCAGCTGCACATGCCTCGATTCATTCATAAAAAGAATCACGGCTCAGTGAATTTGGAATTTCAACAAATTAAATGAAAAAAAAAAAAAAAAAAAAAACTCAGCTGACTTTTGCGATGTTTATCAGCTTTGTGACTTTTATTTCAAATTTACCTATACGTATAACTAGATATACACACACACATACACCCGCACACTCACGCACACATGCCCTCATCTATATATAATATTATTCCATATTCATCTCTGCATTTCATTCCCGTCATTCGCTGTTACCGTTACCTTTACCGTTCTTTACCGTTTGTTTATGGCACACCCATTCAATGTTAAATTTATCGCTCCATGTGTGTGTGTTCGTGTAAATATTTTATAATGAAAGAACTACTATGAAAAAAAGAAAGCAAGGTACGTACCCACATGTAGTTGATGTCACGCTCAACTTGAGCCACGCCCCCCCTTCACCCCCACACCCCCTCAAACATATTAATCGTTTTTTAATCGTACAAAAGCCTTTAAAACTTTTTCGTAATTCTCGTAAATTTATTTAAAAATAATTATCATAAATATCTTTAACTGGAAAAAAAACTATATATATTGTATTTTAAATAATATTATCTGTGATATTAATATATATGTACTATGCAGATATTCACAATATTCTTTAAAATGATAAGAGTATTATATGGTATTATTTAAACACATCTGCTGCTTTATAGCGAATGAAATGAATCGCAAAAACTTTGCTAAAGAGTTTCGTAGGGACAAGCACTTTTCAGTTGCACATGGTACTCCACACACAGACACACACACACACATATCTCACGATTGTGCAGCTGTCACGCCCATCTTCCACACACACACACACACCTCGCAACCCTACCCTATATCTATCCTCAATCTGAAGAGAGCTCAAATGCCTTCAGGTGAGATAATAAATGTGCAGTCAAAGATACAAGTTGCCCATCAGGACGAGGCCAAACCCAAGAATGGAGTTGGAAGAGCAATGGCAGATTTTAGCTTTGGCATTTCGGAAAAATCACAATGCACTAAATCCACTTGAGCAAACAGAATACAGAAGGAGAGAGGGGAAGGGAGAGAGAGAGAGAGGGAGAGCAGCAGGAAGTTAGCAACGCGGCGGGGGGTCGAGACAGCTCAAAGGAGCTGCCAGTTTCATTTGCGAAGCCTCACGAGGATTTGCTTGCATCGTCTTACATTTTGGTGGCCTGTGACTGCTCCCCCTCCTTCTCTCTCTCTCTCTCTCTGTTCCTGGCGAATTTTCTATTAAATACAACTTGAAAGCATTTTCCGCTGCGTGGAGCGCACATTAAATACCATTGCCAAGTGGACGTGTGTGTCAGTGTGTGTGTGTGTAAATAGACACACTCGCACACACACACTCAAGTTTAGCTGCCTCACTCTTTGTACGTAAATAATGTTCAAAAAGCAATACGAAAGCGAGAGAGAGGAAGAGAAAGGGAGGAATGAGGCAGTGGGCGAGGGATAAAAAAAGAAATTGTTTCCCGCCAACTTTAAGTAAAACTTAATGACGTAAAATATGGCAAAGTTCTTGGCAGAGCGTGGTAAAAAAAAAAGGAAAAATTATCAAGCAGCACTTTTGATCGGCTTTAACTACGCACTTGGGAGCAATCGCAGGGCGAAGAGAAAAAGAAAAAGGCAAAAAAAAACCGTCAAGAACTATGCTAACTTTTTCTCTCCAACTGCCTCTGATTTAGTGTGAAAGTTTGTGCTGCCTTCTCTCTCTCTCACTCTTCCTCTCTCTCTTTCTCTACTCGTCTGCTGCCACTGCCCGCTGGGCGGCGCTTTGTGCGATTTGTTGGCTCGTTTGGTCAAGTCTCGCTGGCTGCTCGAATTTGCCAATAATCATCAATATATCAAAAGTGTCTTTAGTCTGGATTTGAAAACTATTCAAAGGTATTGAGTGCAGTTTATCCCCCTTTCTCTCTCTCTCTCTCTCTGTCTTGCTCTTGACTTTTCCCACAATTTTCATTTGAAAATGCGCAGCAGCAACAAGCCAAGTGCCATTTTTATCATTATTTTTGCATTTTTTCGAGAATATGAGCAGCAAAGTGGAAAATGAAGTGAAATTGGAAAAGAAATGTGAATAGAATAAGTTCCATGAAACTTTGCTGGATAATCGCAGCAAAGCGAGTGGAGAGAAAATAGGTGTCTAGAGAGAGGAAGAGAGAGAGAGAGAGAGAGTGTGTGTTTTCCACTCGAAACTTTCCAATGAATCGCTTGGCAAAGCAGGCTAATAGCTTTCTTAACTCAATATTCAAACTCACCGAAGGTCGAGCTACTCCATCTTGCATTCCACATTGTATGTGTATGCCATTTGAGCTCACACACTCACACACACACACACACATGTCAATTCGCCGCGTGCAGCGAACTAATCAAAACAAACTTACATAAGTGCCAAAAGCATTCGAATGCCAAAACAAACGAATGCGACGCGCGACAAAACTTTATTCAATTCCACAACAAGTGAATAATAAACAGAAAGCAGGGAAGAAAGCGAAAGAGAGTAGGGAAGAGAGAGAGAGAAAAAAGAGAGCAAAACAAAAGTGCACTTAAGATGCGTGTTGTCAAAAGCAAAGGGGATAACCGGGCGAAAATGCCTTGCAAATGCATAAAGTTTGCAACCAATTCCCCCCCTACTCTCCCTCCCCCCTTCTTCGCAGCGAACTATGCGCAGCAAAGCGCAAAATAATAACAACAACAACAACAACAGGAACAATAACAAAACGACTTTTGACAGTTTCACACACTCAACATGCGCGCAAAAGGAAAACCAAAGCGCATTTTCCATTTTCATAACGAGAGAACAAAGCAAAGCAAGCGTAACACACACACACACACACACACACACACTGCCATTGCATGATGAACAAATTTTGAAATAATCTCTTTTTGTTTTCCAAACACAACTACACACACACACACACTATACACACACATACACACACTCACGTCGAAACGATACGAAAACTTTTGGCTGTCAACATCGATACGTGGTCGCTTGTGGCATTGTCACACGTTTAGCTGCCCCGCCGGCTATAGAGTCTCTGGCAGCACTTGCGTCAACGAGAACGAGTGCCTGCTCTTCCCCTGCCGCAATGGGGGACGCTGTCGCGATCATCATCCGCCCAAGAAATATGAATGCCAATGCCTGCTGGGCTACACGGGCATGCACTGCGAACTGGAGCTATTGGCCTCGGGGGTGTTGACACCGTCGCGTGATTTTATTATTGCCCTGGTGCTCTGCATGAGCACGCTGATACGTAAGTACTCCAACCCCTACCTCTATATACCCCCGATATCTAAGCATAGATGGGACGTGCCCAGTCCACGTGGCAGCGTAAGTATGTATATATATTCCGGGCACAACTTGCATGGCCAAAAGGAAATATATATATCTAAAAAGTATTATTTTAGTTAAACTAGAACTAGTTAATAGAATTATAGTTAATAGTAATACAAATTAGCTAAGGCCACAGCAATTGCTGCTGCTCTGCTCGCAGTAAAAAAAATCATTGCCTACTTTTGTGCGCTCTCTGCATGCCGCCTTATTACAGCTCTCTCTTCAGCTTATTATTATAGTTTTAATTTAATTATTTATTTAACATCTACTAAGAGCAGTCGACTCAAATTTATTGAAAAAAAAAGAAAAATAAAATTACAAATATAAATTGAATTAAAAATATATGTAAAATATATGTAAGTTTGAACTAAGAATATTAAAATTAATTTTTTCAATTTATTTTTTATTTTATTATTTTTATTTATTTTATTTTCAAACGAATCTTTCAATTGAACTAGTAACAGCTTTTACAATTATATATGTATTTAATCTTAATACAACTACATAGTTATTGCAATAATTTCTGCCGCTCTGCTCGTTTTAAAAATTTCATTGCCTACTTTTGTGCGCACGCTGACTGACTTTAATTACAGCTCTCTCTTCAGCTTATTACCATCTTTTGCCATAAATTACAATTTTCCTCATTTGCCAGACAGTTCAATTTGTAAGAAAATAGCCTATAAACATTTAAGCTGCCCACATTTATTTTCATTTTTGTTTTTTTCGAACCCATTTGATTGGATATCGACGCGCACAAAAAGAGAATACGCAGCGCATATGTCATTTAAATATTTATTATGGAATCGTCGCCAGACACAGCCAGCGAATGCGAGGCTGCAAATTAATTAAGCCATACATTTACAAATTGGCCACGCCCACTTGCAGGCAAACAGTGGACAAACATCAAAAGTCATTTCCGCAAATTACATGCAGCCGATGCCGCTGCACGATGCACGATGCACATAAATTAAAGTTTATTGAATGAGTGAGGCAAACAAGCGTGGAGTATGCTCTGGTTTCCTGGTTTTTATTTTATTTTCCTTTTTTTTTCGCTCTGCTTGGAATGTAAATTAAACAACGTTACATGTGAGGCGAAATGCAAATAAAGCCACAAAACGAGCAGGCCAAAATGAGAGAGAGAGAGAGAGAGAGACAAAGAACAATGCGAATTTGAGTAACACAATAATTGCAATTACGCGACGTCCATTTTAGGGCCATTGCCAGCTGGTCGACAAAGTTTGCCCTGTTTCGTCTGTCGGCCCCCCTCCCCCCCCCTGCGGGGCCTGTCAAGCAAATTACTTGGCGCAAGTTGTACGGCTGCTGTGGCCAAAATAAGAAAAGCGTCGCAACAAAAACTTTGCTGTGCAACAGATGCTGCAATATGTCGACAAAAGCGCGGCACACGAAATTAGAAAACAGCCAAAGGAAAGAGAAAACGAAACAGCCAGATACAAGGGGAGAGAAAGAGAGAGAGAGAGAGAGAGAGAGAGAGAGTTGGCCATGAAGATGCGAGCGAGCGCGCGTAACAGGGACGACAGACAGACAAAGTCGCCTGCAGCTCGATTTGCCATTTCGGCCAGCAATTTTGACTCGTCCTGCAGCATTTACAGTTACACACTCACAATCACAGTTACACTCACAGTCACAGTCAGAGTCACAGTGTACTGTGCACAGTTTACAGTTACGGCCACAAACTGTAGCAAAACTGGGACAATGTGCGCCATATTTGTTTGTTCTTTTCTCTTTCTCTCTCTCTCTCTTTCTGTGTCTCTGCCCTTCTCTGCTTATTTTGCCATTCCTGCGTTTATTTTTTCTATATTGCTTATAGCACGTTTTATGCATTTTCCTTTGGTTTTTTTTTTTGAATTTAATTAAGAATCTTTTCTGCAATTGTAAAGCGAGCAGAGAGCGCAGATTTTATGCCAGGCATTTGCAGTAGAATTGCTTTAGTTAAATTTTGAAAGAATATCTTCTTTATTTTTACATTTATTTAGTTTAAAGAGCTCGATAGCAAACTGTTGTTGCATATACTAAATACTAAATATATATTGTATATGGATTTATGCATAAACATTCATATTTGGCTCGTTCGCGTATTAATCAACACTGCTCTCGGGCCTCTCTCTGCACTTCACAGTACTCGTTCTGGTATTTGTGGTCTACAATCGACGCCGCGAGGCACATATCAAATACCCCGGACCCGACGATGATGTACGCGAGAATATTATCAACTATGACGATGAGGGAGGCGGCGAGGACGATATGACCGCCTTTGATATAACGCCATTGCAAATACCAATCGGTGGCCCAATGCCGCCGGAATTGGCGCCCATGAAAATGCCAATTATGTGTAAGTATCCCAGTGAGCGAGAGAAAGAGAGAGAGAGAGAGTGAATGTTTTCCATTTTCAATTTTCCAACGATTCAATCAATTCAATTATCAGTTGAACTAAGTATTTTGCTAAATGGATTTTACAAGTGAAATTCCAATTGCAATTGGCAAATTCGAAAATACTCTCAGGGGCTGTTATACGAGCGAGTATAACAGTTTTTCCCGTTTTTTTTTTTGCAGTATTTACATTAGTGCAGCGCCACAAAGTATGCTCCACTTATTTGCTCAGCTGCAACAAATTGCAATTGGCGTAGTTTCTATAACCGATTTACACACATTATTTTCAGATCCCGTTATGCAACTAATGCCCGGCCAGGAGCCGAACGTGGGCATGTTCATTGAGGAGCATAAAAAGCGAGCCGATGGCGATCCGAATGCGCCGCCATTCGATGATTTGCGGAATTATGCGTACGAGGGAGGCGGCAGCACAGCCGGTTCGCTCAGCTCATTGGCCTCAGGTGGGTAACGTGTTCTACTACGTGTTCTACTTCCTTCATAGTTTGATTCAATAGAGTGTCCAGCTTATGCACCCAATATGCGGCAGTACAGTAATGCGTAGTTGCTGCCCCGAAAAGTAGGCTATAAAGTAGTGAGAAAATAATAGAGCGCACAGTGGGTCTAACTCATAATTGTGGTTATCTTCTTTCTACAGCGCGGAAAGTTGCTGAAACCGCCGAATATTGGGTGTGAAATTAAGAGACAAACATTTTTTAAAAGTAACCAAAACTTTGCATGGTATATTTGAATAAGAAAATGTTTGATACCCACCCTCACACTCCCTCTGAATATTCATTTGCAGGCACTGACGATGAGCAACAGGAGTACGATTATCTGGGCGCCTGGGGACCCCGATTCGATAAACTGGCCAATATGTACGGCCCGGAAGCGCCCAATCCGCATAATACCGAGTTGGAATTGTAAGTTGCCAGCCAAAACCAGAGACGAGACGAGTGAAAAGCCGAGCGAACTCAGCTAAGTAGCCACAAAAGTTGCATTTAATGTTCTACACGAAACAGTTGGGGACTGAAGATCCTCAGCTGCATCACACACACAAAGAAGCGCAACCAAAGAAGCATCCAGCAAGCGTTGGCAAAAACTCTTAAGTTAATCACAGGAAAAACAAAAATTATGATAACTCAAAATTGAAATCCAAAAAACAAAAAAAAAAGGGGAGGACAAATCTTCAAACACATGTGACGCAAAATGACATTTGTATAAATACTTCATCAGCATTTAAATTTAACAATTATTATAATTAATTTATTAAGTGTGTGTCGAGAACTATTTTCGGGTATTTTTTACTGCGTCAACGAGAGGGATGCAGCATCAAAAAAAAAAAAAAAAAATAGAAAGAGAAACGAAAGAATTGAGAATTAAGTAGAAGATTATGAAGATGTAGAAGAGGAGCATACCAAAGTTTAGTTTAGGCGAGTGTGCGTGAATCTTTATAAGTATATAGGTTTTGTGTGTGTTTGTGAACGAAGCGAAATGTTCTATTATCTATTTTGTTGTGCATATTTTCATTAGCTTAGGTTTGCCAAACTTGTAATTATTATAATTTAGGTTATGATTTAAGAATCTCCTTAGTTTCTAGGCTGACTCCACTGTACGACCTTGGGGGTCGCACATGATTCTCAGTTGCATTTAGCTTTTTAGTTCTTTTGATATTACGAAACTCAAACACACACACACACACACACACATACATTTACTTAAATGAGTATTAAATTGTTTTGACTTAAGGTTTACACTTAAACAATTAAACATAATTAAAATTTATATAAATGAATACCCAAAGACTGTTTTCGTTCCATCATAACAAGTACATATATACATACATACACGAACATAAGAAATATATACATACTATATAAATAAAATACGATTTTTAACTGAAACTGCGTACGTCGACCACGCCCACGCCCCCCTCCCACATCGTGTATCACTAAATTTAAATCCTTCATAACTGAAGCAGCAACTGTTTATTTCACAACAACAAGAACAGCAACAGCGAAAGGAAGAGGGAAAAGAAAATGAGACATACTTCGAAAGCAAAAAAAGAAAATGATCCTAAAATGATATTCTAAAACGAAACTCGGATGGACAGAAAGGGGTGTGTCTGGCAGTTGCTGGCGAGTAAAATGAGAATAAAATGAAAATTACCTTTAGATGAACTTAGCGCAATTGATATGATTAAATGGAATACTTCAAGAATACATTATATATATATATATAGATATATATATATTCTATATATAAAGAGAGTATTTTACATTGTATATATTATTAGTTTTAGCACGTAAAGCAAGTAATTAAAGCATACGAAATTGGTAGCAAAAACCTAAAGTCTTATTAAGTCATTTAAACTAGAGTCGAGATTAATGGATTGATTCGACCCCTAAGTCGAACACCACCCAAACTCATTTCATAAACGTAATAAATACTAGTATATATATGAATAAATAAATATATAAATATACATATATACATACTCTATTCGTACAAAACAGAAAAACAAAAACAGAACCCGAGAACGGAACCGAAACCGATACCGAAAACAAACCAACTGCATTTAAATAACCTTTTTCCACACGACAAAATACAAATAAATATATATATGAAATACAACAACTAGAAATACAACAACAGCAAATTGTTATTCGGATAGTTTTTCTTTCTGTTATTGTTTATTTATTTGTTTTTTTTTTGTGCCACAGGCTTTAAACATTCGCCCGAGCGCGCTATTAGGCGCAACAGCCAAATCCGCGAGTTGAGCCACAGTCACCGTTATGAGTGCAATTTAAAATAACACAAAAGCCCCCAGAACATACCCCTACACACACCCACAAATGGTTATTGTTTCATTTGTTCATACATGCATACATACAACAAAGTAGAATACCGTTATACCAGACGAGGCGAGCGCCATTTTGGGCGCCATTTTGCGGTTGCAATTCACGTTGATTTCGCTGTTGATTTTATGTGTTTTTGCATTGAGAAAGTCAGCCAAGTTAATCAATTTTTGAATTTCACATTGAAATGAACCGTAAGTACAGAATAAAATACCAACAACAAATATATAGAAGTACATAGTGCATAACTGAAATCATAGAGTTTTCCAGGCAAACGCCCATTCCTATTTAACACAATACAAAACAAACAAACAAAAATCCAGTTAATTATTTTACTTTTCCCACTAGGCAGGTACACGCAGCTTTCATTAGATCGTGACAAACCCCAAGAAAAAACAAAACAAAAAACGTACATGAAACCTAAACAAAACTGCAACAAGAGTTGACTATTGAAAAGTGCAAAGATTTTAACGTAATTGTTAAACCATACAGCGAAAAGATATTAAAAAAAAAAAAGAAAACAAAAACTAAGTAAAACTAAAAAACAAATGCAAATTTTGCTGTACTTAAAAAAGAATATGACAAAGGAATACATTTTAATGCACATTAACTGTTAAAATTAATGAGAAACTAATATCGCGATACAGAGTAGACGATTTTTCTATTGATTGCATAACAAAATCATTTATGGTAAATGCTTCTAGAGTACAGCAAGAGAAAATACACTTGAACACTGCCAATTTTCGATCTTGATTGTGGAAAACACTCAACGAATATTCGTTTCCGATTGCAGCTTCGTTTTCCTTTTTTTTTTTTTCTGTATTCCTTTTCGGAAATTATTCACTTAACATTCTGACTATAAATTTGCATTTATACAGCAGGCGTAACTGGCCACTTACACAGATTTTACTTTCAGACAGACAGACAGACAGCAGGCTATAGTTACCAGTACGATATTTTAAGATAAATGAAAAAATAAATACACAGCAACAGCAGCACACACTGAGAGAAAATATTAGCAAGAGCAAAAGGCGAGGCAAATTATATACTCATTTATACACATATTTGTTATATATTTTGTAACGTAAGTTAGAGGCATATACGAGTACATATACTATAAATAAATAAATAAATAATGCACAGACACTTCATATGGGATACACCACACACACACACACACACACACACTAACACTGACAGACAGACCGACCCACAGACAGAACTCTCAACATACTATTTGATAACTATGTATTTATAATGTATGCATTTTTTACCAACAACAACAACAAAAACAACAAGAACAAGCGAAAAACCCTCTTTATGAACACGCATCACATTAAGTCAAATGAGAAACAAAAACAAAAACAACAAACCCGAAAAGCGAACACAGAAAACCAAAAGCCGATTTCAAATGCAGTTTTAGATAAATTTGCATATATATAGTAAGTACATTATTATGTAAAATCACTAAAGAAAAAACAAAATACTAAAATAATAAAATACGAAAAGAGAAAACTAAAAGCGAAGAACGAAAACGAGATTTAAATAAATAACATGGAGAAAAAATGAGAAAAGGCAAAAAATAGTATTAAAATTTATGAATAAATTACGAGTAATATTAAAGAGTACACTGCAAGCGAAACTAAGTAATGAATTAATTATGAGTATCGAATCTCGGATCGAATCGAATCGAAGCTCTTGGCATGTTGCAATCCGCAATGCGAACTACACGATAAAATGATATGATGGTCGAGAATAAAGTTGAGAATTATGAAAATTATGCGGGAAATTCGTAGGCAGGAAACGATAATGATCGACTGCTAATTTGGGGGAGAAATCTTAAGTTAAGGCAAATCATATACACTGAAAAATCTCACACACACACTGATACATTTACATACACAGACAGACAAGACAAACAACAACAACAACAACTGCAATTATATTAAACAAAATTATTATAAAAGCAAAAAATGCAAAAAAAGAAAAGTGAAAACAAAAGAACTAAATAAAGAATCTGTAACGTTATATGGAAAACCAAACTGAAATTGCATTCTCAATTAAATCGGGATATGGAAGGTTACCCAAAAAACATGCTTAAAGTGTGTGCTTGAATATCTGTAAATTTATTCAGGGTAAGGCAAAAGGCGATTCCATAAACTGCAGCACTTAGGAAAAGATTCCTCGATTTATTTGTTGTAAACACAACAAGAACAACAACAAGAGGGACAGCTGCGCGTTTAACAACCTGCAGTAAAAAAAGGCAAACAGCGAAAATCGAAGGAAAATGGGGGAAAAACAAAAAAAAAAAAAACGAATCCATGGGCTAAGTGAACTGCCTGCCCAGTGCCCCATAAAGTTTGCTCCAGCAAAATCAATACAATTTGCCATACACCCGAGGGTCAATAACTAGAAATTTTTACTGCAAATGAGCTAGGCGAGAAATATGGCAAACTTATTAGATAAGATGAACGAGTCGAGCTGCGAAGGATTCATAAATAAAGACGGGCAAAATATCCTGTAGTCGAGAGAGTCTGAAAAGGTTTGCAATGGACAATGGATTTCCAAGAAAAACAATTAAAATGCAGACTGAGCAAGTTATTAGATTTCAGAAGTTTGTATATTCTTCTTAAACAGTTGCCCTCGTTTCCCATTTATTTTCCATTTTTATACAGGGTATAAAGGCAATAAAGGGTTAATCCATCCAAAAGCTGCGATATTTGTTTGGCTAAAAATAGTTAAGGCAAATTGCGGCTTTAAATTATTGTGCCGCATTAGTCATTCAGCTGGTCGATGTGCAACTTGTCGTATACGCAATTTGTTTGCTGCTTTAAACAATTGCCAGAACGTGCGACAAGCCATTGCGAGCGGGATTGGCTGTGTGGCATATAATGTTGTTGTTGTTGTAGTTCGGGTGGGGCCGGAGGTGGGTCGCGAAGATAAATGTTCAACAGGGAGCAATAATATTGTAAATTTGATGCTTCATTGGCGCAGCAGCAGAGAGTCCCGTTTATTATATTTGTTTTGTGGCTGCGCATGGATTTTATTCCTCCTCCCTTCCCCCTAACTCTGCTGCTTTGCAACCTTTGCCTATAAAAATGCCAAAATGAAGTCGCAGAGGGCCAAATCCATTCAAAAAGGCAGCGCTGTTCTCTCTCTCTTTTTTTTGTACTTTTCGTTAGCAATTTTCAAAAAGAATGCGACAAGGAAAACCCACACAATATTTGCTTTGGAATTTCAGCCGTGGGGCCAAAAGATTTTACATACAATCCGTGCCGAGAGCACTCGTGTGTGTGTGTGTGTGTGTGGGAGTGTGTGTGAAGAAGAAGAGGGGGAATACTGGCAGAGGGACTGTGTTTATTTGTAGATGGTGTTGGCTTTATTTGCTGATAGTGCAACAAACAAACTCAAAGTAAACCAAATAAATAGGATATTTATAATGCTGCTGCTTCTCTCAGGTTTGGCCTCGGGTTGTTTGGCTCTCTCTCTATGGGTTCTCGCTTTGTTCTCGGGTCAGGTGGAGTAGAGATCCCGCTTGTTGTGTCAGCTGATGAAAGATAACAAGAAGCTGCATAAATATTTGCATGCCATCGCCTTGAAGTCGTCTCTGGCTGAGATTATGGACTTACTCACTTGTTGTATGGACTGCTTCACAGTCTTTTAAGTACTATATTGTGATTTTAATGAAATTTCTTCTAAATTTCGATTAACTGACACGCTGCCCTGGAATGTGCTGCCTCCCTTCGCCCCTGCCTCTTAAAACAAATCCAAGAAAAGCGAATTCCTGCCTGCCAAAATTGCAGACAACACACACATGCTCCCTCAGCCATTTGCCTGTTCATTTCCCTTCGCTTTCTCTTTTCGTTTTTCTCGTTTTTTCTCCGCTTTTCTTGCTCATCTAACATATTTCAATATTTTGCCAACATGTCACACAGACGACATTCATTTCCCATAGTCAACACGCACAATTTGTCGCTTTCAAATGAAATGAAATGCTTGAGGAGAACAAGAGAGCACAACACAAACAAGTGAAAGTGGCTGATCGACGGGGGAATACCCTAGCCAATCACTACTATATTATACTTCAAAGATACAGCCCAGTCTCAAGCTACCCCACTTAGGTAGTTCCCTTTTACAGGGCACTCGAAATCGGTTAAAATTGAATTGCATTTGCTATACCGGAAAATCCTTCAAAGCGATGATACATGTGTGAATGTTGAACATGCCCGACTACTGGCTACCCTGTAAGCAAGATAGGGAGCTGATGTGGGATGAATCTAGCATACCCTATGCCTGCCGAGGGCTGAGGATATTTAGAAAACGAAACATGTTTCAACCCAAAAGCGAAAATCAACACATGTCACAGATAGAGAGATAGACAGAGAGAGAGAGAGAGACAGAGAGAGAGAGAGAGAGAGGGCAGAGGGACTAGAGAGTGGGACAGAGCTAGCTCGAGGCCGGTTGTAGAAAGGGGCGTGGCGCTGTTTAACTAGAGACACACGAGCCGTGCGTGGGCCCCAAACACGGAAATACTTAAAAGCAAAGGACAACAGCAAAGGCAGCCAAGGAGGAACAACAGACGAAAAGGAACCGAAATTTCATTTGATTTCGGTCCCTCGAAATGTTTGAACAAGGACAATTTCACCAGCAATCATACACTCGATAGGGCGGAGGGGGGCCAGACTTCCCTTTGCCATTTCGGTTCGCCTCGTTAAGGCCAACTTGTCAGTCAATCAAAGGTCAAGGGTTACGCTACAGTTGTGACCCACAGAAAGGGACAGAAAGGGAATTAGATAAATAGCGCTGCAAACATATTAAATTTTGTGGCTACAAATTACTTAATGAATGCGAACCCACACAGACATATGCAAATACTTATTTTAAGCCCTTCAATCTGTTGGAAAAAAGTAAAAGGAAATGGAGGCCAAAGCGGAAGCGGAAGCGTAACTAGAAACCCGCAGTAGTTGAGGCTCTTTATGTGGCGACAAAATTTGCATTACAAGTTGCCCGATAGGAGACGTGGCACGAGTCTAGGGATGTGTCGTGCAGGTCGTGACACGAGATCAGCTGCAAATCAAAGTTTTAATCGGGTATGATAAACTTTTTTAATTTAAATTTAAGACTAGTATATAAAAGATATATATAAAAGTATATATATAAAGTTTTAATATTATTTTATATTTATATACAGACTCCAACTACCCATCTCTAGGCCCATAACCTCATCAAAATATGCACAACTTAATTGTGCCCAAAGAGTTTTCTGGGTGATTTGTGCCCTAAGCTCGTTTTAATTGCATGCCAAAGTTCCCAACCGAGATTTGCCCACTTGACCCGCTCTACGCACACATATTACACATATCAAGCGGTTAACCGCTATTTGTAATATTAATTGGTGTCTTTGTCTATCACACACACACACACACACACACACACGCTCCACACGAACTGTCCGCAGTGCGTGCTGTAAATCTTGAACGTTTATTAGATTCTCGTGACTTTGGAGTGCGGCAGATAAATGTCTTAGTGTCGGGATTTGTATACTATCCAATTTTATGAAATAGATTAAATTACTCGGCCACCGCAGTGTGCTGCCACTTGGCATTTAAACCATTTAACCATTTGAGACATTTGAGCCATTTAAACCTATATAAACCATTTGCCAGCCATGAGAAATTATCAGCTGCACTGACAGAGTCCTGTACTAAGCCAATTGCATAAGGTACTAAAATGCGGCGTGGATTCATTTGCGGCTTCTCAGCTGGCAAAGCTCAGAGAGAGTGCTCCTAAGTACCCCGAATAAACCTAATGCAATTTAATTGGGTTGCTCGCAAATCTGTGTAAGCTATGATATGTGCTGCCCTGTAATTTATAGAAATGCAAGTTGAGAGGGATTCAGAGATAAGCCAGGGATGCAAAATTACAGATAAGTTACTTATCAAGCTGAAAATGGAGATCGAAAGTGCATGGGCATAATTAATCATATTTTCAAGGAATTTTCAAATTTCTGAAGAGATATCAAGTATCATTTGCACTAAATTGGCCTTTTATAGTCTGCTTTCCTCTCCTGGCTCTCCCTTTCTTTATAGCATAATTATCACTTGCTTAAGAGATATGTATATATGTTTCATATGCACTTATATGCTGCCTGACGAACTTCCTTGAATTGATTAATCGCCTCATTTAATTACCATCTCGTATGTCGAATTATATTTCCGTTTGTGCTCAACGTCAAAGTTAAGAAAATGCATTTTCCGGTTTGGCCAAGGTGTTGAGTTCACACGCAAGATAATTGTTTTTTTCACTCCCCCTCCCCCACTCTCTTCCCCCTGCTCGATGAAAACAATTACAGTTAAAGTTACGAGCCAAAAAGAGAGAAGAAGAAGAAAAGTTTAATTTGCACGCATAATTCTCTCCCTGGCAGTTATTAACTTTTGTTTCAGCAATTCATTTGGCTTCGTTCGAGGAATATGCAGATATCAAGCACATATGCACACATGTGTGTGTGTGTGTGTGTGTGTGCCCGCATACAGCTGCAGTTGAGACTGGCTGGCCAGGAGAGTTTCATGCTTTATGGGAATTAATCAGCGCAATTATGACAGCGGGCAATATAATTTACCAAATGAAAAACGCTACTGCTGCACAGTGGGGCAAAAGCAGCTGCAGGTATGTACACATTTCCCTGGGCGTGGCTGGCATCGAGTGGCGACCCTTAAGTGGTTTTTCTCGTGGAAACTTACGAGTTTCCCAGCGAGTCAATTAAAGAACGCATAACTTGCAGTTTTTCCATAATATTCTCATTAAGTTTGCCCGCGTTGCCACGTTGTCTTTCGGCACCGCATCCATTTAACATAAATACACAATGACAACACACACACACACACACTCGAACACACACATACAAACATATATGGCTGGGCGGGCAGACACTTGAGTGAAATTGGCAACGTTCTCTTTGCGCAACGCTGAGGCAAATGAATTTTACACATTTTTTATTTGAGTGCCAAGCGGCGGGTTGTGCCTCCTCCCCATTCCCCCCTCTTCTCCTGGCACAGGCATTTATTATGTCCTTTCAGCGCGTTCCTGCAGTAGACCATGTCAAAAGCACCGCCAAAGAGTTTATCAGCCTGCAACGTTGCCCAATCCCCAGCTGCATCCTCCCCTCCTGCTTCCACTCGAGAGTTGCTTTTCCCATTGATATAACGATGGCGTCGTCTGCTGTTCCCGTTGTCGTTCTCTCAAGTGTTGTTGTTGCCTCCCCTTGTTGTTGTACACACACACACACACACACACACACACACACACACGCACACGCAGCTGGACAACACTCACGCATTTGCACTCTTTCATTAAAATTTGTGCGCTGTTGGCTTTTATTAAATGAATATCCATGTGCGTTCACTTTGCTTCACTGCCCCTCCCCCGCCCTCTCCCAACTATCCTGGGTAGTATCCGTATCCCCTTTCGCCATAGTCATCCCTTCTCAACAGGAAACCTCTGCCTCTGCCTGCAATCAGAAATCGTAACAAAGTTTCCACATTCAAATTACTCGCAGATTTCCAGTTGCAACCCTCTCCCTCCCTCTCCCTACCAATTGCCAAGCTTGTCTTTAAACTAATTGATCTATTAGGCCGGCTGGAATTTGTCTTCATATGTGTACAAAGTAATTGACAGCCCATACAGTCCATATTATACCGAAATATGTTTTCTAGTATTTATGTTGCCGTTACTCTTGATAAATGAACGTATTAGGCTTGCTTATTTATCTCTCATTCCCCCAAAATTGTGGCTTTATTTACCTTTTTTTTGGGATTTTCTGGCAAATATATTTTTTTCTATATTTACACCCTGGCCTTGTACCCTCATTTTACACCGATCGTAACTTTCTTAAAAATCATACGATTTTCACGTGGAATGACATTTTGTTCATGTTTTAACAACCTGAGTGATTCTCCATTTAAAAAGTAGTAAAATGGATATTTTGAAATTTTTCGATATCTTGGAAATTTAGACAATAGTCCCCCCTGTAATATTTCAACAAAATTTTTTTTTCAAAATTTTAAATCGCGAACTTTTCATTTTAATCGATTGCGGAGGTCAAAATTAGTACTAAACAATTGTTTAAATCGATTTTAAACGATACTTAATTTTGGCCCAAAAAACATGTCGAAGTGGTTCAAAAATTAGACATGTCACATACTCAACAGGCCTGGTACTCCAACTTACATCGATCGTAACTTTCTTAAAAATCATACGAATTTAACGCGGAATGACATTTTGTTCATGTTTTAACAACCTGAGTAATTCTCCATTTAAAAAAAAAAACAGAATGGATATTTTGAAATTTTTCGATATCTTGGAAATTTAGACAATAGTCCCCCCTGTAATAATTCAACAAAATTTTTTTTTCAAAATTTTAAATCGCGAATTTTTGATTTTAATCGATTGCGGAGGTCAAAATTAGTACTAAACAATTGTTTAAATCGATTTTAAACGATACTTAATTTTGGGCCTAAAAACATGTCGAAGTACTCCAAAAATTAGACATGTCACACACTCAACAGGCCTGGTACTCCAACTTACATCGATCGTAACTTTCTTAAAAATCATACGAATTTCACGCGGAATGACATTTTGTTCATGTTTTAACAACCTAAGTGATTCTACATTTAAAATAAAGCATAAAAGATATTTTGAAATTTTTAGATTTTTAACATGTACACCAACAGGCCGGTCCCAACTCATCGATCAACTTTTTAAAAATCAACGCCTACATTTGTTATGATTGAAAAAAATAAAAATATTTTTAAATTTTTAATTTTTTAAATTTAACAGAGATTGAAAAAAATTTTTTTTTTAAGAGCGAGTAAGCCATATGTTTTAAATTATAAGTGTGAAGGGTATTTTACTGTCGGGCACGCTTGACTGTAGCCTTATCGACTTGTTTTTATTTTTTATTTGAAAAGCTTTCCGCCTCCCCCTTTGGGCATGGAAATCGCCATTGTAATCAACTTCGCTCAGGTGTAGCAGGAACTGCGTGACATCTCGCTAGGCGGATGTGCACAATTTTTCGAAATTGTGAATATCACGTAAATTTCATTAACAATACACGCCAGCAACAACAACAACAACAATTACAGGGGCTGCAACAGCAACAACAAAACACAAAGCAATAAAAATAATAATAACAATAATTGCAACGATATTTAATTGTGCTTGTGTCGCTGTGCCAAAAAGCAGCGGAAGTTCCACACACACACATACACACGCACACAGGCAGCGCATAAAAATCACACACACACACATACATCTGCACGCATGTGTGTCACAATGCGCACAAGGTGCAAAAGGATATGCGCCATGAAATCCATGTGCTTTTAATGTTGAAAAATGAGTTTGTGAGCACGTCGTATAAGCGACCCCTCTCTACCCCCCCTCTACAGCAGCCCATGCACTTTGTGTGTGCAGCGAAGCAATTTGCCGTATGAAACGGGTCAGGTCAGTGGCGCGGGCCCCTCTCGCACTCGCACTCGCAGCCGGAAAGTATGCAGCACTTTGCCAAAGTTGCCTTTCAGCTGCGTTGTTGCTGCTGCTGCTGTTGCTGTTGTTGTTGTTGTTGTTGTTGTAGTTATTGCTGCTGCTGTAGTTCAATATATGCACTGTGCATGCCTTGGCCACTGCCCCTCGCCCCTCCCAAGTCATTAAGCCAGCACATGCATAGGTGTGCGTGTGCGTGTGTGTGTGTTGTTTCCTGCTCGCTTGCGTTTTTGCCACTCTTGCCACACATTTAATTGAAGGAAATTAGTTTTAAGTGGCCTTAGCATTTTACGTAGTGGCCAAGCTTGGCCAACTGCAACAGAAAAGCAAAAACAGAAAGCAAAATTAAAGAAAATTAACCGAATCAAATTATCTGTCTGTCGCTGCACATTGTGTTTTTCATTTGGCAAGTTTGCGAAAATTGTCAGGTATTTTTTGGGGGGGCCAACAAAGCGTTGTTTGCTGCCAGCCTTAAGTGCTTATGCAGTGCAAATTGAGCATAGACGACTATGGAATATCCTTAATTAAAAAAATATATTTTTAATATGCATATTTTCGTATTTTGGCTACACTAAAAGTAATATATATTTTGCTTAATATACAAAAAACTATTTGAAATAAAAACTGCAAAAATTTAATTTATTTAAATTTATAAAATTAAATTAAATTTATTTTCTATACAAAAAAGATTTCCAAAGGTATTTGTGATATCTTAAGAAAGTCTTAATGACTTATTTTTCTCACCTACATTTATTTATTCACGCTCTATATACCCCTTACTGACTCATTCCCCTTGGGCGCAGGGTATCAAGATCAATTCAAGCAGCAAGTGCGACCACTTGGGAATCGGGAATCTACAGAATCAGAAGGCAGTATAACGACGACAAGGAAGCTGGCACTATAAGCGATAAATTGTATATATATATAGTTATTTACCTGCTGCGTTTATTTCCGTTTCCGTTTGGCGTTTGGCGACGCCATCGCTGCCACTCGTTGCGGCTTATTGATTTCTGCTGCTGCCGCTTCTGCTGCTGTGGCACATGTGCGAATTGAAATAGTTATGACACGCTGATAGAGTGAGGGAATGCTGGGGGCAAGTGGGTAAGGGGGAAGGGGAAACGAAGCGATAGTGCGTGCGCGAGAGAACGCCAAATTACCATATAAATGGATTACAGGCAGCTGCTGCTGCTGCTGCTGGTGGGAAAAGGGTTGGCAAAATGCAAAAATCAGCAGCAGCAGCAGCAGCAGCGGCAGCAAGACGGAGCTGGCAGCGGGATCAGGCAGCTGGAACCGAGGCAGTCATTCAGTCAGCCAGGCAGCTCCACAAAACGTTTTTCCAATTTGCCAAACGGAAATCATTTTCTTATTATAGTTGCAGCCACAGCTGCAACATCATCATTATCGCCATCAAGCCGCACTTTAGCTGCCACATCCCCCCCTCCCCCCCAACCCTTTGGCTGCAACTGTGCTGATTAGCTGCTTGGCACATTAGCAACACTTTTACTGTCAACTCAAAAGGAATTATGAGACTTCCCTCCCTCCTTGTCCCTCTCCCCCAGCCTGTGCCCCGCCGGAAGCCATCGGTTTGCTTTGCAGCTGCGGAAATTGCCGCAGTAAGCGACAGCCAACAAATCACACAGCCAGCCCGCAAAGGAACACGAATACGCCTGTGAATATGAGTGTGAGTGTGAGTTCGAGTGTGAGTGTGAGTGTGAGCATAAGTATTTATGATAGCTCCCACTGTGCAAGTTTTGGGGCGAAATGCAGTCGAGAGGAAATGAATGCACAACTCGGCGAGCATAAAATACCAAGAACGAGCACGACGAAGGAGTACGAGTACTTTTGAATAACTCGAAAGTAATCGCAGATTTTGCAATTTAATTTGCTTCATTCGATGTGGAAATGTTGGGGGAATTAATTGTTAAAGTTTCCTTGGATTGCTGTGGATTTAGTGTAGTTTTAGAGACACTTTATAGACTCAAATGGAATGAAAAAAAATTTAGAGAGATGTATTTAAAATATAAAATAAACACACTAAGTAATTGAGCTTAAAAATTGATTAATAATTTAAAATAAATAAGTACCGTATTTATATAAATATTTTTCTTATTAATTTTTCTACATTTGGCAAACATTTTATTTATTTATTTTATTTAACGTCAACTCAGCCAGTCGACTTGAAATTAAAATAAGATTTTTATTTTTAAATTCAATAAAATTAAGATTATTATATATATAAATACCCCCTAAACCAAAGCGAGGCTTCTCATGTGATTTGGCACCAGCAAATCCTTTGTCTTTGTGAGTACACTCAGTACATACGAGTGCAATTTGTGAGTGTATTCAAGTTCATTTTGCGCGCAACAACAAAATCAACTGCAAATGGAGCAAGCAGCGGGGAATAAACTAATAAATTATTAATAAATTTAATTAGTTTTGTGTATTCATGACTGCCGCACACACACACACACACACACACATATGGAAGACACCTACACACACACATACATGCTTGCTTTGGCTTTGCATTAAAATGGATTTTTGAACCCTTGAAATATGGAGGGTATTCAGTAACATTGTAATTGCAACTCTAGTTGCTGTTGGTGTTGTTGTTGTTGCTGCTGTTGTTGTTGTTGTTGTCGCCCCCGTGTTGCTGTTGTTGTTTTGCAGCTGCGAAAACTAATTTAAAACATTTTAACACTTGTTTTGCAACTCTGTAGTAATGCCACGTGTTGTTGTTGTTGTTGCCACAATTTTATTAGATCTGGCCAGCGGGTACAGGTTTCCATTTTGGGCATTATTATTACACACATTATCCGGCTGCCGTTCCTACTCCCTGCCAGACACACTCTCTCTCTCCCTCTCTCTCTCTCTCTCTCTCTCTCTCTCAGTCCTTTTACCGAGGCTAAGCCTCGTTATTTGTTTTCGGCTGTTTTCGTGTTTTTATTGCCAAAACATTTGTTCAAATAACGAGAGCAATAAGAGCAACAACAACAGCAACAAAAAGGGGATACCACATAAAATATGTATTTCGCTTTTATGGAGTTTTAATTTGTTTTGTCGCCGAAAACACTTCGCCAAGGCGTGGCAACTCTCTTGGCCTTGGCCAATATCAGATTCAAGCTAAAACATTCGAAAAGTGTAATTACCCAAATGGCGTTATAATTTAGACGAGCAGCAAGTGCCGAGTGAAAATGGGTTAGAAAGAGTGAGAGAGAGAGTGTGGAGGGGGAACGGAAACGGAAATGGGAAACACTTGAGTAGTTGGCAACACTTTTAATTTGTTTCGCAGACTTCTAAATCGATTTATAAGGTTTGTTTTGAGATTATTATGTTTGGGGTAGGGCAAGGGCTGCCAACTGATTTAATTATTAGGGATTGGCAGGGCAGAAGCAGCACAGAGAGAGACAGAGAGAGAGAGAGAGAGAGAGTGCTACAGCTGAAAGTTGCTTAAAGAGCAGACAGAGCGAGAGAGAGATAGATAGGCCCGCATAATTATACGAAAAAATAATTAGATTTTTCCGCTGCTTTATGAAATTGGAAATTTGCTGAACTGATGGAAAATCAGTGAATAAGAAAAACTCAAATCTCACTGCAATTTGAATGCATTATGCATGTATATAGGAACTGAAACAACGCACATCACTTCGACATTTGTTGCGATAATCCATGCCAAATATGAAAAATAATATTGAAATTTATGCACAGTTATATGCCAAACCAACTGGCATCCCCCTCTTCCCCCTTCCCACCCAGCGCATATAAATTACGAAGGGGGAAAAACGTGAGCTAAACTCGCAATTCGCAATTCACAATTGAAATATGTTTTGCAAAATTCCCCGGCAAATTTGGTGCACATTAAAATTGGGACAACATGTGCGCGGAGCCTTTTGCTGCAATAAATTTCAGTGATTTACGAGCGGGAGGGGGGGAGGAGAAGGGAGTAAAAGGGAGTAGAGCACGCTTAACTAAGTAAATAAATGTTGCAAGCACTTGGCTAAGCTGCACTTTAAGGCGCCAAGTTGCAAGAGAGACAGAGAGAGAGTAAGAGAAAGAGAGAGAGAGAGAGACAGAGAGAGGGAGAGAGAGAGTTTTGCCATAGCTCGAAGGGTTTTTTTGGTCTTTTCCCACAGATGAATTAGGCATACGACATATGCCAGGAATCTGAATAATGCATTAGCCCAGCGCGACCTCAACAGGTGTGTCTACCCGCGAGTGAGAGTGTGTGTGTGTGTGTGTGTATAGCAAAAGCTTTTAGCGCCTAAGGCTATGCAAGGCACACACACACACACACTCACAGAAAGTTGCACGTTGCAAGTTGCACGTTGCATTTGGTATGCAAAAAGTGCACTTGTCATTAGCCTCAGTTTGCCTTGCCAAGTGCTGCAATCTCGGTCTCCGACTCTGCCACATGCCACACACACACACACACATACCACACACACACACACTCATGCGCACTGTGCAACCCTCCAGTAATCTTTGGCAAAAAGTTTGCGCATTAAGTCGACGCTGATACTCGAAAAACTATTATAGAAAAATATTTCTCCAAGCTCGGCTACTTTTACATTGTATTAGCTGTCAGTGTCCATGTGTGTGTGTGTGTGAGTGTGCGTGAGTGGCTGTGTGTGCGTGTGTGCATGCGTGCTGCAATGAACTCGCAATTGACAGCCAACAGAGGCAGCCCCCCTCGGGCGGGCAGTCATGTGTGTGGGCGTGACTGGGCAAAGTTGCCACAGCCCTATGGCAAATACTATTGCAGCCATATGTGTGTGGGTGTGTGTGTGTGCAACATCTAAGCCAGAGGCGTCGCACTGTGTCTCTCTGGTTTTCATATACTAAGAAGTCCCTGCGATCTTCCTGAGAGTTTTAGCCTGAAGAAACCGGATTTTTTTTAGGAAATTTTCGATGGAAATTTAAATTGAAAAATATATGAATTATTCGTAGGAGAGCTTTAGTTTTGGCTTCATTTTAAATTGCCGTACAGCCTGTAAGTATGCAACATTTATTTTGATTTGATTTTATTTTTTTATTATTATTTTTTGATTTTTTTAAGCTTTTAAATTTAGAAAATCATTATTATTAGTTATTTATAATTAATAAATATATAATATATTTAATTTAATTTGTAGCTCATACAAAGTGCTTACAAATACCGTTGTTACATAAATTCGTTTTTTTTTACATAAAACATGTTTAAAAATGAAAAAATTAAAAGCATTATTTTAAAAACAAAGACGATAAAATTATGGCGACATAATTTAATGTTAAAGTTTCAGTTCGTGTGACAGTCAATATGCGTCAGGCAAAGAGGTTAGAAATCGTGAAAAACAGAATGATATTGGATGATATAAGTAGGTTAGGTGACGGATTTTCATTATTGCAAAGCCCCATGGGTGGATTGACCATAAGCGCAACGTGTGACCATTCAAAGGAGTGTTTGGCGATGTTAAGCAATTTTGCGCCGTTGTTACCGAGACAAAAAAGGAACCCCCCCACCCCCCCAGAAACCAAAGAACAACAAGACAGTGGGTTTCTCGGGTGAACGTGCACAAAGAAGGCCAAGGTGGGTCTGTCGGCCAACAAGGTCATGGCCACAGTTTTTGGGATGCACAAGGTATCATTCACATCGATTACCTTGAAAGGGTAAAACGATCACCGGCGAATATTATTCAGACTTTGGATTCGATATTGATTTGAAGCAGAAACGACCGCATTTAAAAAAGCTGTTCCATCAGGACAATGCAGGGTGCAACGTGTGTAGTCAGCATGGCAAAATTTCAAAATTGGGCTACGAACTGCTACCCCATCCAGCATATTCTCCAGATTTAGCCCCCTGTGACTATTTTTGTTTCCAAACATGAAGAAATGGCTCGGCGGTAAGAGATTCGGGTCAAATGAAGAGGTCATCAAGAAACAAACGACTATTTTGAGGGCCTTGAAAACTATTATTGGAAGGAATAAAAATGGAAAAACGCTGGACTAAATGTATAGACTAAAAGGAGATTATGTTGAAAATAAAACGCTTCTTACGAAAAAATATATTTTATTCAAAAGTCACGGACTATCAAACGACCCGTATATTTTTAATTGAATCCCTCTCCAACTGGTACCACTGTGCACTGTCATTGTATTTGTTTTATTTTTTTCGGGCATAACATAGATCGGAACTCAATAGATGAAACTCCCAGGCAGCGCAACGCATTGCATTCCCGCAACGTCACTGGAACGCAATTCCCAGCTCGGTTTGCAGCTGCAGCGGCCATCTTTGTTGTTGTTGTTGTTACTGCACACACACACACACACACACACACACACATGCTACTGCAGCCTGGTTGTATTTTCAGCTTAGTTAACACAAAGGCATATTTACTTTTTTTAGCCCAAGTTGCTTGCATAAAATTTGATAAATTCCAGAGCCAAAGCCCATGCTGGGAGAGCTCCCGACTCAAGCTCAGTGACTGACAGCAAATCCAATAAAGAATGTGTGTGCGGAGAGAGAGTGTGTGTGTGTGTGTGTGCGGGTGTGCGTGTGTGTGCCAAGGTATCAGCATGCCAATGCGGTCAAAAGTTAAAAAGGCTGAGTGCTTTAGCTGGCAAAAATTACGAAACCAGCTTTTTAGGGATTTTTGCGTTGGCTAAAACTGTTTTAGTTATTGCAATCGAGTTTGGGTAGACTATGGGAAGACTTTGCCACTTTGTGGTTATTTAAAATTTGCTAGCCCTGCCACTTCCCCCCCCACCCCTTATTCCTTGCACATAAGATCAGAGCATTTTATTTTAGCTTAAATTGAAAGTTGTTATTGGATATGGCCGAAGCAATTTTCACATGCTCAGCAGCTCACAGATTTAAAGGGAACTTGCCTTGAAATTTATATGGCTTCCAGTAAACCCCTTTTCCCTTTTCACTGCCCACGCCCCTGCCCACACACACACACACTGCATTGAAGTTCAACCAACTGTTGCCCCGGTGATATGTAACTTGTCAAAAGTTTGTTGACGCGCAGATTAAACGCCGTCTGGAGCAACATGTAGATGCCCTGCAAAGGGATGGATCATTTATCAAGCAGAGTCAGCGATGTGTGTGTGTGTGTGTTGTGTGTGTGTCTGTCTTAACCCCGACATAGTTCACCTGCTGCGTAGGTGCATGATGAGCAGAAAGAAAACATTTATGACTCAGTGTTGAGTTCATTATGAGCAGGCTGACTGCCTTCATTGTTGCATGATGAGGTGTGCTGTGAGCCCAAGAGAGTTTGAGATTTCCAGGGGATTTACAGTTGTTGTAAGTTTGTTAATGACTTTGCAAGCGAAATTTGCAAATAATAATGTTCTCAAATAGAATAAATAATGTGTTAAACAATATGCAGAGAATATGTAGTTGAACAATTTATTACAAACTACAAATAAATGCACAGAAATACAAATTATATTTTACTTTACTACTCTTCTCTCTCTCTCTCTCTCTCTCTCTCTCTCTCTCTCTCTTGTTCTTCATTAAATAACCATGCATTCAATTAATTTAATAATATATTTTAGTTTATTAAGCCCAAATTGCTGCTGTATCTCAAAGACAACTCACATTCCCCTCGCCCTGCCCACAGCTTGTGCTGCCATCAAGAGAATATATGAAGTATATGAAGCCGTCTGCTTGCCATTATGGCCAAAAGAGCCAGTGTGCCATTGTTTGGGCCAAGACAAAGCCAAAGCCACAGACAGCTGCTGGGCGGCTTCATGCTGTGTTAGTTGATTAAGTTCTTCTTCGAGGCTGGAGCAGCAGCTGAGCCACGCAGCATAACGTGAATTAGTGAGCTCAAGGTGAGGCTGCTGAGGCTGGTAAGGATGCTGAGGCTCGTGTCCTTGAGGTGCTTCGATGCGGCAACGTTACAAATCACAACAATCATGCGCGTTCAATTGCGCATATTGATTGTCGGGCATAATGGGCGACAATCGCAACGTTGCGGATGCTTGATAAGTATGGGGGGCATGGGGCATGGGGCATGGGGCATGGTTGATGAAGGATGCGACTGAGGACAGTACAGTGGGTGCTATTGGTGTTGATTACGGTTACAGGTCACATAGCAAAGCGCACACCCATCCCCGCCCCGTCTCGAGTCCGTTATGTCTACTTTTATGCTTGACACGACTGCTTGGCCTTGTCACAGTTGTTGCTGCTGCTGCTGCTGCTGCTGCTGCTGTAGTTGTTACTGTGGCTGCTGCCGACTCGGTTGTCATTTGTCTGTGTCAGCGCGTGTATTCCCAGGCAGTTGGAACGAGCAAGGACGAGGCCCATCCATCTCACAGTCGTGCGAAGCGTCTAACATTGTCGCGCTGCTGTCTGCTGCTGTCTTTAAGCGGAAGCAAGGGGTTTCCAGACCCAGATGCGGGTGTATGGGTGTGCGTGTGTGTAATTGTGCGCACCATGGGTAGCCTCGTTTGTCATTGTAAATTATACGGTTAAATTGTACGTATGCCTGATTCTGCTCGCTTCCTCTCTGCACCCCTTTCCTTCCCCTTCCCTTTCCCTTTCCCTTTCCAGTTGCGTGTAGTTTTCACACGACAAGTTTGTTTCTTTAGGACTATCATGCTGTGCCCTGTGCTCCTAACTAAGCCATCCAAGTACCAGAACTACGGGTCAACTGAATATTCATATAGATATGCAGCGAAATAAAACTGGCTTAGCCCAATTTCCTCTCTCGGCACTCGCCAGCAATTTCCATAACCTTGCACATGTGTTGCAGTCGAAAAAAAAAATGAGAAATACTAGACGAGAATATTTAATATATGCATTTATATATGTATTTCTATATCTGCCAGGGTCCAGCTGAAGTCGGACCAAAGCTAAATCTAAATGCAGAAAAAAAGCAAATGAAATAAGAAGTAAAAGTGGCGCATCAAATAAAATTGCAAAAGCTGAAACAAGTGCAAGATGGGAGGGAAAAAAAGGGAAACATTCGAAAAGAGTCAAATTTGCCATGCCCTAACAAATAAATAAGTAATGGAAATTAATTTATTGCATAAATAAAATAATAGAGTAAATTACTCATACACCTGAATATTTTTAATAGTTTTTCTTTTTTTTATTAATTAATTAAGATATATAATAGTATATCACTTTTCCTAAAATGCATATAATATTGTTTATTTATACATTGCTCTCAAAAGTATGCTACATTTATTTTACACAAGCCAAAGCCAAGGCTCATGTTGCAATTTCTCGCTGCGCTGAAAAGTATGCTATGAAAAATTTGTGTTTCGTTTCCTTCTGCAGTCATGCCCCAATCGGCAGGGTATTAAGAGTATTATGCAACAGACTATGACCTTTAGGTTGTTAGCTATGCCAGAGTCGAGTATTTGTTTTTATTATTATGAATAAACTGCGCACTAACATTTGCATTTTTCACCCCCCCTCACACCCGTTCCCCGTGCCCCTGGCACGCATCTCGTTGCGCATATGAAAGCGTATTTCAACCAACATTTTAGAAAGGGATTTATTAAATTTTTGCAGTTTGGCTGCAATAATTAAATGAACGCGCGCCGTACATTACTTAAAGCCGAGCTTTTTAATTAACTCACACACACACACACACTGCACTGGAATTTCTTGTTTTAAGCTGGCAAAAATCCTGCTAGAAAATTGCAGTAGTACCTCCTGTGTCGAGCGGCATTTGATGAATTTATCTCCATCATATACATGAACAAAAATTCACTTTTCTCTGCTCCATCTTTTACTCTTTGTTCGTGTTTTCGTGTGACTTTTTCAGCACTTTCTGTCTGGCTTTTTGTGTAGAAATTCTGCACTGTCTGTGGCAGTAATATCATAAAGTCATTTAAGCTTATAAATTGCACTTTTATTCCTCTGCCTCAACACGTACGACAACAGAATAATGTGTTGCTACGACAACTTTGTGCAACACACTATGAGGTATATTAGTAAATATGAAAAACAGAGTCTGATTAGAATTGCGTCCGTTTCTGTCTCTGTTTGGTTGCCTAAGCAAGTGACCCAGGGGAGGGGCCCCCCTAAAGGGACAGGCTAATTAACACAGCAGGCTGCACAGTTGGTCTGTAGAATTATGCATTAATAACCCCAGCATGCAACGACAACAGGCTCATTTGGCAGAGAGAGAGAGAGAGAGAGAGAGGCAGAGTGCTTTGCATACTTTTAGGCGTGCAAACAACAAAATACAATGTGTGTGTGTGTGTGTGTGGAGTTGTAAATTTATGAGTTTGCCTGCGTTTCCTGCATTGACATTTACTTGCGGTTATTACCGATGCAGCCTGCGAGCAGCAGCAGCAGCAGCAGCAACTAATTTTGCATAAATGAAAACGAAAACAGCAACCGAACTGGCAGAGTGCCCCTACTGGACTGCGAGTGCCCCCACTGGACTGCATACATATTTGCAGCAATTGTTTTTGGCCAAGTGGCTCGCTCGGCCTGCTTTTCGAAACTTTTGTTGCGGTCGACCACATCCTGCAGGACTCGTTTCCTCTCTCTTTCTGCTGGCATTAAGCCATGGCTTTAATGGTTCGCAGCTGCAGCTGTTGCATTAGTTTATGCAGCCATCGAACAGACGATTTACCACACTGTGCGACAGTGGGACAAGCGACACTCTGCATATGCCTTGGGGGCAGACATTGAAACATCCGCATAACATGAGCAGAGCAAACGAGGTCGACAATTGCAATCGTTGTGTTCTTTTTTACACTCGGCAAATATTGCAGCACATTAAAGACGACTATCTCTCTCTCTCTCTTAATTACTGTCTTCTTCTCTTTCTTACTTGATTCTGCTATTGATTGATTCGTAAGTCTGCTTTAAAAACTTCATCCAGACAGACTCAAGTGGAATTGCTCAAGTGCATTTCAATTTTCCAGTGAATACAAAAGCTTTTGCGCTTAAGTAATTGCTGTTGTTGTGCCTCTTGCTGCTGTCTCTTTTCAACTTGTTGATGACAACAGCAACAGCAACAACATCATTGCCTACATTGATAGGAAAACTTTTTAATCAGAGCGAGAAGAGACGCATAAACGATGTTCGCTTAAGTTTTGGCATACATTTTGTGATTATGTTTGATAAGGCGTACGAGTTGTCTGTCGAAATTCGATAACTTTCGACACGCCTACAGCGCAGCAGCAGCAGCAGCAGACGGCAGCAGCAGCAGCAGCAGCAGCAAACTGTTGCCAGCGCATATTTTCAATGCTTACATAAACTTTAATTAAAACGACTTTCAGCAACGCGCTAAACATCAACGCCACAGGCAGCACACCACACACACACACACATAGATAGGTGCACCATACACACACTCACACACACACACAAATAAGCAGGTATGTATGTGTGTGAAGCTTTTCTGCCACTTGACATGACGCTCCTAATGAAGTGCATGAATACCTTAACAGCACGAAACGCCCCCTTTATGCGTTGCTCTCTCCTCCTCTCTTCCCCCTCTCTCTCTCTCTCTCTCTCTCTTTCTATGTGTGTGTGTGTGTGCTCATAATCATTTTGATGGGCACGTAAAATTCAAACTAAAATCACTCGAGCGCCATGCAGAATATAAGTATGTTTTGCTGGCGTTTTCTGCACTCTCCAAATATGGGCAGGCTTACCAAGCAGCAGCAACAACAATAACAACAACAACTCAAACAACAACAACTACTACAACAACAACAAGTTAGTAACGTAGTTGCCCAAACTAATATACAACATTTGCACGTGACTTTGATATTGAAAACGTTCGCTATGCCTCGCCGTGTGCTGCGTCCCCAGCAGACTCGACTCGACTCGAGCCGAGCCCTGTTAAGTATGCTACACAAAACAACATTCAACATTCATTGCCACACACACACACACACACACACACACATACACATATAAATATATATTTTCGCATATCACAGTGTCTGGATTTATGTGGAAACTTTGGCTGGAATTTAATAATAATTTTTGCTTTTTATTTGCAAGTCTGATAGCGAAATGTTAGTTCAGGGCGTGGCTGGGGGGCAGGAGGAGGAGGAGAAGGGGAAGAGAGTCTACTGTGTGTGTGTGTGTGTGTGTTCAGCATGGGTAAACTGTGCAAATCGAGCTATTAATAGAAGAGCATACACTGTCGACGACAATCAACTAAATTGAGGCAATAGAGAAATTGTTGAAAAAAGGAAAAAAAAGGGAAAATTCTATTCGTCTTGTGTACACGAAACCGTAACTTGATATTGAAATACGCTGCAGGCTTAAGTCTAGCTCGCCTCTTTAAGATATTTCTATCCTTTTCAAGGCCAAGGATCGAGTTCAGCATTCGCAGCTAATGAATAATTTGTGGCACAACCGAAGCGATTGTTAAATAAATTGAATGGCAATCGTTTTAACAAGCACTACACACACACACACACACACACACACACACACACACTCTCGCTGCTCTTCGATCTATGCTCGAAACCCTTGTTGACCCCAATTTCTGTAAACTATTGAAAATAAGTCGAAATCCCTTTATACTGTGTAAATGGCTTCGCATTGGGTATGCTTTCTTTTTTCGCATTTATAGTTCTTTTTCCTATCCCACTCGCTCCATTTTTGGGCGCACGTGCAGCGAATTTCAATCTAAATATTTACAATGGAACTGCACGACCCCTGACAAGGGTCAGGGGTGTATTATTGGGGGCAGCGGGGGGGACTGGCCACAATTGTTTACGAAACTGTTGCTGTACGACCTTTTTCACAACGAGAAATCAATGAGCTGACCATGCAAACAGCACGCGATACTTAGATACACACAGATACTTAGGGATACTTAGACCTGCAGATACTTTTTGGCATACTTGCAGATACTTTTTGGCATACTTGGTGAGATACTCGTGGCCTCCACGCCCTGCTCAATTATTAAACAAAGCCAAAATGACCGCAAGCTTAAAGACACACAGAATTCCTGCTGAATGTTGCCTGCAGCTGCTGGATAATATAATACAATAATTAGGTAATTAATCATATAATGCACACACACACACACACACAGAGAGAGAGCACTTGGGGCGGGTCATTAAGTTGCCACGCCCCTGTCCCGCACTGGACAGCAGACGGCAAATTGCTAATTAAAGACAAACAAAACACTTTAAAACGCACAATGCGTGCGGTTCTGACACACTGTGAAGGGGGGGGAGGGGGCGGGGACAGGGGAGGGGATGCTGTGCAAGCGACAGGGAAAATTATGAAAATTGAAAAGAAAATATTTAATTATAAACAGGCCTAAGTGAAAAGCGGAAAAAAGTTTACCTGTTGAAAAGCAGCAGCAGCCACAACGCAGACAGAGAAGCAGGGAGAGAGAGAAAGTTGAGCAGGGAGAAAGATGGAGTAGGAGACAGAGAGAGAGAGAGAAGAGAGGAAGAGAACAGCTCGACGTGAGTTAATGTTATTTATTATCCCACTTAGTGTGCTCTAATTTAACACGACAGAAGGAGAGAGAGAGAGAGAGAGAGAAATGCTTCGAGCACAGCGAGCGTTTTTTGCCTTATATTTTTATAATATGTATAAATATTATAATATATAGACAGACAATCCTACACCTCATGAACAATGTCCACTAATCCTTGTCTTTATTATATCCCCTTCCAGACTGTTTTCAATTGTTTTTTCCTCTCCCTTTCTCCTTCTCATTAATTGCTTTCAATCAATTCAATTTTCGGGCGAAAAAGAACGCGGGAATGCCACAAAGCCATATAATGGCAGGCCCAATTAGATTAGGACTGTTGATTATGCATAAATTTCAACAATAAAGTGGAAAAGCAGCCAAAAAAAAAGAATGGAAAATGAAAGATATATATAGCATAGTATATTCAGGGGGCCGACGAAACAATTTAAAACTCATCAATTTACGACAAAGCTGCGCTCTAAAAACAATTGAGCCGTAAATGTTTGTTCACTCGAGGCGACAAAAGACGCGGCAAAGAAGAAAGATTTGGTGGAAAGCGGGAAAATTGTAGACCAGCCATGGCAGAAGCAGCAGCAGCAGCCGTTTTCATGCTTTTCTTTTATTTATACGCGCTTTCGCTTTGGCGACACGCGTAAAAAGTTTTCATAATTGAAATAAATAAAATACCAAAAAAAAAAAAAAAAAAAGAGGCGAAATAAAAACCACAAGCAATTTTAAAGCTTGCGACTGGGAATTACCCCGCAGCACACAAGCCATACATATCAAATCAAAGTATCAATGAAAACTCATTCGAAAGTGCTTCTATATGTGTGAGTGTGCGATTGTGTGTGTGTGTGTGTGTATAATGCGCTGTATGCCCAGCGGACGCGTTGGGGAAAATTTAATCAAGCTTCGCTCGGGCAGCACAAATAATTTTCACAAATTCGTTTACGCGTTTCCTTTAGGCCTACGCCATCGCCTCCCCCTGCGCCCCCGCCGCCCACTGCCGTCCAGGCACATCCGTTGTTGCCTGGATACCCGAACCGTAATGGGCATGCAAAACGCTTTTTAATCCCAGCCCAGTCGGAACTGCAAACTGGTCTGAAACTGGCCAATTTACACCAAGTAGAAAAAGCTGCTCTCGCTGGAACCGAAGCTGAAGCCGCAGCCGAAGGTTGAGGAAGGCTGTCAGCGCCGTCGGATATGAGTTAAGTGACAAATTGGTAGGGTATACGTATATATATATATCTACATATATAAAGACCACATTTATTTGGGTTGGCAGTAGGAAGAAGAAGACGTTAACTGGGGGAACTTCATAAAAAGATACTTCATAATAATGGAACGTATGAAAGTGATTATGTTTCTATTTAAATAAAACTATAATAATACTATCTTCGGTTTTCCATATAATTATTTTATTTTTTATTTTATTTATTTATTTAACGACAACTAAGACAGTCCACTTGAAATTAAAATTAGTTTTTATTTTTAAATTAAAATTAAAAAATAATACAATTTTAAAATTTCGATTTTAAAATTGAATATGGTAAATAAAAATTATAAATTAATTAAGAATATATATTTTTAAATTTAGATTTATATAAAAAATTCAACCTAGTTTTCCTCATTTCTCTCAATTCTTTTTGCTCATCTTCCACTTGTTATTGACAAATTGATAATAGTCAGGTAAATCAATGAGATTCGCCAGCCAATTTGCAGTTATTTTCTCCCCTCCCACGCCCCTCAAGATGAGTCTATAAAATATTTGCAGTATTTTCGCCGACATCAGCAACGTTTTTGTGTTCGGGTTCGGGTTCGCTTCGAGTCTCTCGATCTTTGCTCCCTGTGGAGCAGCGTGGATTATTATCATAGTCGAGCTGCTTTCCTTTCGTTTTCTCTCTGCTGTTTTCGTATTTTATCATATTTTATTTGCCAAGAGCGCTGCGCCGTTTTCAATAACTGTGAATAAAATGAATAGATGACCCCGGCCAACCTTGCCCCGAGCAGGCAAAAAAGTATCTGCCTTTGCGCCTTTGTGTGCTGCTGCCTCTTTCCGACTTGGTTTGGTTTATTAAAAAACAGTACAATACACACACACACACAGACATGCACATATACATATACATCATATATATATATATATGTATATGTTTATAGTATTTGCCTGTGCTTGGCAGTTGCTGTGGCGTCTTGGGCTTAGCTGAAAATTTAACAAAGTTTTAACTCGAGGCCAAAGCCGCCGGCCAAATGTCAGCACAGCGAGTGGACAACTTGCAGTTATACTGTGGGGTGTAGGGGAGGTACAGGGAGGGGGAGGGGAAGTGGCAGCTCTTGTTCTCCATAAATGTGGGTGCGCTTTTCATTTTGTTTGGACACGTTTTCGTATCGGTTTTGCGCTCATTTCTGTTGCTGCCGCATTTGCATTTATCTAAGCTCGCAAAAGATTTATTTGGCCCGATACGCGCTGCTTGATTTATGTAGGTGTGTAGGTGTGTGTGTGTGTGTGTGTGTGTGTGTGTGACTTGGGAATTGCCATAGCGATTGCAAATGTGAGAACGCGTAGGAAAAGGGGCTGATAAGCAGGCTGCCTGCCAGAAAGCTGTCAAACTTTTAGCACCGACTTCAACTCCGTAAAAACAGTCAACAGAAACGGAAAGTTCAGTCCCCAAAAAACCAAACTGAAGCTCAACTCAAGCTCAGGAGGTGAGCGGTCACAGGGTCAGTGTGATGCTTGGTCAACCAAGGCCGCCGCCTTTGAAACCCCATCACCCCGTGCTCTATATCGAGTGTTGCCCCGTCAATTTCACGTACAAAAAGCTTGCACACGATCTGCATCAATCGTTGACGGAGGCGTTGCACGCCTTGAACTCTGACCTGGTGCTGCAGTTGCGGATCAACGAGGTGCGCTCGCCGCGCTATGGCTCCTTCGAGGTGTACATTGCGCCGAAACCGACCGACAATGTGCACTTGCGGCACATGCTCTGGACGGGCATCTCGCGTGTGCCGGCATCGGCCAAGGTGCCGCATGTGGATGACATCTTTGTGAGCGCCTGCTCCATACTGAAGCTGCGACACAGCCATGCGGGCGCCAGTCAATTAAATCTGCTGCACACCACCGATCGCGAGATACGCAAGATACTGCAGCGCCGTAGACTGTAGAGAGAGAGAGAGAGAGAGAGATGAGCCCGAACTTCAGTTTGGTTGATTTGGAAATTTTATAATTAGTATAATAAAAAAAAAGAGTATTTAAAATAACTGTATTTATGCCAAATAAAACAGCAGGGGGACGGGCAACAACTTCCGCCCGCAAACAGAAGTTTATACAAATAATGTAGCATACTTTCGAGCGCAGCGCATTAAATCGAATTGTCTGGAATGTGTAGCATACTTTCGCGCGCAGCCTCAATTCTTCTACGCATTTGCAAGATCTTTCTTATTAATAATGCGATTTTCACGTATTTCAACATTTTCATCTATGTCGTGGAAATGGTTTCTCTCTCTCTCTCTCTTCCCATTCGAGGCAGAAACAATAAAAGGAAGCCGGCCAAATGCGGCACAATAAAAAAGAAAAGGGGCAAACTTCATTATAAGTCGACGTCTTTATGCTGCACGTATGTGTGTGTGTGTGTGTCGGTATCATGATGATGTGTAATTGCCGACAAGTACAGTTCTCTGGTCTCTTTATTTCCCTGTCTCCCTCTCTCCCTCTCTCTCTCTCTGTGCTATGCAAAGGAGGCACAAAGTGTGCCGCTGAAAATTTCGGAAGCTGCAGTCCTTAGAGGAACACCCTACATCCCCCCTGCCCCCCTTCCCGGCAATGTCTGTTGTTTTCTGTGCTTGCCTGTCAGACAGCCGGCTGCTCATTTTCACTCTTGACACACAAAGTGTGGGAAAGAGAGAGCGAGAGAGAGAGAGAGAGAGAGAGAGCAGGAGGTGGCAGGAGCTGGAGCAGGCGTAGCTGTTAAGTCTTTTGCTGGTTGTGATAGTTGCAACAACGGCAAGTTGAGTGCAGAATTTCGGCATCATTGCATCTCAGTCCGCACACACACACACACACACACACACGTAGGCACACACAGACACAGACACGCATGCACGAAGCACAATAAATCCCTTTTTAAAGTAAGTAGTGAGTGGATGCATTTTGTTGTTGATGTTGGCAGACAGCCCGCTCGCCCGCTCTCCTGCTCTCTCTCTCTCTCCCTGGCATGTTTTAAGTTTTCAGCACACGCACACACACACACACACGCTCACTGACAGGCCCCTGCTCCGACAGACAGGCAGTCATTAAACTAACACATGCGCAGAGCCTTGGCAGAGCGCAGGACGTGCTGCGCGTCCTTTAAGAATGCGCCAAGCCTGAAAGGCAGCATAAGTAGGAGAAAACGGCAGCATATTAATCTTACAGCAACAACCGGAAAAGCAAAAGCAACAACAATGGCTGTGTCTGTGTGTGTGTGTGTTTGCGAGTGTGTGCTGCAATCCTTGCACTCGTTTTTATGCTTCCTTCACATCGCAAAGAACAAAACAGCAAACGGAACATGATATTAAAGTGTTTTTGCTCTGTCTTTCCCGCTTTTGTCTTGCTTTTGTCTTACGCACACAGACCGAAATTAACTTCATTATTATAAATAAAATGGCTCAGCTGCCAGTCGATCTCACACACACACATGAGACTCAGACTGACTGAGCAAAAGTGTAGCCTGCTTCTAGGCGAACGTTAAAAATCAACGTGCATATTTCCCTTATGTGAAAAGTAAACAAATATTTATTATAGAATACTCTTTCATTGTACAAATATTTAAAGGAAATAATTTAGGAAAATATATTTTAAAAATTGTCTTGATATGTGCAATTACATTTTCGCTCCCATCTTATTTGCAATCTGTCGGTCGAAGTAAAATTCCGGAACTTCTTTTCGTCCGGCTGCTTTCAACTGCATTTGCATTTTTAATAAACTCGCGTCATTTACATTTGCTGTCGCTGCAAGTATTTAAGAGAGAGTCACAAAAAAATAGAAGAACCGAAAATAGATAATAAGGGGCAGGGAAAAAGACAAGAAAAAGAAAAGAGTGTAACAAGAAAAGGCGGTGGCATCTATGCAAATTTAATGCTGTTGACGCACATTTTGACAAACCCAGCAGGATTCACGATTCGGCACTCACAGTACTCCCTGACACATACAGAGAGAAAGAGAGAGGGGCAGAGAGAGAGAGAGAGAGGGAGAGAGACTGTCAGTCAGTTAAGCAGACGCCTACGGCCATTTGCCCAAACGCGACGTTGCAGTTTGCCAGCTCTTTTAATAGTTCTTTATCATTTGAAGATCTGAGAGAAAAGTGTGAAAAACTCGTGCTGATTTTTTTGTTATCTGATTAATTTTATATTCGGTTTATTTTACATTCCACTATATGTTTTTCCATTGGTTGTCTGATAGCAAACTCAGTTATATTTGCAATAGACTGATGTGATTAATTGCTCTACATTTTTACCTAGCTGGATATCATTGTTTGCTGCAAATATTTGCTTCGTAAAATTCAATATAATAATTTAAATTAATTTAAATTTCGCTCACATTTCTCAGTTCTAGAATAAATCCAATTGGAAAAGTCAATTTAATATTGCTTTAGTTTTTACAAAAAATCTATTGACTGACTGACTGAACCCAAAAACCCCGTGTTAGGATCTGCTTGAGGCAAAATTAATGATTTTCCAATTGATTGCAAGAGACGAATGTGTGATATTATAATGGGGCATTGTCGTTAGAGTCGCTATTATATCTGACATTGTTCCCTCTGTAATAATTCACAAAATTATCATATTTCGATTGAAAAGTGTTTTTCCATTATATGATATTCGCGAGCAATCATAGAGTGATTTTCCATTGTTTCAGTGGACTATTTGCGCTATTAGCGAAAGGATTGTTCAAGGTTATCATGCTGGTTTGCCCCGGGAAAGTGTCTCGATTTCAATTAGCCGAACGGCAGCAGGTGCAAGCAAATAGTACAGCTGGCGAGATGGAGATGGAGAGGGAAAAAAATGCAAATACGATTTTGAAATATTTCCTGCAGAGATGGACAGCAGCAGCAGCAGCAGCAGCAGCAGCATGGCAGATCAAGGGAAATTGGCACTGGAGATGAGGTCAGTCAGTCGTGCGGTCGTCGGACAACTGAGGCGATGCTGCTGTCTCTCTCTCGCTCCTTCTTTCAGATTGGCCTGCCAGATAGGCATAGGCTGGATGACCCCAACCATATGAATGTCCGACATGCATTTGTATGAGTGTTCTGGGAACATTCGCAATGCCTACGAAGCAGCTCAGTCATGTCAATTAAAGCGTCATGCTGGCGCACGAAAGTATGCTACAAAATTGTAAGTGAGGTGAAATCGAGAGGAAATGGGAAATAGGTCTCTGCAGAGGTGAATTTGGAGTGGGCAGGGGGAAGGCAGTCGTAGCAAATCCCAGTGTCTTTAATCTTAAGTCTATTAAAAGCAAATCTGAGTTAGTAAACAATTAAAATTGAAAATAAATTATTAAAAATATATTAAATTTTATTTTACTTTATATATGCAATCCTCTTTGAGTTCCATCGAAATGCCTGAGTTTCTGCTTCTTGGAACACAGTGCATCTCTAATTCCGCCGCTATACGACATGTGTACGTGCAGTGGCTGTGCCCCAGTAGCACTAACAACTCGTTGCAAGTGTCGCTTTTACATGATCTATGACCAAACATAAATTTTTACTGCAGTGAAGCATGCGCGAACCCCATCCCCCGCCCACCCGCAGGCGGTAAGGGGGCACTCCAGCTTTGATTTTGTTTTGTGTGGCTGCGCTCGTGTCAACGTCGATTCGAATTCGAATGGCAACGAATATTCTGAAATTATTATAACTACATATCGTGGCCAGTTTTGGGGGCGATTGTTGCAATTGTAGGCTGTGCTAAAAACTGATTGCCGGAACTGTCTGTAATTGGTTGCACATGCCAGAGAGAGACAGAGAGAGAGGGAGAGAGGGAGAGGGAGAGGGAGACCGCTTGGGCATTGTGGCAGCCGTCGACTGTTGCAGTTTTTAGCATTATTATTGTTATTATTTGTGCTGCAGGCGGGCGGGTTTGTTAATGATTTATGTTCTCGCTGTGCATAGAAATGACATTGTAAGCGAGCCAGCGACAGAGAGAGAGAGAGAGAGAGAGAGGGGGGCGCGGAGCAGCCTCGCAATGGGCGCTGCTAATTTAAATGCACATTTGGGGCACACACAGCGCAGCGCAGCGCGTGGTCGTTGTGGTGCAGGGCTGTGGCAAGGTGAAGAGAGTGAGAGAGGGGGAGGGGGAGAGAGGAGGCAGGCAGCGCTGTCAACGACTTCTGTGATTTATGCGCCCTTGCGGTTCTGACACGCCTAACAGATGCTGTTAACAGCCAAAGAGAGAAAGAGTGCGCAGGTTGAAGAGAGAATATCCTTTTGGAAAGAGAACGCTGCTGTTAACTGCCAACAGGCAACTGTTAACTGGGCTAAGAGCGCAGCTGCCGCTCTCTCTCTTTGCGTTAACAGCGTCGCGCTCTTTGCACAATTAACGACACGTTTGCATAGGTCAGTAAACTGTGCAGCACGTGCAACGTGCATAAATCAATTGACAAGCTTGTGCACGACGAGTTATGCTCAACCGATTTGCCCGCCCAACCGCTTACTACATCGTATCGTATACTCTATAATTATTGTCATCTGCGTTTAAATATCAATCAAGTAACTCGACTTGCCTCCCTCCCCTTCGATTGATTAATGACACGTGTTTTATGTAACGGCGAACAAAGAAAGTGCTGCCTCATGCCACACACACACACACACACAATTTTAAACTGCAAATTGCCGCTTTGTTTAAGCTGTGCATCAATTATCTTGGCAATTGTATCGATAACCCATTTATAATTCTCATAGAAATTGAGTCAGGTCATCGCGCTCCCCTCCTATGCCGCACTGGGCACATTAGCAAAATCAAAATCAACTTTTAAATTCATGCAATGTCATGTTAGTAGGAACTGCAGTCCATAGCTTCCTAATGGAGCCTGCATTCAAGCCGAAAATTCAAACACTGGCAGGCAGGGAGGGGAAGGGGATGCCACACAAACCGAGCCCCCAAAAAGCACAAGAGCAACACTTAAAAATCACATGAGTTTTGCGGCCATTGTTGAGCTTGGTGTGTGTAAGTTAATTTTACTGTGCAACAAAAATACCGAAAAATACACACACAATGCGGCATAGACGACCAGAAAATGCACTGCAAAGTGAATGAGAGTGTAAAAAACTAAAAGTGTTGCCTACTTTGCGGCTGACTTTGAAACTGAAGCGGGGACCGCAACCAGGCAAGGTGATTTTAATTATTCGATGCGCTCAAAACTATGCAACACTTTTTTTTACATAAGCAATTCAAGCTGCTCTGCGATTTTTACGTAACAAAATATTTTAATCGCGCAATTAAATATTGAACAATGACAGATTAAATGGCACATTTTAGACAGACATATTAAAATTAAATACTTCACACACCATAATCACTTATTAATGTGTGCGAGTAATTGCAAATTTACAGCAAATTGCTGCATTCCTCATTGGAATGTGCACAAAACTCGACTCGATAGCGCATATGCGATTGTTATTGCTGATTGCAGCGATTGTGTGTGTGTGTGTGTGTGTGTGTGTGTGTGTTTGTCGATGTTGTTGTTGGCCATTGTTGTATGCGCGAATCAGCGGATTCGACAGCAAGATACGCTGAGCAACAACAACATCAAAAGCAGCCACAAAAACCGCAAGCGGCGGTTTGGCCAATTGGCGATTTGCGTCACACGAAGCGAGACGAAAAGCGCAGGCGAAAATTTTTCAAGCGCGCCGTGCGGTATGCAACACAAAAGCAAAGAGTTGACAGCACGCGCATATGTGTGTGTGTGTGTGTGTGTGTGTGAGTGTTCTTAAAGCGATAACATGGCGCGAGGTGCGACGCATTGACAGGGTTCCCCTTTGGAGCCGTTTCAAAGGTTTCGTTAAGACAGCCGAAGCAGCAGCAGCAAAGGCGGAAAATGTGCCACAAGAATGCAGTCCGCCTGGCAACGGCAATAAAACCCAAATACCCCAACAAAGACAGCCAAAACAACAACAAGAAAAAAAAGCGATAGAGTCTGTGCGAGAGGCGTAGACAAAGGCTCGCCCAGGAGAGACAATGACGCCGCCAAACGATGATGAGAAACCGTCGCTGGAATGAGAATTCGAGCCAGGAGCGCGGCGAGTGTCAATATGAAAATGTATGCGTGTCCTTTGTGACGATCCCGCAGTTGCTGCTGCTTACGTGGGTGTATGTGTATGTCTGTGTGTGTGTGAGTGTTGATATGAATTATTCATAAAATGGCAATGGCACTCGGCGAGCGGCACGAATAAAAACCAGAAGCTGTAGAAGCATTTCGTGACGATGCTGTGACAGTCAAAAATTTAATTTTTCTGTCTCCCTCTTGCACGCTCTCTCTCTCTCTCTCTCTCTCTCTTTCTCTATCGCCCTGTGGCAGGGCTGCAAGTGCACAACAACTAGAAGAATAACAATAACAACTAGAGGAGGAGTATGTACAATTTAAGGCGACTACGGTTAATCCCAAACTCACGTGTCTCCCTCTGTATGTGTGTGCGAGTGTGTGTGTGTGTGTGAGTAGAAACTATGCGACATAAAGTGTAGTAGGCACGTGGCAGGTCATGGCAGGATTGCGCCCTGAACTACGTGCTGCCCACAGGCTGTGGAAATCAGAAATAACAAGTTGGGGAGGGAAATAGTTGGCGAAAGTTGCAGGTCAAAAGCGGAGAAAGCAAAACTGAATTTCGGGCTATATTTGGCTGAAGTTTTAAAGGTAAACAGCGCTGGAAAGTTGAAAATCTCTTATCGTATATATATGAGGTTTAACTGGCAGAATAACTGAACAAAAAATAAATAAATATAGTAATCTTTTTTTTGTCAGCATAAATCGATCCCTGCGCGGGTATCTTAACTCTTTCTCAACTGCGCTAATTATAAATCTTTCGTTTGACATGGGTAACTTCTCCCCTTCTCCCCTCACTTCCCCTCATGCGACTGTATCAAGTCCAAACACTCGAGCTTATTTGAATAAGCCCAGAGAGTCGCGCACATTTGCAATGCTAACCAATTCGCTACGAGAGAGCGCAAAAAACTCTTACAAACACACACACACACACAAGTCACTATTCCTCACACACACACACACACACACATTCAAATGCAAATGCACAACGCACACGCAGCTGAATTTTTTACAGTTTTTTTTAACCCCTTCCCCGACTTCATCTTCGATTGGCAACCCTTTTTTTTGCCCCCATTGCTGCCAGGGTTGTTGCAAGTTGCTGCTGCCTGCTTCGATTAACTTTTTTAGCTTCGATTGTTTGCACAAATATTATGGATTTTCACGTGTTATCGTTGCTGTCGTTGTGGATTGTAGAGGGAGGGGTGGGAAGGGGGGTGGCAAAGGGATAAGCATAATCATGAGAGAGCGCTGATTATGTTGATGCTCTCCTCTGCTCCTCCTTCTTGTTGTTGTCCTCGTTGTTCGATAAGCGCTTTGCATATTTCATCGTTTGTCAACTGTGAAATAAGTTTGCCACTTAATCTACGCAATGTTGGGCAAAGTTTTTCAATCGACATTCTAGTCGCAGCACAAGCAAAGCATTTTCCTAATTAGCTCCATATATTCTGAAGTACGTACTATGGCAAAGGGAAACAAGAAGGATGCGATACTCGAACCTCAAGCACGGCAGTTTGATCTGCGTAAGTGCAAATTTCCATTACCTAATGCAGAGAGAGAAGAAATCAGAAATAAATCTAGTTAATCTTTAGTTTTTAAATCTATAATAAATGATATTTAACACAATGTGGCAAATATGCCAACAATCATCCGGCTAGTTGGCCGCATTTCATTCCACTTCCTGTTGAGGCGGCCTTGCTCGCTTGCCTTGTCTCGGTCACGTCTGGCTGGGCCATTCCTCCTCCTCTTGCTCCTTCAACCTCTGACCTCTCTCGGCACACACTTCATTTGTGTGCTAATAGTTTGTTAGAAATAGCAGCAACAGCAGCGAGTAGCGTGGAGCATAAAACAATTATAGTCCCGTCGCTGGTTGACATAAAAACCTTTGACAAATTTCACCGCAGCCTTTATGGCCTTTATGGCATAGGCAGGGTAGAGCGGGGGGAGCTGCACTTAAGGCAGCCTTTTGTCGCGCCAAGAAGCGACAACAAACCGACTTGCTAATGAAAAGTTTATGGCCTTGGGGCATATAGCCGGAGAGCAGAAAGAGAAAGAGAGAGAGATATCCTGGCGCTGCTGCCTGTTTAGTGCTAATATTATTTACACCGAGTGGGGGGAGGTGAAAGGGGGGGGGGGGCACGCTGCTCCACACACAAGCACTTTATGTGAATGACACCCACAGGCATCAAGGGGAATTATAGCGCATACGCAGCGTGGCCGGCGCACAAAACTATGCAACAACATATTGTGTAACTTTGTTTAAAAGCAACAGCAGAACGTGTCCGTCTGTCTCCCTCTCTCTCTCTCTCTCTCTCTCTCTCTCTGTGTGACTTGGCTGCAAGCGCATTTCAATGACAACGCAATGAGCCCGAATTGGCGTTACAGACTCAGTCAGACAGGGCACAGTGGGTTAATGTCGCCCCAAAGGCGTAGCCCCTCTATTATACAAACAGTTTTTGAGCCCTCTGTAACTGTGTATCTCTGTGTATGTGTTGGTGACCTGTTTGCACAATAAACCTTGGCAAAGTCATTAGAAATTTTCAATTATGTAAACAGAAACCACAAACCGTAGCAAGGAAACCCCCAAGCGGATACACATTGCGGGCCTAGAGATGTGCGCAATAAGGTGGAAAAACAGGTTGAATACGATTTAATTTAATGCATATAAATATAACATATGATAATTTAAATAGAAAATAATTTAATTATATTAAAAACAAAAAGAAGAATTTTTTAAATTGCATTTCTATTTTTCAATTAATTAAATATTTCATTTTTTAAATGTTATAATTTTTCTAAATTTTATTTGAGTTCCTATAGATATGCCTGGCAACTTTGCATAGCAGCTGCCAGCTCTATGCCAACTCAGTTACATTTTCTATACCCTCTAAGCTCCCCTCCCCCCCCTCGCACAGTTTGTCTCAACTCTCAACTCTGGCACACATGTGTTTATGGCGCCTGTGTCAGGTATTTACGAGCTTTGTATCGATAAACAATAAAATCACACACACAACACACTCACGTGTGCCTCCCCCTCCCTCCCCCGATTTACCTGCCTCTAACCTACCCTTCCCCCTTTGCGTCTACCCCTTCTATGTCGCACACATTGCTGCAGCAATGCCGCAACGCTTTTATAAATTTTTATTTTAATTTTATTTATTTTGTTGCCATGGGGCGAGGGGAGGGGCGAGGGGTTGCACGCTGACTGGCTTTTTATTGATGGCACAAAATGCAAATCGAAATTGAAAAGCAGCAGGGCAGAGGCAGCAGAGGGGGAGGGGAATGATTACGAGAACGCCTTGTATTATTTATAATGCAATAAATAATTTTATTATGTGCCAAGACCAATAAACGCATTCGAGCCAAACAAATAATCGCAGACGGGCAGAGAGAATGAGAGAGAGGAGAGAGAGGGAGGCAGCGTGCAGAGCAAGACATGCATATAAATCAGGAAGAATATAAAGTTATATACAGACACAAGCAGGAGATGTGGCAAGGTGAATTCTCGCGGCAACCCACAAAACAAAACACGCTTTTAACCACTTTGCTTTATTTCGCCTCATTTTGTTTGGTTTCACCGTGTGACAGTGGAAAATGAGCTTGGCAATTTACCCCCCTCCCCCTCACACACACACACACATACACACAGATATGCCATTCCATTTCATTCCGTTTCATGGCATTTTTATTTTCCTCTCTCCTTTGTTGCGAGGAACTGCAACCTGCTGCTGCTGTCTTTAATCCCCCGCAAATCCACAAACATTGTTAGCCTAAGCCGATGACGCACACCCTGCCCTGCCCTGCCTCCCCCTTTTCCCTTTCCTATATTCCTGAAAGACAAACGATATGCGAATCTAAGCGAAAGCATCACTTAAGGCATGTTAACAAAGCAAGTGAATCTGCCGCTTTGTTTTATGTTCCCCCGATTGGGGAAGTACGCGTATTTATATCGCATTCTATTTCGGGATCTGCAATTTGAATTGTTATTTTTGGCCAACTAATAAAAGTTTGTGGCATGCGAAAAAAAATATACATTTACCCGCACGTTTCTGTCATAATATCATATCATAAACTTGCCACATGCCACACGCGCACATAAAATGATATGCAAATCCTTCTTGACTTCCCCTACCAAAACTGACGTCTATGCACTTTATGAACTCACTGTTATTTTTTCATTTCGTCAAGTCAAATTGACACTCCCCCCCCCTACACACACACAGCCAGACAGTAGAGCTTGATGTAGCATGATATTGATAAATAATAATTACGAACTAATTCAAAGCGAAAATTTAATTGCATGTTGGCTACGAATTTGCCAAAACCCCACCCGGAGGGGGGGGGGGGGAGAGGCATGATATGCAGCTGTGGCTAACGATTTCATTAGATGTCTGCAAACAGTTGCCTATGGTTGCGGCATTGCGTATACGCCCAGTTGTGCAGCGCGCAAGGCAATCAGACGACGCGTGAGGGCTTTAGGCTGCAACATTTGATTGGCTTCCACATGGCTTCATTAATAAATTGTGCGCTTTTGTCGCACATTGACAAATACGAAAGACCGCAGAGCGCGGAAGGGATGCAGCAGGAGGAGCAGGAAGGAGGAGGAGGAGCAGCAGGAGGAGCCGGAGCAGGCTTGTCAATTGCGTTGTCAGCAGACAGAATTAACGCTATTCAGCCGCAAAGACGTTACGAAATTCTTTCACATTTCGCTGCAGTCGCTCTTAGCCATCTTTCCCTCTCTCTCTCTCTCCCTCTCCTTTCCCTCTCTCTCTCTGCCAATCCACTGACACTTTCAATCAGCCATCGCTCTCAACCGCCGCACTTCACCAACGTCTCGACTTGCCTTGCAGTCCCCATTCAAGTCGCTGCTTCTGCCTGCGTCGCTGCCTCTGCCTCTGCCTGCGTCGCTGCCATTCAATAAATGTCATTACATTGTCAAGTGCATATTAGCGCCATAATTGCGCGACGTGCACAGCATTTTCACTGAGAGAAAAAATTGAGTTTTCCACGCATAAGTGCGACATTTACATATCAATAAAGCCAAACTAACGACAAACAAGCACAGCAAAGCATAAAGGCGAGGCAAGCACAACTGGCAAATACCCTGTAGTTTAGTAAAGCAAAGAAATTAATTGATAGACTATCAATTTCACCTTATTTTCTTAAACAATACTATCGAGACTGTATTTAAATCGAATTTCTTTGCAAAACCAATTTTATTGATGATTTTATCGAAGTGTTTCAATCGATATATGGAAAAACTTATTATATCGAAAAACGTGGTAGATATTTGTAGCAAAAATAAACTGAAAACTCTTATCTATGTCCATATTTTCCTAATTTTTAAAAAACAACTCTTTCTCTGCCTCTCTGAGTGATAAAACTTAAGCAAGCCCTTTATTTCCATACTTCCTGCCTACAGGGTATTAAAAAGGGGTATGCTGTCGGAATATACAACAGAGTTCCGGTTGCTGAAAGCCTTCTTTGCGCATTAACAACACAAAACTCTTTCGTACACATACAAAAAAAACTTCAACGTTTTTTTTCGAGCATTATAAACAGAATTCAGATTATATTAACACGACTAAATCGAATTGAAAAACGAAAGAGTATTTTAAATTACAAATTTTCCTCATCGTGAGCAATCCGCAGGGAAATCAGATAAATTTTAGTTCAGCCTTTTTTTTTGGGGGTTTATCAAACAGTTTTTTATCATTTTAGAAGTTGATTGGAAATACGATTATTATCGATTTTTAAATTGCATTTCAAAATAAATGGCTGGAAAAAACTGTGAATTTTTGCTAACTAATTTTCAACCTCTTTGAAAAAATATTAATGAAAGTTAAAAAATTAAAATTAAAGCTAGAAAAAAAAGCTAGAACTAGACTTGTAATTGAAATGTGCTCTCAACTAATTTAGTTCCTTATCAGACTGTGTGGCCACAGTCAATATTTATTTGACTTTGAAAATTACTTAAATGAATGTAAATAAATCTGAAGAATGCCACAAGAAACAAGAAAAAAAAAACAATACCAATTAAAATCTGTGGCCAGAGCAAATAGAAAACTTCAAAGCAGACATTTTAATGGGCGTCGGCAGCAACCGACAGAAAACAAATACGATGGCAAATAAAATGTTTAAATGCGCAAAATTGATAGAAAAATGTGATTAAGAATTGTTGGGTTCGCTCGGGTTGCTTCTTATTGCGGCCCTAGACGACTGTGGAATGGCTTGGGCATTTTCCGGCTGAACGCTTGCAGTCAAAACAGAATTCATAAACCAAATGCACGCTAGCATGCCACGCCCAGTAGTCGTTTCGAACCGCCCCCCCTGGAGTCTTCCCCCCTCCCCTCTGTTGACCATGCCACAGGCCAGCAAACTGTTTGTCTGCGGCTTTTGCGGTAGCCGCAGCCATTGCTGTTGTTGCTGCTGCTGCTGCTGTTGTTGCTGCTGCTGTTGTTGCTGCTGTTGCTGTTTGAGCACAACAACAATCACGATTACAACAGCAACAACAACAGCAGCGACACTGTGGCTGGACAAAGGCGGTCGGTCGGTGAAGCAGCAGCATTTTGGCCAACACAGTCGCCTTTTTTTTACGCCGCCATAGCTGGCGCATTTTTTGGGGCGATAAAACTGTGTGGGCGTGTCCCCTGCTCGCAAGCAAAGACATTGTTATTAGTCGCTTCTTTTTTCATATTTTTCGCGTTTTCTGCCATTTTCTGTTAGCCATTCTTTATGACCTATCTCTTTGCTGTCTGGCCGAAAGCAGAAGCAGAAAAAGAAGAAGGAGAGAGGAAAGGAAAAAGTGAAATTTTCATGGCGAAACAAAAAACAAAAGTATTCAGTAAATTTTCTTGTTGCTTGTGCTACCGAATTTATGACTATCGAGCAGTCAGCAAACACGGCAAAAACTAAAGTCGAGTAAGTACAGAAAACAACAACAACAACAGCAACATAACTTGGCAACACTTGGCAACGGATTTCAGTTCGAATTTTGCATTTTTGGTGTGCGGGGGGGGGGGAGGGGTCACACTTGAACTTTTTCAACTTTTGTGCTGCACATTGCTAACCTCACTTGTTGTTGTTGTTGTTGTTATAGTTCTGGAAGTTTTTTGTTGTTTGTTGCAGATTTATGTTTTATGCGCCAAGCTGGGGGAAATAGAAATTTGGGATCACACAAATGGGCAACTGTAGCCTGTTGGCCAAGGCTTACTGTATCATCATATGTGCATGTGTGTGTGTGTGTGTGTGTGCAACACATGCCCAATGTCACATATACTAGTGTGTGTGTGTGCATTGAAAAATGGCAAAATTATGAGGATTTTTCAAATGAACATTTGCGTAATCCCCTTGCTTTAAAATCATATTGAATTCACCTGCAGCCGCTAGAGATGAGCGTGAGCCTCGTGACACGAGCAAAGAGAAAATAAAATAATTAAAAATGTATCAAAAAATGCATTAGAAACATGAAAGAGCTCTAAAAATAATATCAAATTTGTATTTTAGGATAAGAAGATTATTATAGTATAATATATATATTATTGCAGCATGCATTGCATTTTCTTAGAAAATTGATAACATTTATCTATATTAATATTAACCAAGTAAATGAACTTTCGGTGCGTTTTAGCATAAATTCATATACAGTTTGAGTGCCTGAAAATGCGATTCTAATGCTCATTTCCATAGAAATCATTAGAAACACACAATACAGCTCAGAGAGAGAGGGGGGGGAGGCTCTCTTGAATTATAATAACAAAAGCGTGGCAGACAGAATAGATCGATCGCCCTCCAATGGGCCACTTGTCTGCATAGAATTGGCGACACACAAAGGACACACAAGAAGGGGAAGAGGTGAAAGGGCACACAAATCTGGGACATTTGCAAATCATTTGAATTTCTCTGACAAGCTAAATTCACTTATTCAATTCCCCATAATAATGTTCAACTCAGTCCCATTTGCTGTTAACCATATCACGATACAAAAATACATATTTATCAATATGCAACTCGCAACAATCCTATCATATTTTGTGCTGCGTAAAGGTAAAATAATTTTTGACATAAATAATACATATATTCAGAACTTAATTTTCGATATTTAAAGTAAAGTAAAAAACACGTTTAACGTAATTTAAAAATTTTTAAAAATGCGTGTTAGCTATGTAAAAATAATAATAAAATAATAAAATTGATTGTAAAGTAAAGAAAGTATTTGGAAAAAACGTTTAACGTATTTTAAATATCTTTAAAAAAGCGTATCAACTCTTTCTCTCTGTAAAAATAATAATAAAATAATAAAATTGATAGTAAAGTAAAGAAAGTATTTGGAAAAAACGTTTAACGTATTATTAAATATCTTTAAAAATGCGTATCAGCTCTCTGTAGAAATAACTCTTTGAATATTACAGTTGTGCGTAGGGAAACGAGCAGCTCATGTACTTGCAACTGCCACAGTTGTTAGTCTACACCCTCGTCCATCTCTCCCCCCCCCCCCTCCCTCCTTGCCACTCTTGCTGTTATTGTTGCAGTTGTAACGGTTTGTTTTCACATGAGCGGCGCGTGGCAAGTGCGATAAGTTAAATCAGGCACCTGGCGCCAGCAGCGACAACCAAAACATGAACTACAAATTGTTTAACACAAATCGCATGGGCGGGGGCGTGGGTGTAGCTTGCTCTCTCTCTCTCTCTCTCTCTCTATGGCAAGTGCCGCGTGCTGATAACAATGCCCCATGCTGCAGCTGACTATGACAGCAGCAGGTACAACGTGCCCCTGTGCGTGTGTGTGTGTGTTTGATAATGGATAATGCGACACTCCAAATCGGATGAACGCAAGTGTGAAATGTTTTCAATTGAATCTCGCTGACAATGGGCACCCCTTGCTGAAACCAAATTTAGAGAGGGACTGCCAAGCGTAAAAGTGAAGAGAAAATATTTGACATAAGCCCAAAATATTAAACTTCAAGATATTTTACATTTATTTGTCTGTATGAACTCTTAAATCGCAGAAACTTTAAGAGCCTGACCTCTTAAATTTGCTGAAAACATACGTATGTATATGCTGCAGTATCTTAGAGTATGTTTAAGAATCCAGCCACGCCCTCTTTGCCCCGCCCTATAAATCTATGCAGTTGACACATTTGTTTAATTAATCAGCGTGTTCACACATTTTTAAAAGCATTTTCCCTGTCGCTGCGGTTGCAATACTTTTTAAAAAAAACTCTTAATGTAACTGTAATTGAATTAACGTTGTTTTTCCCCCCATTTTTTTGCAGTGCACACATAATTAAATAAATCGCTTACAGCGACCGCAGTGCGAATTGCTTCGGAATATAATGGTAGAAAAAAATGGCTTTAATAGGCTCGCTCGATAAACGAGGCTTAGCCACTTTGAGGTTATGTGCAAGCTGCGGCGCATTAAAGCCAAACAAGATGGCGGCGGAGTTGCCAGACTGGAGGCGATGCGACGAGGCACAAGGTGTTGCCGCAGTCAAAGAGCAATTACCTATTTGTGTCACGTTTATGTGCCCGAGGGGGGAGAGGGGTGGTAGGGTGAGTAGCGGCCTCTCCGCCCCCCCTCCCAACCGTAGCTATGCACATAAATAGCAAGTACATCAAAGTCAACGTGGCGCAACATGGAATCCTCCTGATTAGGAGGCACTGAAGCAGTTGGTTGGGTTTCAGCTACGGCGACGATGTCGACTATTGTCAAAATATCGGGCAACTCAGCACTTGGCACACACACACACTCGCACACACACACACACTCGCATGTGGGCGCGCTTATGCACACTCATGGCATAACCACAGCCCACTACGTGCCAATTGTGCAGGACAGCAAGTGTCCTGTCCACGCCGCAGTTTCTCGCATCCTTCACATTTGTCTCTGCTGTTTAGCTACGCCCCTCGCCTCTCCTCTCCTCGCACTTCCTTGCCTTCCCTCGCCTCGCTTCGGTTCGGTTTGAGTTCTGTTCCAGACATTCGTGATGATGTTTAAATCACGTTAAGATTTTCAAATGCTACGACTTGGCATGTGTGCTTTCACTCTCACTCTGTCTCTCTGTCTCTTTCTCTCGCTCGCACACACACTCGTCATGTCACACACACACAGCCTGCCTGGAACAGCAATACCAATAGCAGCCTCAACACGAATACGCGACACATCGCATGCCGCACGCGCTACACAAACATGGCAACACAGTTTTCGGCTACCCTGCGCCCTCCTCCCTTTCCTTTTTCCCTGCCCCTGCAGGATGCCTGCCACATGGCAGTTGCATCTTTCACAGGCAGCACCTGCCAGTTCCCATTGCTCTGCGATTCCTTTCTTCCCCTACTAAGTACTCCAAACGAGTTCACCATTTCGAAATATCATTTCCAGACTGATTCGATTTGCAACACGTTTCCCAGAGTTGTGGTTAGGCTAGTTATCCTATAAGATACTTTGTTCTATTTTTAACTCACTTAGCTGCTAAATTTTAGTTGCGATTTTGTAGCTTAAAATTGAGAGCACAGTGGGAATGAAAAATGTACTTACAATATTTAAAAATAATTTTGAATTTAGGAAAAAGAAGATACTTCTCCAAAGACAAAGTATTTTGTGATAGAAAGAGAACCTCATATTGTATAATATATTAAGAAGAATATAAAGTGTAGATTAGAATATGTTTACATATTTCTAATTGTCTTAATAATTTTATAAGAACCCGTAGTTTTTTTTTAGAATATTTCGTAGCTGAGATACTCAAGTTACTTCCCCCAAAATTGAATCATATGAATAATTTGTGCCTGCTTCGTCGCGTATGTGCATCTTAATTAATCTTTTGCCCATCTGGAATATGGTATACAATAACTTTTTCAACTTTCTTTTTCCTTTTCCACAGAGTTATGAAATGTTTCTGCATCGCAGAGATTGCACTCTCAACCGTTTGTCAGTCATGAAGTGAGTGCTGTAAACTACTCGAAACTTCAATATGGCCACTCAAACCATACCCGAAAACCCGGGACAAGCACTCGAGGCATCCACTAAAAATGGAAAACCTATGCTGCGCCATAGAAAGCGACCCATATGCCATCGGTAGCAACGAAATATTTACGACTTTACGCCTAAATTCCAATTAAAAATGGATAGCTTTAAGTGTTACCCCTACCAGGCTGGTGGCCATTTTTTTTTTTGCCAGTTGAACTGCTTGTGTAGGGCTATGGGGGGAGCGGAGGGTTGGCAGAAACAATATTCAAACGATTTGTGTGCATCGGAAAAATGGAAAATGGCCGCCATTGGGGCGGCCATTTTTGCAGCAGCACCTTCTACTATGCAGAGTGCAGAATCGTCGTGCCAGCAATTAGACTTCTACAGTGGTTGACCACCAGCTACAGCTATAGGGACAACAAAAAAAAATAGTAGAGAAGACAAGTAAGATATAGAGAGAAGGAGGGGGGGCTGAGACTGGAGAAATGCAGAGGAAAGTGGAAAATCAGAGAGAAATTGCTGACCAGTTGCAGAAAAGAGGTTGCAGCAGCAGGAAACGTGAGCAGAGGGAAACGGAATCGAAATCGGAATAGGAATAGGAAAAGGAATCAGTATAGGAATCGAAATAGGAAAAGGAATAGGAATCGATGTGATGTGATGTGATGTTGATCATTAAAGTGCGCAGTAAAAACCGCAGCAGAGTCGAGCTGAGTTGAGTAAAAATTGCAAGTGTTTGCTCAATGGTTTTCCATCTAACGTTACCCTGGGGCAGGCATCCTTCATCCTTCATCCTTCATGCTGCAACTGCAACTCGTCTCCTTGTGCCACACAATACAATTTAAATATGCTGATTGGGTGCGGAAATTTGGTTGTTCGTCAACCCGAGCAGAGCTCAACGGAGCAGGCAACCAGTTGGAGATGGAGTTGGAGCTGGAACTGGATGGGAAGGGGATCAAGGCTAATGTGCATGTCCAGCTGTAGCTGCTCCTGCTGCTGCTATTGAGGCGTGTCTTTAATTGGCTTTGGCTTTGGCTTTTTAGTTATAGCATTTTTGGCGCCCCACTGTGCCAGTCGCCAGTGTTGCCCCCCCCCACACGCCCCTTGCTGTTACTGCTGCAATTGTGTTTTAGCCATAAATTTTGTTTATTGATGAGTTTCATGCTGCATTGCGGGAGAGAGAGAGCGAGGGGAGATGACCGCATATGTGACATTGCTTAGCTTGAAATAATTTAATTAATTTCAGTCTACACTTTTTAGCCAAATTTAATCGTGCTGTTGACACATGAAATGGCTTTTATAATTGTTTAAAATCCATAGACTGTGTAGACTGAAGAAAGGCAGAGAGGGAGAAATTTGATTTCTGTTTAAATTACAAAATCAATTTAATCGCAACCACAAAGTGACAACGGAAGAAGCAAACCGCGTTTATACACAATAATACAATGGGTTAACCTTGTTTGTTTATTGCCAAAATGTGTTGCCCAATAATGTAAGCCTTAAAATAACAAAACTTAATTGTTTCAAATGTAGCATTTTAATTAGTTTTCAGTTTAAATTTAGTGCGAAAAAGATAACATAAATTAGTCAATTAATGTTAAAAATATTGCATAATAATTTAAATGATTTTCCATTTGCAAAAATAAACAGAAACTTCTCGTAAATGGAAAATCAAATGAATTGATAAATATCTTTTGCGTCGTAGAAAATTCGCAAAACTGTATAAAAACAGAGAGGGACAGCGAGAGAAATAGAGAGAGAGACTGGGAGATATGGCAAAGGTGCGCACATCACGCTACCTCTGATTTCCCTGGACAATCTCTTTAGCTGCATACCGTGCTAGGCGACGAGCATGGCGTGGCAACCAGTATATCTACTCCACAATCCCATCCGATTGCTGCTGCTCTGCTGCTGCTGCTGCCTCTGCTGCTGCAGAGGCGTCACCAAGCTAATCTGCGAGCTGTCAAAAGTCGCTGAAACAATTGGAAATGACAACAAATATGAAGAAACACAGCCAGGCAGGCAGGCGGGCAGGCGGGCGGGCGGTCAGTCAGCATGCTGTGAGCTCCTATTGTACACAGTCCGTGTAAGCTGAGCCAGAGCAAACACACACACACACACATAGAGATTGGGACTTATACACCTTCAGACACACACACACACACATTGGGCAAGTAAATCTCCAATTGTGAGCGAAAACTTGCTCAGAAAGGGGCAACGAAAACTGCTGACAGTTGCATAAACAATAAAGGCTTCAAAAAACAAAAAAAAAAACAGTATGCTGGACTTGTATATACCCTATACTCGTCAACTGTAAATATTCTCTAGGGTAAATAAATAGCAAAAAATGTATTGCCTACTTTTGAGGGCTAATAAAATTTGTTATTAAATTTTAATGTTTATTATCCGTTTTAATTTGTAGAAAATATTTAAGTGATTATTATTATAAAATAAAATATTTAAGCTTTTAATTTTTACTGCCTACAGGGTATTAAAAGTGCTAGCAGGCTGCGAAACAGGCCAACGAATGCGGTCAACATCAAAAGGAACACACAACAAAGCTGAGTGAGCAAACGAGAAAGAGAGAGAGAGAGAGTAAGAGAGAAAGGAAGAGAGAGAGGAAACGAGTGACGAAAGTAAAAAAGAGGGAAATGTAACAAGAAACTGGAACTAGAGCTATTACTAGCTGCAAACACACACACACACACACACACAGCGAGTTGGCCATAAGCGACATGTGTGTGAAGTTAGCAACAGTGCAAAGTGGGAGTTACTGGCGGGAGGGAGGGGGTCACACACAGTGCCCGGCTAAAACAACAATCTGACATTTTTGTTTTTTTTTTTTGCTCTTTGACGACAATTTCCCTCGCGGCGCAAAACGCCAACACCGATGCGAATGCAACTTAACGATACAAGGGGAGGACAAGTCAAAAATACCTAAAGAAAAACTACAAATAGTGGGCGAGAGAGAGAGCAGGAGAGAAAGAGAGAGAGAGAGAGAGAGAGACAGAGCTTTTGCCGTTCGCCTTTTGCCGCATGACAAAAGCTCGAAATTGATTGTGTAAATAAGAAAGCGAAAATGTCGTTAGTTTACGTTTTCCGCTGACAAGCTATGGAAACGGAAGAGCACCACAGCAGCGCAGTGGCAGCGCAGCAGCAGCGCAGCAGCAGCAGCAGCTCAGACAAACTGTCGTTGAAATAGACAAAAGCAAGACGAAATTAAAAATGGAATTTGCTCGTTAGCCAAGTTCCCTCAGTTTATTGCCAGTCACTTTGAAGCGAAGTATTTTTCGGCGAAAAATTGAGAGCTGCACTGGCGAATGAGAATGAGAAAAAGAAAGCGAAAAACGAGAAACGAGAGAGACTATAGACTATGGCTATAAGAAGAGGGGCCAATTGCACATTCGCATTCGACGTGGAATCGCGCTTAATGCGCAAATCCAATAAGCGTTGCGAATTGCCAGTAAAAGTCGTCAAGCTGACAAACTCAATAAATTTCAAACTTCAAATTGAATACGAAATGATTATATATTTTTGAAATTATTATGAACGAAATTGAGGCCAAGTGGACAGTAAAAGAAGGCGTTAAGGCAAGTTAAGATACTCTCTGGCAACCTTATTATATCGATTATAGTTTTAAAATTAATAGAAGATTTCAATTGTTGAAACTAAACTACAATTTATGGCTGTAGCTGCTCAGTTAAAGTCCAGAAAAGAGAAATCTTTAAGCTCTGTAAATCAGAATTTATAATTGCCTTACAAGTTAGCGACCCTCCCGAAACTCTGAAAATTCAGAATTGAAAATCAAATTAATTTGGGCAATGCGAGCACATTGTTCGCATTTCATTCGATGCAAAATTTATTGCCAGTCTAGCTAGAAAATTGAACTTTGCGCGCATCAACCAAAAAAAAAAAAAAAAAAAAACACAAGCCAAATATTTGGCCAAACAATTTCCCTAACTTGCGGTGTCGTTGCGCTATCTCAGATTGTTGACTTTCCATCCTTGGGGCCACTGCGGATACACACAGTGTACACACTCACACACACACACACACACATGTAATACATCTATATAAGTGCTTAGCTGACAATCTATCAAGAGCGCTTCCGATAAGCAGCTGTGTATGTATGTGTGTGTGTGTATGAAGGAAGCAGAAGAACCCTCGGCGTAGCCGTAGTCTACTTTTTGGCGCCAGCGACTCTTGGCAAGAGTTCAAAGTTGCCGCTGCCGTTGCCCTTTTGGCCGGTTTTCTAGTCTATTTTTCGGGCTACTTTAGCCACTGTTACCAAATTGAATGAAAGCACATTTTGATTGAAAGGAAATTTACGTCAAACTTGGTGTGGAGTTACCCAACCCAAGGCGCTGCCAGGACTCGACTCCCCCGACTTAGTTCAGCTTCGATCTGCCCGTTTTAGCAGGCAATGTTGCATCCTTCGCTGCCCTCGCCCCCCTGCGGATTTATCAGTCAATGTTGGAAAATTAGTTAAGGGGTTTTGGCCGAAAGTTTTTTTTACGCCAAGAGTTGGTCAACAAGTTGCAAAGTATTTGCCAAATAAGTCAAGTTAAAACGAACCTCAAGACATTGACGGAATTCTTCATTTGAGGGCGGAAAAAAAAACATTGTAAAGGTGGTAAAATTTCGTAGCCACATCTGAAGTGGGCTAAGCAAATTAAGGGCTCAAATTGAAGCTTAACTGATTAATTAATCTTACATTTATTGCCGCTGGGGTTTTTATAGAGAAACTTTTATTGGTATTAGAGAATTTCATTTTCAATAGTATTATAATGTGTTTTTAGTTTCATTCAATCTAAGGCTAAACAAATATTCACTAGAGATATCATAAGTGATATACCATATGCATATATATAATTATATTTTGATCGTTATTAATCGATAGCGAAAATAATTTGTGGTTTTTATCTTCTCAACATTTGTGCCCGTTTTTTTGTTCTGAAACCATCTTGTAATATCCAGCTAGAGATAAGATATTTTCAGAAACATTTCAAACTATTTGACTAGAATTGTGTGCAATTTGGCTGAGCATCTACTTTGCATATAACTGGGTGGTAAATTGGATTATAGTAGTTTATCTAGATAGTATTATATCTGCCTCAACTTCAATCATATATAATTCATTTTAAATATGCAAACTTAACTCCATCTTAGGTACTTCTTGACATATACATAGCACACATACGTTATATGATGAATATATTCTTTGATTATACGAGTAATTGATACCATGGAAAGCACGTTAAGTGTTTTTATAGTGTTGGAAAGTGTTTAATATAATTGTTTTTTTTTTTAAGATAAGTTTTTCTTTTGCAAATACTCTTCTTTTCCCTTCGGCTTCCTTATATGTATATCCCTGCAAGTTCCCAGAAAAATTGTACGCGTTCGAGGGATAATGACCCTGTACGTGTGTCCCTGACTCTGTCTCTGTCCCTGACCCTGACAAGGCGCAACAGTTGCCGCCGCACTCAACGAAAGCACAGCGAAAGTTGTGGATTCTAATTTTTGGTTTGTGTCTTGGCTGTGGCACCCAAGTTGTGGGCCGGCTCCTGCAGCGGCACCCACTGAGCAGTTGCGTTCTTGGCCCGAAACATTTCCTCGAAGAAGATTCTCTCCTCGTGCGGCACATCGGGTGAGTTGCCAATCAGGGTACGACCCAGTATTTCGCTGGAACCTGCAGAGTTGAAAAGTGTTTAGTAAAGTTCTCTACCCATCTCTCTCTCTCTCTCTCTCTCTCTCTGAGCTTTCGAGCTTTCACTCACCCAGCAGGCCATCGTGTACCACGGTAAACTCGAGCAGGCAATTCTTGAGCGTCTCCTTGGCCACATCGAATGCCAGCGCCTCGTTATAGACGGGATTGACGGTATTGCGCTGCACGCCTGTCTTGCGCTTCTTCAACTTCTTGCCACCGGGTCCGATGAGGGATACCTTGACATAGGGATCCGATGAGTTGCGTGCATCGTCGACAATGCGCAGATTCCTGGCCTTGATCAGGACAACCATCAGTCGCTCCGCCGAGGGTAGATATGCCAGCGAGACCATAATGTCACCCAACTCCACCTTCATGTCCTGTGCCGAGGCCGAGGTGAGCGGTGTCCACAGCTTCAGCTGCTCACTCAGATCCAAATGGGCCAAGTGCAGCTTGGTGCCGCCAATGCAAACGTGACGGGAATATGCATCAAAATCGTACAGCAAAATCTCCAGGCTGCGCTTATCGATGACGCCAGCAGTGACCTCAAACACGAACTGCTCGTCGAAAACTGGAGAGGATGGGGGAGGGGTTAAGAACTCTACTGAAAGGATTGGAGGAACCTTCTGCTACCCACCTGGATTCAGTGTCTTCTTGTGTATGCGTGTCTGCCAGAAGTTCTTCTTGTCGGGCAACAAACGTATCTTGGCATAGGGATCGGCGGTGCCGCTGAATTGTCGTGGTTGTAGATTCTGTGCCTCCAGCAGGCGCACATTGAGCAATCCCCCGACAGGATCGTAGCCCAGACTGATGTGCAAATTGCCGCGTACCTCGTTGATGCCAGCAGCGGCGGCGGATGACGACTTGGGCTGCGAATGCTGTGGGGAAAATCAATAAATCTTGCTCTCTCTCTCCCCTCTCTCTCTCCCTTTTATAGTTCATACTCACACTGCGATACAAGGTCATATCGATCTTGGTGTGATCCAGCTTGGCATTCATGGAGGAGACACGTGGTCGACCCGGATGCATGGCGAGCACAACATGCTTATCGGATCGGGCAATGGGCACGGAGGCAGTGGAGCAATACGAGAGCGTGTTTGACTTGAGGCTGCCAGTGGGCGAGGTGGGTGTGGGTGGTGCCGATTCCTCCGTGGTGTGCGCGACCTGCTGCTGCACTGCTGTGGCTGTTGCCGTCACCGAAGCGGGCACCCAGAAGGCGGGGTCAGCATCCTCGGATTTCAATGAACTGGGACTCAAATTGCCCGCATTATTGTTGCCCAACTTGCCACGTGCCACACACTCGTTCACATTGTCCACATTGTAGCCCACGGCGCCGGCAACGAGTGCCTCACGGCTGCAGACAATGGGAATGCTCAAAGTTAGATGGATACTCTGTAATTCCTCCCCATGCTTACCTCTGCTGCTCCTCAGCCTTCTCGCTGGCCGATTCCAGCAGATTCTGCTCGAACCAATTGAGACGATAGCGACGCGAGCATGTTGTGTACAGGGCAGCGCCCACTGCGGAGACCACGAGAAAGGAGACGGATGCATAGACGCCAATCTGTGCCAGCGATAGCTCCTCCTCACGTATGACAATGTCCATGGTGCTAAGAGAAGAGAAGGAGAGAGGAAAGTAAGACCGCAATTAGTTGCGGTGTCTTGTGCATCTTAAACCGGGGATAATGATACCAAAACTAGACATAAAACTTTCATTATCAGCTCACACAGCACGCCCTGGCAATGTAATGAATAAATCAGGGACAGAGCTGACCCCCCCTCCCAACTGAGTCACCTGTCACACGGATACGACCACGTCGTGGCTGAGTTAGCTGATTTAGCTGCTCGGCTTTTGGCTTTGGCTTATTAATTGTGCTGCTTTATACGCCTTGGTGAGCCTTTTGTTCTGACCATAGGCACAGTCTCTGTGTGCCACAAAATTGCCATAAAGGTTGCTTGTGGTTGTGGGTCAAGGCGGGGTCGCAGCAGGTGCTGCTCGCAATTAGCAGCGCCAACCAGGTAGGCCGACGTGTTGCCTGTGAAATTTAAACAACAACAACAACTCGACTCGGTAAGGACTTCTTAAACAGTAAATTTATCGCCATCTTGTTAATTAATTAGTACTTTGAAGGCACCTTTTGAGTTGGGTTGGAGTATACCCTGTAAAAAGAAAACACAACGCTCCGTAGGGGTATTTCAAAAGGAAACTCTGCTTAGGCAATTTTCATAGCATACTTTTTAGCGCATGCCTAAAAATAAAGCAGAAAGTAACTGCGCGCATGTTTTACAGGGTATTTGCTGCAAATTAAATTGAGTTGTGCTCAAGGAATACCCTATAGCAAATAAACCTTTTAGAGAGGCGACTTTAAGCTTGCTACACATATTCGTAGCATACTTTTCAGGGCTCGCCCAAGTAGCTTATCAAATAGAAAAGCAATTTAGAACTTTTTATAGGGCATCCTGTTGCCCATCATTGCCAACTCGAATCCTATTTACTTGCACCTTTTTTATTTGGATGCTTTCGCCTCCACTCAGCAATTTCTGCAATTTGTTTTCACTTGATTATTTATTTATGGCAACTTTCGGCCGGGCTCCTACTTTTACGGCAATTGAATAAACTTTACTCCCTGCGTGTGGGTAGGCGAATGGGAGTCACTGTGTGGGTGTGTGTGTGTAGACACACACTGTCTGTGTGGGTGTGCGAAAAGTGCGTTTCATTGTTGGGACGTTGTCTAAATGATTTATAAGCCGAGACACGCCCAGTGATTTATGATATCTAACAAATGTTATTTATATTTAAAATTCCGAAACCTCAGCCCGCAATAAGCAACAGTTAAACGAGTTGGTTGAACGCAGAAAGGCTTTAAAAGAAATATATGGAAAAAAAAAAAGAAAAAGAAACTTTAAGATTTTTTCGCATGCAAATTTCATTGAATGCCTTCGCGAGGGTAAAACCCAAACAGACTTTCGAGAGCTTTGCAAATCAATCAAGAGTTGAGCCCGACGGTTATAATTTCCACCTGTCGCTCCCTGCTCTGTTCGGGCAACCCTCGGGCTGGCCCATATAAATCTCGGTTAAAGCAATCATGTCAAATTGAGCAGATCGTAGGCGGCTTTATAAATCGATGTCAGGCTTCGCCTCTGACGGAGTCACCATGCCTCGATACATATGTCAGTCATGTTTTTTTTGCAGACTGGAAAAGGGAAAGGGGGGCCCTAATGTGTTTTAGAGCCTTTGACAGTGAGTTCTTTATAATATTGTTATACACACATATAGAGGTATGTGTGTAGACACACGATTTATGATAGTCGCCATAAATTTCATGAAACAAACTGCGCTGCAGTTGAGTGTATTCACTTTTCTGCGGTTTGCGGCCAACTGGCTGTATAAACAATTTTTAGGCTTTTATCGTATTTTCACTTTTTCACCTCAAAGGCCGATAAGAGCCACTACTTCCGCTAATGGAAGGCAGGGGAGAGATAGGAGTGGGGAGAGGGCAGAGGCGTAGTGCAAACGGCTACGGCGCAGCAAAGTCAAGGCCAACACAGTCACATTGCCAGCTGCCAGTCTCCCGTCACTCCACTCCACTCCCCTCCCCACTCCCCTCCCCTCTTGGCACTCCATCACCCTGTCAACCCGTCAGCAACTCTTGCTTTAATATATTTACACAGCGACTAAAATTAATTTTATCTAATCGATGAAACAGCGGCGCTTCTGCCTGCCTATCTATCTCGCTTTCTCCCACGATGCTAACTTTGCACCCACTTGCTACCACCCTCCCCTCCTCCCACTCCCCTCTCAGCTTGTTGTGATTTCATTCGGTTCGTCTGGCAATTTCAACGTAACTTGCCTTTTTGTCATAATTTAAAAGGAATACAATGCGCAAACTGAATTTCCCAGCGGCAAACGACATCAAATTGCACAATTATGGCAAATTATGTTCATTAGTTTAATGAAGTGTTTGTCTCACACACACACACACACACACACACACACACACGCAGTTGGTAGTCACGCCCACGACGCCAGCAGCTGCTGGCACAGAGTGACAGGATTAGGGAAGGAGGACAAGGAGATGGACATGGCAGGGCAAACAGCAGGATAGAGAACGAACATGGCCAGCACAGGAATGCAAGCTTGTTATCAACTCAGCTCGCAGTATACCCTGCAGGCGAGTGGCGTAGGGAGTAGAGAGTTTTATGTGGCATAAAAAAGAGAGTAGGTTCCCTAAAGGGAACTCTTAAATATCTTTAAAAATATATGCAAAAAGTTTAATATAATCTACAAAAAAACTTTTTTATAGTTTAAAAATATTTTCTTAAGACACCTACATCATGGGCCACCCCTTTTGTTGCTCCTGCACTCTCAAGGTATTTTATTATTCTGCATAATGCAGCACAGCGTGCTAGGGCGGCGTCGTAGCGTAACTTTTCCAGCTTGTTTGCTCGACACATTGTCATAATTAGATTACCGCATTGAGTCCAAGTTGGACAGGTAGACAGAGGCAAAGCAGGAGGGAGGGAGGCACCTGCCACAAGGTGGCAGCTGGCAACAGAGTGTGGCAAAATGTTTTATAAATGCTGCCAAGTGGCAACATGCACAGCCACAATCCACAGCCTTACGATGGGACGATGCTGCGTATGCGTGATATTAAGTATACGCCCCGACTGGCTAAGCCAAGCGAGCATTAAGAGCCAAAAGTTGCAGCATCTTAACGCGTTGACAACGTGATGAATGCGTGTCATGTTAGCCAAGGGGTCAGGCCAGTCAACCAGCCAGTTATTCAATCTATCAGTTCGTCAATCAGTCAGTCAGTCAGTCAGTCAGTCAGTCTGCCAACAATCAGCAATTTGTAATGTCCCCCATAATGACAATGTCGTGCAGCAGTCTCCACATATAAACAACATCATTATCAGGGTCACATCCCTCCATACACACACACACACACACACACACATAGAGAGAGAGATGTCTCTGTGTTGTTTTCTTTTTGTCTCCCCCGTTGTTGTTTCAACTGTGGACAATGTTTCTGTTTTCGTTATTCGAGTTGATTACCGCCGCCATTGGCGTTGGCTTTTGTGGCATTTCGAGGCTGCAACAGCATCAGCCTGTCCTCATAGACAGACCTATATAATTACCAGTCGATGAATATTTATGGCCCACCCCGAGCAGAGTTGGTAACAACAAGTCGAGAGTGTCGTAAGCTCCATGGGGAGATTTAGCTGGAAATGCCATCAGATATTCACTTCATAATTAGCTCACAACAACTCGACTTGTTTTCTCTCTCTCTCTCTCTCTCTCTCTCTCTCTGAACTGAATGGCATTTCGAGGAAATATGGCCATAATAAGCTCAGAGAACAGGGAATAATTGAATTTCACTTACAGGAAAATGGAAAATCGTTCAATAATCGTATTTATTTGACAAACCTATCAAACTCTTAGCAAGTTTCACATACTTTGCAATCAAATTACTTCTTCGGAAACTTTTCAGAAATTGATTTTGATTCCGAGCGGTTCCGAGAAGTGGGAACCCTTGTAAATTGATAAACGAGAGAGGGAGAGGGAAGGGAGAGTGAGTAAAACTTGCTTTACAATCGATTTGCAGGCAAATTGGGAATTGATGGAAGTTCAAAGGCCACGTGGTATGTGGCATAGACAGTCCTATTAAAATCCAACAACCATATGTCAATATACCACAGGCCATTAAGCGAAAAAAACAAAAAGGAAAAGGAAAACAACAAAGACAAGAACATGAAGAACAAGAGGAAAACAATAAAAACTTGTCGAGCGCAAGATAAACATTAATATAATAATGTGACCCAAAGTTATACTTCGGAAGCATAAAAATAAACAAAAATATGATCATTAAGGCGCAATATGCTCGGGAAACACTTGTTGTTTGCTCTCACACACACACACACACACACACACGAGCGCATACAAACCCCACGCAGGCACACACAGCTCGCAGGCTGAAGACACAAAGCAGCAGAGAAAATAATAAGTGCGATATTAATACTTGTTGCCAGCCTCACACCCACAGGCCTCCCCCCCTCCCCTCACGCACACACTCTCCCACACTCAAGTGTCGGTGTGAAAGGCCAAAGCTGTGACCCATCCCCCCCCCTTTCTCCCTTCAGCCACTAAACTCCTCGACATGTCAACAAAACACATTGAGAGCCTTCGCTATTTCGCCTCAATATATTTGCTTCGTTTTTACGGGCGACACGCCCGCCTGGTGGGCTTTACGGGGGGGCGGGGGACATACTAAGGGGTGACTATATGTGTTTTGCATTAAAAGTGCATTAATCGTGGACACGTGATAAATATTCATGGCCCAACAAAATGTCCATCAGCATTAGATGTGCAATTTTAAAATGCAAAGCAAGAGACGCACAAGGCGCCACAATATGTTGGCCTGTTCGATGTGTGTGTGTGTGTCTCTATGTGTGTGTGTGTCAGTCTGTTGCTCGGTTAAGGTCGGGGTCGAGTGGGCTTTTTCAAGGGCGTGTCCGTGTTTGAGTGGCCTAGCAAGGTAAACAGAGTTGTGCGCTCTTCGGCCTCACTGAGCATTCGGGCTGGGTTAAACAACCTGAGGCCAGCTAACGTTTCCTCACAAATCTCAGCTGCGTCACTACACACACACACACACACACACACACAGAGCGACACACACACACACATGCTTAATGCAAAGGAAATTGAAACGGCATCACGAAGCAGAGCTTCAAATTGTCAGAGAGAATGCGAAACTGAATGAAATTCGAGCTTATATGTGTAGGTGTATGTGTGTGTGTGTGTGTGTGGCAGCTCTCAATGAAATACACTCACGCAGCCAGCTAACTGTAAAACAAGCTAACAAGACTTATAACTTGACACACACCTCTCCATCTCACTCTCACCTGATTAAATTGAAATGTATTTGCAGCAAGGGAATTTATGAATTTGCGGCCCACGCTGCGTATGCGCGATGTGCGAAGTGCGATGCATGAGCATGAATTCATAATCAACTGATAAATATTCAATTATCAGACAGGATATATCTATCCCAGCACAAAACAGAGCCAAAGGTGCAATCTGTATTGATTACAGGCAAAGCTGTTCCAATTAATTGGAATGAATATTTTATGAAGCCCCCGAGGCACGGCGCCGCCGCGATAATCTGTAGTCTGCTGCAGACCCCTCGAGTCCCAGCGAGAAGATTAACAGCGTGTAGTACAAAAGATATATATGAGTATTGAGTGCACTACAGTATGTTATAAATATTCTTAAAAGTATTTAAAAAAGAAAAAGAAAATAAAAATAAAAAAATATTCAGTATTTTATAAATATTTTTTAAAGTATTTAAAAAAGGAAAAGAAAATAAAAATTAAAAAATATATCCCTCAAAAATATTTCACAGTAATATTTGCACTTACCCCTGCGGTTATTTACGCTGTGCCACACACACACGACCTATGCGAAATATGTGAACGATTTATTGTCTTTGGATTGCGACACGCAAAATTTCGCAACAATATGTTTACTTATCCACGCGCTCTACGTGTCGTATGCGCAATATGCTCTACAAGCCAAGGCAGCACAAGCAGCACGGCGGCATTCTGGTTTGCGCTCGAATTTACAAATACGTTTCAAAAGCAATTTCCTTATTAACTTTATGTTCATTAAAATTTAATTCAATTTGTCTGTCGACCCGCTCTTTCTTTCTCTCTCTCTCTCTCTCACTCGCTCCTTTTCGATATAGGTTTTCAACAAATATCCAAACAAATTATTATATTTCCTTTTTTTTAATGTTTATAAACTTGTGCACTGTGATGCGATCCCAGAGCAGCAACAACTTGGCCAACGCGTTGCTGAAACTCGACTGTGTTGTTTTTCGCCAAAAGTTACACGCAGTTGCCTCTGCCGCACACACGCACACTGACACACACACAGGCACACACGGACACACTCACACAACGTATGGCAGAAAGTTTAGCATCCTAAATGCGCGCTATGTTTATAATCAATTGGCTTAAAAAGTAAATTTAAATTGAAAAACTTTATAGACTAAATAAATGAAAGGAATTTTGGGGAAATTCAAGCGAATTTTTACTTTTATTTCTGTAATTCCTTTGAAACCGGTAATTTTGTTTGAATATGAATATGCAACGTTTACTTTGAGTTGGGAAAGTTGTTCCCGAAAAAAGCTTTTGCCACAAGCAACAGCTGTCTCGTTAGGCGAAAGCTCGCTCAGGGCCACAAGCTATGCGATTCAATGTCAAAGTCTCAATGACACAGGCATCAAAAGCTCTCGCGAGGAGCTTCCTTTAAAACAGTTACTTTTAGCGTTGCCACCCAGCCGTATACCATAAGTGAAATCTTAATATATTATGAATTGTTTTATATTTTATTATTTCTTATACATTTTGTTGACTCTGATTTCTCTCGAAAAAAATCTCTACAAAATGTTTACCAAATACACAAAAATACCCTAAGTATATAATTTTAAATATCAGTACACAAAACATTTATTTTTATTATAAGGTCAATTTATTTATAGTATTTACGCAAGTTCTATATATGGCCATGAGCTTGAAATGTGCGTTGTCGTTTAATCTCAATAAGTGAAAGCTCACGCTCTTATTATACTTAATGGTTGATAAGGATGATTTTGTCTTGTCACTCCCGGTTTGTTATTATAGCCTGTATTTATTGCGAATATATCATATCAAGAAACCCGAAACTTTGACTCTATAATATAAAATTATCTGCCAATTGGACTTTATGAACGTCAATATTCGAACTAATTCCGAAATTGACGATTTGCAAATTTTTTCGCACACTTCACTTCCCCCGCCTTATCTCAAGTTCAAAACGGAAACATGATATGATTGTGTGGCTGCCACAATCCGCCCGTGCTGACCTCCAAAGCCAATGTCAACTTGCATAACCTACTTAAGCGAGTGAGTATACTATGCTTATATGTCTTTAAGTATAATACTTTCGGTTGTGGTTTAGGCCCAATCGAGTCTCTTGACACTCGTTGATCTTAACACTGACTTACTGACATTGTGGCAACGCCTCGAATTACCAGAGTTCCCACATGCTGGAATTGAATACGTATTTAACACTTATATATATGCATTTTTATGGCAAATATTTTGTATAATTCACCACGCAATCGTGACATGTGAAAAATATTTATATTATTCCCAGACAATTATGGAAATAATAATATTTTGTCGCTGTTGCAAATACGCAGTATCAAAAGTGATAAGCTTGTCCAGCAAAACAAATACATATTCCCTTTATACAATTCAGCAAATATTCTCATCGACTACGAGGGTCGTTTGATAAGTCCGTGACTTTTTGTATTTGCCGCGCACCTGCTCTAAATACAACACTGCTCCTGTCAGCAGTTATCGATTAACAGCTGACTGTAAAATTTTGAGAAAGCTGCGTTTTTTGGTTTGCGTTTTATAGGCATTGAAAGCAGACGATCTCGTGAATTTTAACGAAAATGGAAAAAAGTGAATTTCGTGTGCTAATTAAGCATTATTTTTTGCGTAAAAAATCCATCACCGAAACCAAGGAAAGACTTGATAAATATTATGGGGACTCTGCACCATCAATTTCAATGGTTAAGAAATGGTTTACTGAGTTCCGTTGTGGTCGTACCAGTACAAGTGATGCCGAACGTTCAGGTCGCCCAAAAGAGGTCGTCATGCCAGAAATCGTCGACAAAATCCATGGAATGATATTGGATGATCGGAGAATGAAAGTGCGTGAGGTAGCTGAGGCTGTAGGCATCTCAACTGAACGGGTACATCACATTTTACATGAATATTTGGACATGAAAAAGCTTTCCGCGCGATGGGTGCCGCGATTGCTCACACACGACCATAAGCGCAACCGTGTGACCATTTCAAAGGAGTGTTTGGCGATGTTCAACCGCAATCCAAACGAATTTTTGCGGCGTTTCGTTACCGTAGACGAAACATGGATCCACCACACCACACCAGAGACCAAAGAACAATCAAGACAGTGGGTTTCTCCGGGTGAACGTGCACCAAAGAAGGCCAAGGTGGGTCTGTCGGCCAACAAGGTCATGGCCACAGTTTTTTGGGATGCACAAGGTATCATTCACATCGATTACCTTGAAAAGGGTAAAACGATCACCGGCGAATATTATTCAGAGCTTTTGGACAGATTCGATATTGATTTGAAGCAGAAACGACCGCATTTGGCGAAAAAAAGTGCTGTTCCATCAGGACAATGCACGGGTGCACACGTGTGTAGTCAGCATGGCAAAATTTCATAAATTGGGCTACGAACTGCTACCCCATCCAGCATATTCTCCAGATTTAGCCCCTGTGACTATTTTTTGTTTCCAAACATGAAGAAATGGCTCGGCGGTAAGAGATTCGGGTCAAATGAAGAGGTCATCACAGAAACAAACGACTATTTTGAGGGCCTTGAGAAAACCTATTATTTGGAAGGAATAAAAAAATTGGAAAAACGCTGGACTAAATGTATAGAGCTAAAAGGAGATTATGTTGAGAAATAAAACGCTTCTTTGACGAAAAAAATATATTTTATTCAAAAAGTCACGGACTTATCAAACGACCCTCGTATATAACAAAATCGCATGCCAATTATTTCGAAAATACCCATTTCATATATGTAAAATCAAGAATATTTTTGGTGATAGCACTCGGCAGTTTTGAGAATCGTTTGCGAGGTGAATTACACTTTATGATTTATGCAATATATATAATATATTTATTGTATAATCGCAGCCACAAAACGTGCTTATCACTTGGGGCGATTCAGAGATTCAGAGAATCTATGCTTTTCCGATGTTTACTCATTGAACAAATTATACGTAAATTATTAACTGCGGGCAATTAATCAATTGACTTCGTTGATAAGGCAATGACTCAAATGAAAGAACTTGACCTTATAGCTAGGGTTACTGTGTGCCAAGTGAGAGAGCTTTGTATCAAATCAAGTAGGGATATAATAAATAAATTGTAGACCAAATTCCTGCAATAGTTTTCTTATCATCACGTGCCCAATCTTAGTTCCAAATTTACTCTCCCAACCTCATTTGAATTCCAAATAAAATCACTATCTGACCGATTTAGCAACTTGTCCATCCCATCGCTGCTCCCATTCCTATTCACCGTTGCCCAATTACGCTATAGATAACCGAGTACATTCGATCCGAGAGAATGACGCTGTCTCGACTAGTTTTACGCACCATTATTTCGAGCTGATAATTACACAAGCCTCAGGCAACTTGATAGCAACTTAATAGTCGCAATACGCCACAATTTGTCTGGGCTCCAGTGGATCGTGTGGTGATCGTGGATCGTGGATCGGATCGGAAGCCCTATCAGCGCACGAGCTGAGCTCGTAGAGCTGCATCGATTCACGTGTTGTCACTTATAAAGCGATTACCAGTTGAGCCACAAATGACACTCGACTGGCAGTACTCGCAGGCGGCGCAACTGGATCGGACCAACAACTATACGAAACTAGCGAAGACCCCAACGAAACTATTACAACTAGACCCGATCTGATACGCATCGAATCGACGCTTCAATTGGCACGCGGCGTGACGTCATTTCTGATTATAAAAGTGAAAGTTGAGACGCGACGTGATTGTTGTAACCGGAACAAAAAAAAAAAAAAAAAAAAAATATGGCATCGGCATTGACAAATCTGCTGCAATCGCTACGTCTGGGCCCGCTTACGGCGACGGGTAAGGCGGCGTCAGGTGATGTGCTGCTCGTGCCCGCAGTGGAGAAGACCAGCAAGGTGAAGGCGGAACTGCAATCCGTACCGGAAATAACTCTGGCAGAGGTGGCTCAACACGATAGCTTCGATGATTGTTGGATTGTCATCTACGATCGGGTCTATGATGTGACACACTTTCTGCGCGAACATCCCGGCGGCGATGATGTGATTATGGATCATGCTGGACGAGATGCCACCATCGCTTTCCATGGCACAGGTCACTCCCGGCATGCGATCGAGCAGATGCGTCACTTCCTCATCGGCGTACTGCCCCCCGAGCAGTGTATCTTTCGCACCGGACAGAACAAAGTCCTATCCTCGGGTATACCAGAGTGATAGACAAGGTTTAAGACTTGCAATTCCGCCGTCCGACTCGTAACCCCACTACACCTACGTACTGCTCCATTTGCCTATATATTTGTATTTATTTAGCTTAGCTTTTACTTTTAATCTGTGTGATCCGCGCGAGATGATTGTTTCATCAGCTCATCGGCAGCCCTCATAATATGCATAGAACATAAACGATCTATAGACTTGATTATAGCACCTAGAATCTAGATTAATCTCGGCTTGTGGCTATTTTGTACTTAAGTGGAAATTAAATGTTTGTTATTGCTTTTTAAAATGCGATTATTTGTTTATACGATCGACTTGTCGAGGGGGGCCCCATACGGTAACCTTTCTTCAAAGTATAAATTTGTAAGTACAACTGGGACCTCTACGGGGTTCTTTTCGGTCGGGGCCCACTTGCCCCATGCTAGCTTTGGCCCTGACTAGAGACTCTATAGGGGTACTTTAATTAAGGAAGGGAGTTTAATATAATATATATATAAATTCAATATTTTTGATGCAGAATTAATCTAGAGGCCAAATAAAGGATAAAGGATAAGGAAATCTGATTACTTTTGAGTAAGTTTTCCATACTAAAGGCTCTATAGGGGTAATGAAATCCAGAAGACATATGAAAATATCCAAATTTTTAAAATCGATTGATTCAATATTTCAATATACATATGTAATGCAGAATTAATCTAGAGGCCAAATAATGGAATGAAATGAAATGAAATCTGATAATTTTTAACGATAATTTCTATACTAGAGATCCTATAGGAGTACTGTAATCGAACAAGGGGATCGTATGAAAGACATATGATGAAGTTTTCCACACTAGAAGGCAGGACAGAAACCAAGGATAGTATCTTACGGATATTACAAGATGCCCATTAAATGTTTCTAATGCCAAGACTTCAGTCTTTTCCCAACTTAAATCTTTCATCTTAAATTTCTTACTACAGAACATTTTTTTCATTTATTTTTCCCATCTTCTTTATCGATTATATAGTACGACTTATGGTGTAAATGCGGCAAAGAAATGCTTACAAAAAAACTAAATATCACTTAACAGATTCGCAACCTCGATAATGACTAGACTAGAGACTAGAGACGACTCACTGAATTGACTTAGGATCTACGCGTATTGCTATGGCTACACTCGGAAGGGAGAGCGGGATCGGGGGAATCCCTTGCTTAGCTGCTGCTGCTGCTGGGCGGTTCGTTGTGCGGTCCCTGGAGCAGGGCCTGCAGCTTGGCAGCCGCTGGGAAGGCGCCCAAGTCGAGAGGAGCAGCACCCGTGGTGCTCTGTATATAGGCAAGTAATCTGTAAAGATTAATATATATATATATATAGGAGATCTCTACTGGGATAAGCCAGGGTGGGCCTGCTTACCTGCGCAGCTCCTCCAGCGCATTCTGCTGCATCAATATATAGTTCTTGGCGAGCAACAAGGTGGCGATCTTCGATAGCTTTCGCACCGAGGGCGAGTGCGCATAGGGTATCACACTGCGGGAGCAGAGATGAGTAGAGGAGGTCAGAGATCAGATCAGAGATCTATCTATCTATAAGTAATCTCACCTGCGCAGCTCATCGAGTGCATCATTCAAATCGTGCATTCTCCGCCTTTCCCGTGCATTGATATTCAGTCGCACCGTCTTGCCCTGCCGATTCTTCTGCTTGCCCCCGTTTGCCCCACTGCCGCCGGCTCCACCTGCGCCTGCTCCGCCCAGCACACTGGACATGGCGGCTGTGGTGGTGCCTCCACTGATGGCAGCAATGGCAGCCGCTGTGGGACTGAGCGGTTTCTCTGGCCCACTAGGACCTGGTTTATTCTCATCCGTTGGGGTTAGACTCTGCTGCTGCTGGGACATGCCCAGACCCTGCGCATAGAAGCCACCTAGACCCACCGAGCCGAGCGGGGTGCGACGTCCGGGTACGCTCTGTGGCGGACTGGCAGTGGGTGCGGGATGACCATGTGCGCCCAGCATGTTGGCCGTGGGCGGTATCGGCATGTGTCCATGTCCAGGCAGGCCGGGAAAGCCAAAGGGCAAATTGGAGGGATCCATTTTGGGCACAGAAACACACGTAGATCCTGCAAAGCACACACAGAACGCAAATCAGTCGAGGCAGAAAGAGAGAGAGTGAGAGAGAGAGAGAGAGGGAGACAAAGAGAGCAGGCTAGAGATGTGTGCACGTTTCTAAGGGTTGTCGCTGCCAGTGTTGCCACACTTGCGCGTATCGCACCAAAGCGCCAGCTGGCGTTGAGTTGCTCGAAACACGCAGTTGCCGCAAGTTGACAATAGAGGGCGCTTTTGCACAGGCTGAGAGCGATAGAGAGTGCGAGCGAGAGCAAAACAATTGTTTAACAGACTTTTAAATATTATAAATAAATTCGCTCTAATTTGTTTTATGCACGATTATTAATTAATTATTCACAATCCATGCGTAATTTATTATTTTTTATTGTTATTGTTATTATTATTGTTTTTTGTTGTGGCACGCTTTAAGGATTATTTATTTAAATTAACCACAAATCACAATACGAGAGCAGCGAGGCAAAGCAAAGGGGGGCGAGGGGGGGTAAATATATATTAAAACACACGCACCACAGAAATTAAAATGCGGCTGCCGTTGCCGTTGCTGCCGCTGCTGCTGCTGCTGTTGTTGCCGCTTGTGGCAGGACGCGAATTCGATGCGCGAGTGTGAGTTGCACGTAGCAGGACGAGGCCGAAACAACAAGCCAGGAGAGGACGCAGCGTTGCGACCGCGATTTTGTGGTGTATTCCAGCGTATAACGATTTTCCGATTTTAATGCTGCCGATGCTGCTGCCGTCGCTGCTGCTGCTGCTGTTGCTGCTGCTGCCGATGCTACCGACGACGTCAGCGACGCAGCCGATTATAATTTTTGCCTCGCCGACGCGTCGACTCCGCCGCTGTCTGCGTTGCTGGTGTTAATCTCGGCAGTGAAAGAATATTACGAGCACTCACTATACGCACACAAACACACATATACACCGATTCACACACACACCGACACACTCTTTATTGTTTGTGAATGTGTGTCGCGCTGGTCTGGTCTGGCGTTGACGTTGGTGGTTGACGTTTAGTGGTTGTGCTTATACTCCACTCATACTGCAGCCTCCACACACACACACACACACACGCAGACAAGCACAATTACTCGCACACACACACACACATATACAGGCAGCACTATGAATCACTGGCCGTAGCACTTTTAATGCCCGGCACAACCAAAAATCATTCATTCTTGTTGCCATCGTTTTTATCGTTCACCTCTCTCCATTTACCTCCCTCCCTGCCTCTCTCTCTCTCTCTCGCTCTCTCTCTCTCTTTCCCTCTCTGTGCTGCCCTTGCAACCCCTCGCCGCACCGCACCGCATCGCTTTGTCTCTGATTTCAATTTCCATTGAAACTGAATCTAATCACATGCTCACCGCCTGCTGATCCTGCCCTGCCTTGGCTTAGCAGCAGCTCGTGGACAAAGCCAACCTCGCTCCTCTCTCCTCTCTTCCTTGTTCCTTGTTCCTTCTGCCCCTGACATGCTTCGAGGGTTGAACGCACTCCTCTCGTGCATCATGCTACATTCGAATTCTACTCCATCTGCATGTAGTTTGATATATGTGCGGGTCTCTCACTCGACTCGACTCGAGTCTCTCCCTGTGTGTGTGTGTGTGTGTCAGATTTAATGAGTGTGTGTGTGTGTGTGAGTAATGCTGTTCGGTTGCCTGGAAATTATGGTATAGCATTGTTCAAAGTTGGAACAATGCCATAAATGGCACATGCCAAAAATTCATGTGTAGGGCCAGTGTTGTAAAACGCTGTGACAGTGCTGCGAGTAACTGTTTGTAGTAAGTATCAGAATTTTAGAGATTGTACTCCCTAGATAGGAAAGCAAAATATAATGAAATCGAGCATATTCATAAATTTGAACAATTTTAAACCAAAGTTATTTAAATTTTAAAAATTTGGCCGAAAAATGTACGGGTGAACATTGTCACCAAAGTCACAAAAATTAAAATTTTTTTCGAATTATTTATATTGCAAAAACTATTAAGCCATTATATTCTAGAACTAAAACCATGAATAAAATGCTTCACCCGAAGAAAATCGTTTGATTTTAAAGAAAGTTATGAAGTTCGGAAAGTGAGGATACTGGTCCTGTGAAGGGTCTCACATGTCAAAATTTAAGTCAACTTTGACATGATTTTTGGCCAAAAATTAAGTATTCTCTAAAACGATTTTAAACACTTGTTTTATACTAATTTTGACCTCCACAATCGATTAAAAGTTAAAGCAGGCGATTTCAAATTTAAAAAAAAAAATTTGCCGTAAAAATGTATAGGGGGGACCCTTACAAAAATCACAAAAATAAATTTTTTTTTTAATTTTTTAAATTGCAAAAACTAATAGGCCATTATATTCTAAAAAAAAAAACAATGAATAAAATGATTTACCCGAAGAAAATCGGTTGATTTTTAAGAAAGTTATGAAGTGGGAAAGTGAGGATACTGGTCCTGTGAAAGGTCTCACATGTCAAAATTTTAGTCAACTTTGACATGATTTTTGGCCAAAAATTAAGTATGTTCTAAAACATTTTTAAACACATGTTTTATGCTAATTTTGATATCCGCAATCGATTAAAAGTTTAAGCAGGCGATTTTAAATTTTGAAAAAAAAATTTGTCCGAAAAATGTACAGGGGGGGGCCCTTACAAAAATCACAAAAATTATTTTTTTTTTAATTTTTAAATTTTAAAAAACTATCAAGCCGTTATATTCTAGGACTAAAACCATGAACAAAATGCTTTACCCGAAGAAATTCGTTTAATTTTTAAGAAAGTTATAAAGTTCGGAAAGATATTATAGGTTACTGGTTCTGTCAAGGGTCTTACAAATTAAATTTTTGGTCGTCTTTGACACAACTTTAGGGATTTCACGGGAAGTTGTAATAAGATTAGAGAATGTTATAAGTCTTCAAAGTCTTAAAGGATATTTCAAGCCAAAATACGTTAATACTCAAGAAATTACTGTTCCCCTAAGCTTCTGCAACAGACTTGCAACATAAAAGACTAGATAATATTTCAGTAAAAAAGAAAAAAAAAAAGAAAATTCGATGTTTTTGCAACTCCTAATTCGCTAATGAGGGCATTCTCGTTTTCATGGCAGCTTTTTTTTTACTTTTTCTTTATATTCTTGTCCTGTTTTGATGAGACTCCCGTTTAACGAGCTCTCGAGCATGCCCATTAACCTTGTGTGCTACCTCTTCGACCTGGTACTCGCTTCGGGTGTGTGTGTGTGTGTGTGTGTGTTTGTGAGTACTGTATGCAGACACTGTAATGGCCCGTCAAATGTCAGAGAACATTTATTGCCAGCTGCTGCCGTGGCAAAGATATGTCAAAGTCCTAAGTACGCGAAGGCAGACGCAATGATTAAGCGCATAATAAATTTGATATTTCTTTTTATTCCGTTTTGCTGCGATTCCCTGGCAGCTAAGGGAATTATTGTGTCAGATGTTCGGTGCCCGCTCACACCGTATGCCATTATTTTGTTCTGAGAGTCCTAAGAGTGCACCCTGTACTGGCAACGGGACGGAGAGAAGAGATTTCAGTTCCCTCGGTCCCCTCAGCCCTCGGGGCAATGCACCATTTGCGCATTGTGCGAGATTCTTCGCCCGTCGTAATTGCACCTCTCTTGCTCACCCTCCCTACCCCTCTCCTCTCTCTCTCTCTCTGTCTTCCGCTCGACACCCAACTGTCTTGCCTCTCACTCGCTCCCGCCATTACAATTGTTCGTGAACTAATTCAGTTTTTATGCTGCATTTACATTGCAATTTACAATTTCCACCCCACGTTATTTCGGGTTTCCATCAATATATATACCCGGTATATATACCCTGAAAAATTCTATAGTATATACTGATTGTAATTTTTGGGCAACATTTTTGGGATTGTTCGCGCTCGGGCCATGAGGAATTTCATTATAATTTACATAATTTATGCACGACCGTGATTTGCATAATTAAGATTTGTACATTTCGCTCTGGCCTCGCTCGTCCTGGTCGTCCTGGTCATCATTAGCTTTTAGGTTCTGCAGGTTCTGCCCCTCCCACCTCGGGTCGAGGGAATATTTCATTGTAAGCATATAATTACGAATGCAGAAAGCCAGAAACCCCAATTTAAAGTCGACCTCTGCCCTCCTCCTGCCCTGCCCTCGCTTGAGTCCATCATCATGCCAAGTGATGGGTAGGAAGTGAAGGGGATCAGGAGGGGGGGTAGAACGCTCTCAAAGTGCACTCCAAGGAGCCATGCGAATCAATCATTAGCATTTTATTGTCGAAACCCAATTTGGCACATTTATAAAGGATCTGTCTGGGGTTTATGGCTTGCTAACCTTATTATCGATGGCTGCGATGCTTCACATTTACCCAATATGCGAGTCAAAGTGTTCTCTCATCGAAGTATTTATGGCAGCAGGGCGACCCGTCGCCCCCTCTGGCCATTCCTCATGCTGGTCTAATGATTCCCCAGCGTGCCATTTTCAAGGTACCCACTTTACTTTCCAATGATTAGCCAGAACCCCAAGTGCTCTTCCTCTCTCTCTCTCTCTCTCTCTCTCACGCACGCACAATATATTTATTTGTTTTTCTTATTGCAACACAACAAAAATGTGTCAATTGTACGCTGGGGAAATTGTTGAGCTCTTGAAAATACGAGTTGGTATTTATATTTATAGCTCATTTCCTGCGCTAAGCCTAAGCCTGGCGGTGTGTGCGTGTGTGTGTGTGTGTGTGTGTGTGCCTAGCTTGGCCATTAGCAAAAGTTGGCCAAGTAAAACTTTGATCATTCACGTAGAACGCGCTTCGTGCGTCGGCAGCTTAAGTAGCAGCTTTAATTGGATTAACGGGCGCAGTACTTTTGCCCAGCACTGTACCTCAATAAAACACAGAGAAAGATTATACAGTACGCAGTACTTAAGCGATAACTTTAGACAGTTTATTGACCAAATGTGAGATTTATGTTACTTTGTTTTAGCCAAAATTTCACTAGACATTTTAAGCACATGGTATGGATAGAATATTTATTTATTATATTTAATTTTAATAAATTATTATTTATTTATTATATTTAAATTATAATAAATGATGCTCACTTTCAATTAAATTTTACGCTAAACAAAAATAATTTTCTTAAGAAACTATTGAGTTTATCTATCAAACTATTTATTCATTGTTCTCAGCCTCTAAAAAGTGCTCAAATTTGTTACATAGTATTTAGGAATATTATTCGAAAGATCTAGAAATTTTCCTTTACTTTTCTACAATATCTGCTAGTTGAGCACCTTGGCATCTGCTCTGCAACTTGCAAGTAATCAACGTCAGTTGGGATCTTCGCTAAATGATGGCATCATCCATCTCGTGGTACATGCTGAGACCTTTTTCATTATTAAATATAATAGTTAGGTAGTTTAAATGGGTTTCCCTTTCTCTCTCACACATCTCTCACGTCTCGGAGCTTTTATTGATTACATCTAATGCCCGTCATATCGTATGCGCCCCACCCCATCCGTAACTCTGACAAAGAAGAGCGTGCAATATTTTATCAAATTATGCGATGCATGCAACTTCCTTTTGCGCGCTCCGACACCCCTGTGGGATGGACGCGAACACGGACATGGACACGGACGCAGAGCACACCCAATTCCCAGTTATATTGTACACAGTACCCAGTTCTCGGTTCTCAGATCTCTCTCTCTCAGTTCCCAGTTCCCAGTCCCATGCTCATTCAATCCCGTTCGCAATCGCAATCGCAATCCCACCCAACGCACTTACAATTTATCAGCATCAAATGGAAACCAAACAGTCGCCGGCAGAGTGAGTGAGAGAGGCAGGGAGGGAGCGAAAGAGAGGGAAGAGAGTGATAGAGAGCGAGAGAGAGAGAGGGCAACAACAATAACAATGCCTGCAATACCAATTCGAATTAAAATGCTGCCGTTGCGGATGAGGATGTGCCAGGCAGGCAATGGAGGAGGGAGAACTGTGAGTGCGAATGCCACCCCATCATCGTCAGCATAGTCGTCCTGGTCCATGTCCTCATCCTCATCCTCATCGTCGCAGTCGCCTTGCAAAGGGGTTGTTTGTCGCCGTTGTGTATTTTTTTTGCGCGTTGTTGCAAATGGATATGGAATGTTACACAAACAAGGAATGGTAGGAAGGGAAGAAAGAGGGGGGAGAGAGGGCGATTTAGAAGGCAACAAAGTCGAAAAAGTAAGAGAGAAAGAAGCAAAGCAGTAAAAGCAGTAGAAATCGCATCAAAACCGAACCAAACCACGCACCGGGACCCAACGCACAGCAAAGAGAAAAAAAAAAAAAAAAAACAATGCGAAACTTTGGGACAAATTTCAGGCAGGAGAACTCGACAAGAAGAGGACTCGCCTCTGGTGCCTGGTGTTGGGCTGACTCAGCTATGCGTAATTTTTGGCCAGCACTCAACTCCTCCTCCACATCCACATCCTCATCCTCATCCTCCATCTCCTCAAATCGGGTCTGGCACTCTGATGATTTTCCTGTTTTCCAGCTTTGCGTTTTGGGATTACGCACGCATTTTTGATGATGCCACTCCCGTTGAGGAGCATCCCCATAGGGCACACTGAATACTTGCTGCTGCTGCTGCCCAGCAATTACCAAGTCCAAGTACGAGTCCAGTCCAGTCGAGTCCAGTCCAGTCCGTGTCCAGCTCGCACATTGCCCAGGTAACCATTGAATTTCGCATATTTCCATTTGAAGTCAACTCTTGTTCCTGTTGCTGATTGTGATGAATTATGCACTGATCCCATTGTGAACGAGCCACATGGCTGTGCCTGCTGCACATGGTGGTTGCTGATGGTGATGGTGCCACCACCCTCCTCCATAGACTCCCCCGCCACAGGGACTGCTGCAAATGGTCTCTGCCTTTAATGATGTGTCCTTATTTCTAATGCTTTCAACGCTGCCTCATCCGGATGCAGAGATTAGTTTGGTATCGGCCCTAGGTGCGTTATACACACACACACACACACACACACACACACAAGTTCCACAAATTTTTTGATTAATGCTTTGTTATGGAAACATGATTCCCTCGACACACGCAGTACCCAAACCCAATCCCAATCTAACCCAAGCCAACCTCCTTGCATCTGGCTATTCCCTGGGTAACAGACATTTGATTATGCGCATTGAATTGCTTTCTTCACAGTCTGTTTATTTTCTTTATGACTTATGTGCGAGAGGGGTTAAACGGAGAAAAAAAGGTCTGTAACTTTGGTAAATTTTGTGATATGAGTTTGAATTTTGGCATACACATAGATAGAGTTATTTGCTGGCCATCCTCAGAGTTTCACAACGATCGATGTGAACAGAGTCAAGTAATCTACGAATCCACTCACTCTTTCTCTCTCTCTCTCTGATTAGACGATGCTGTGGGATAAGGGGAGAGGCAAACCACATGCGTCTGCTCTGTGTCCGGAACGCCTACAGGGCCCGCGTGCTACGCCTACAACATCCATTAATAGCTGCGCCAGTCCAAATGACACGAAGAGCTCAGCCTGAAATTCATAACAAATTGTTGCGCCCACATCAGGCTGCTCCAGCTCCAGCTCCAGCTCCGTCTCCGGCTGTGTCTGCGGCTGAAGTTGATGTTGATGTTGATTAGACTGGCCGCACGTCGCTAAAATATGCGTCAGGCGTAGCCACCCCCCAGAAAAACAGTGAAAAGCATTGACCACTCTCGTTTCCCAAATTGAATGGAATCGCTGGGATGGGCAGGGGAGGAACAGGCGAGGAGGAGCAGGAGGCTGGCCACGTCTGTCAGTTAGACTGTCGCATGATCGAAATTTTTTTGCACCCACGTTAATGACTGATTGTGCGTTCCTCAGCATTTCCTAAATGGAATTTTGATTGTATCCGCTTACGTGCACATTTCCTTCTCGCCCTGGGGGTGTTAATCATTACCCTGCCTGCGTACAGGGTATTCAATAGATCCGTATTTGCCTCGCCTCAGGGCTAAGCATCCCATTCCCATTTGGGCTAGTTCTCGCACAGTCACGTTCCCTGCACTGACATATTAAATAATCTTCAAATTTATAGGCTACTTTTTTGCTAGAAAGGGTTAGGGAACTTAAGTTGGGTTTTAGTAAAAAAATATGATGGATTTTAAGTAACATTTTCCTTTAATAATATTCTATACTTTTATAAAAATATATTTATTTAAATCTATATTTAAGCAGTGGGTATAATTATATCTTTATTATTATCAACATCATCTATGTAACTTGAATATTATTAAAATAAAATTATAAATAATAAAAATAAATAAAAATAAAATAAATAAAAATTATAAATAAAAAATAATACAATAGGTATAAATAAGCCTAAATTAAATAGGTTAAATTAGTATAAATTTAGGTATAAATTACACCGAATGCAATAGGTATAATTGCAATAATCAATGCATAGGAAAAGGTGCATTTAAAGATATAATTATACCTTATTAGGTATACCTTATTATTGTATTCAATAGGCATAATATAATAGGTGCAATTGGTATAATATAACCTAATTTGAATATATCAAATTACACTCTAATTTAGGCATAATTATATCGTAAACTATTATATACTCTGCCTGCATATCGAGTATGATATTTTATGCCTTTTATTTCTAAACTTAACTTCACTTAGGATATGTGCCAGTTGGGTTAGCTTGGCCTCAATTTTTAGCGGGTTTTATTGTGCAGTCGAGCGCATGAAATGTGCAATAATAAATGCTGACTGTCGGGCAGCAGCTCCAGGATCAGAGGAGGCGTCTTTGTCCTGCTCGGACCTCAAACTTTATGTGCATACTATAACATTTTTGTTATTTTCTTTTTGTTTGCACAGAGTTCTCGCTCGAGCTCGAGTTGCTGATGATGCGGTCGCTTGGTCAGAGAGAGAGAGAGAGGGCTGAGGTCGGGGCGGGGAGTCTGTGGGTGCTGACATCGTTAACATCATCAGTGAAGCAGTCAAATGCTAATAGCTGCCATTTCCTGCAGGTCCGGCGCTCAGGAAAATTATGCGCACAAGCGAGTTGGCGTTTTCCATTTCCATTTTTACTCCACAGTTTTTCTGTTATTTTCGTTTTCAACATTTTATTTCGCCAAGTTTGTGTTTGCAGTGAAATCAGCTGCAATCCAGTGATTATGGAAGTGGGAGAAGTAGAGAGAGAGAGAGAGAGAGAGAGAGAGAGAGAGATATGTACATGAAAATGTTGCATTTACATTTTCAGAATATTATATGGAATATTCTGCAAATTAGGACGGGAAATGCGCACATTAACGAGCAGAGCTGGACAGGGAAGACAGTGTCGACTCGACCCGTCAAGTTGTGCAACATTTGCAAGGCTAAGTGAATGCTAAACAGGTTATTCACAATATAAACAAGTGCTGCTTTAAACTCAAACCACATGCATGTGGCAGATAAAGAGTCTTTTTACCTGCTCTAATGAGAACTGAAACTTGAGCGGAAAGCAACCTCATTTCACTGAGTTTTCCACATAATTAGAGATTAGAAATATAGAAATTACAAACTGATAGGGATAGATAGAGATACCTGCAAGTAAAATGTACAAAAGGAACTTTCAACTGCAATTCAATATCCTTCAATAAAATGCAATAATAATGAGAACTATTCAGCTTGAATTTCCACAAAATTAGACATAATTTTCAATCAAGTTCTCCACTTACTTTCTACCCAAATTGCCCAACATATTTGCCTCAATTAATCAGTGTGTATTTCTATCTCTCTCTCTTGGATTGACATTGCAATTAAATCACAGAATTTAATGAAATTCCAAAGTCATAAATACCCAAATATAATAGATGAAGATGCAGATACACAGAGCAGAAAGCAAAGCTATAATAATGGATAGAGAGAGAGAGAGAGAGAGGAAAATCGCAAGCAAAGCAATATTTTCAATAAAGAAATTCCACAAATCATTATGGGGGACCGCAGAGTACAAAACTCTGGCAAACTTACTGACAGAACCGCAAATGGAGAAGGACATGATGCCACGAAAACTGTATGGGAAAGTTAAGGGTGTCGGCAGAGAGGGGTGAGAAGGGGAAGTAAGCCGAGAGGGAAATTTGAAGCAAACAAGTTGAGAAATGTCTGAAGAAGAAGAGCTTCTTCTTCTTCTTCTTCTTCTTCGTGCACTGACAGCGTCAAATAAATTGAATCAAACGAGGAAGTACGGCCAACAACAAGAGGGGGAGGAGGAGGAGAAGAGGAGAAAGAAGAGGAGAAAGAAGAGGAAGAGGAAGCAGCAAGTCAGTGTGCAAATTTCCAAGACGTGGCAAACTTTGCATGCTTCGAAATTCAATTCTAATTAACATAAATTTGCACAAATGAATGTCAACCACAAGAGGCAGGCTAAAAGAAAGCGCACACACACACACACACACACACACCTACTTATGCACCCCTCACACACACACACACACACACACACAACAAGTTGTAATTTAATTTATGTCGCTAGGCAACTTTTTCGTGAGTCATAAGTCAGCTTACCCCCCGCCCACCCCCTCACACACACACACACAAACACTCTCACACACACACACACTCTCACTCACACACACACTCTCACTGTAGACAACAGGTGCAGGGGTCGTGGCACCGTTAGCGCGTGAGTTTTGATTAAAGTGCGCTTAATCCAACACCAACACATGGTGTACATGTGTGCCAAGTGTGTGTGCGTGTGTATGTGTGTGCGTGTGTGTGTGAGCTGCTTCCGGTTCCCTCTCGTCCGTCCCGTTGTCTGTTGTTGCCAGCTACTAATGAGCTCCACGGCAAGTACAAATATTATTTGACTCGAATTAATGCACGCGTGTGGAGAGGAGGATGCGAGGGCGTGAGAGGATGTGGGCAACTGCGCATGGGGGCGTACACGCGTTGTACCCACTGTGTATTTGCATTTGTCGTTGGCGCAACTTGTCAGCGAGTTTGCATTGAGTTAGATGAGGAAATATAGCTTAAGAATAGCTCAAGAATTAAATCGCAGAGCATTTATTTAACAAGTTTTTGAAGCACATATTACATATTTAAAATTTTATATGGTTATATTTAGCAATTAATTATATATTTAAATATTTATTTTGACATTAAGCAGAAATGAGCTTGTTTTTATTATATAATTAAATTGTTGGCACTAAATTTGTTTAATTACTTATTAGACAGATATAAATGTAAATATGTCACTACACTCGATTTCATATTATATTAATTATATAATATTTTAATATTTCTTAAATATTTATACTTATGTTGTATAAGAAAATTAAATAAAATTATATATATAAAAAAAAATAAAATATTTCTGCACTTAGTTCTTCAATATATGTTTACATTCTTTAATTCTTCTGCTTAATCCCATAAATTATATAATTTATAGTTTTAGGTATTAATTTCTTTTTCCTCCTTTCACACACGATTCCCTGCCTCCTTTTACAGGGTATTGCAACATTGTCGCATTGCCGCAACATTTTCATTTGCGCGCAATTTTCTTTTCTTTTTTGGCAGCGCTTTTGTTCTTGGCAAAAGTTGCCGGAAACGGAAATGGCATTTTGTGCGCGCGCGCTCTCTCCCTGTCTCTTTCTCTCTCTCCCCTGCCAAGGCAAGTTGACTTAACTTTGCACTTCGAGTTGCCGAATAAACTTTTGAATGAAGTCGTGCCGTGTGCAACAAGGGGGGGCAAGACTCTGGGAAAGTCTCTGGAGACGGGGAGAAGAGCTGATGCAGCCAAGCAGATGCACAGCCTGCGCTGCCTCTCCCCCTTCCTCTCTCTCTCACTGAACGTCCGAGGCGAATGCAGCCCAAAATGCGAGAAGGCAACAAATTTGCCAGCAGTTGCCGGGACAACGGGACAGTGGGACAGGCAGGGGAAAAACCGGGCGATAAGGCTGGCGGGCCTCTCTCACGTGAAGGATGCGCAACGCGACGACGATGGCGACGCCGATATGCAAATTAGATACAAATAATAGTGGAAAGAAAATAAAAGAATAAAAGAAAAAGGAAGGACAGCAATAACAATGAGTCAGCGCGGCGAATGTAAAATGCAAAACAAAATAAATTCCACAAAATCCTTGCACGTTTACCCTGTGTGCCCCTCTGTAGCTGTAGCTATAGCTGTAACTGTATTTGTATCTGTATCTGTGGCCCTGCATCTGCAAGGTAGGCAGGCAAAAGGGGTGCCGCGATTGGGCGGAAGGGTGGCAGATCGTGTCCTGCTTCGTGCCAGGCATTTGATATGCACAGCGTCATAAATAATGTTCAGCATTTAATTTCATTTCCATTTTACGATATGATATTCAGCGCTTGCTGTCTCTTTCGCTCACTCTCTCTCTCTCTCTCTCCCCTCTCTCTCTCTCTCTCTCTCTTTCAGCGCAGCTGCCTTTGTCGTCGCCGCAGCCGCAGCGTGCACAAATTGACAGAATGGAAAGTGTAATAAAATTTCAAATTGTATTTTTCTTTCGCGCACTCTCTACGCCTCCCGGCCCCCACTTGTGTAGGATAGGGGGTAGGGTGCGGGACTGGCATTTAATTTTATGATTTCTGATTTCGATTGTACAGCATTTGTGTGCGCTATATAAAGTTGCGACTGCCTGGGGCCACCCACTATCGCGGGCACAAGTTGATTTTTAATGGATTTTATATTGAAAAAGTTGCAGGTGAAAAAAAAAACAATTTTCCATGAAACAAAGAAACATCAATCTAGCAACTTACTAAGGCATGTAACGACTACAGCCACCCCCCTACCCAACCCCTACGCCCCTGCGCCAGTGAGCTCAATGAGCTGAAAGAGACGCACAAGTTGGGGGAAGTTGTAGCTGCTCTTAGATTAGTCTAGGAAATGCTACAAGCGCTACTTTAGAGCTTTGCAAATTTACGAGAATTATAAATATTATTTAAATAATATTTTACAATATTTATTTTATTTTTTATTTTATTTTAAATACTTTTTAGAAATTAAATTCTCATTGAATTTAATCTGTAACTATTTCAGAGTGTGTAAAACCCAATCAGCGAGTATATCTCTTATATAATGTTTTTTTTTTAATATTTTATACAATAGAAAACTTCGTATATTTTATTTAATTACAGCAAATAAATATTTCTTTTATTTTTAATATATTTTTTTAATTATTTTGATTGCTTTTAATAAATGAAAACTTAAATTCTCATTGAATTTAATCTGTAACTATTTCAGAATGTATGAAGTCCAATCAGCGAGTTATCTACTATATAATGTTTTTATTAAATATTTTTAAACAATAGAAAACAATATTATATTTATATTATATACGATATATCTATATATATATGATATATATATATATCATTTTATTACAGCAAATAAATATTTATTTTATTTTTAATATATTTTTTAGATAGTTTTGATTGCTTTAAATAAATGAAAACTTCATTAAATTCAATCTGCATTCAGCATTTTTGAAGTGAATCAAAACTAATCAGCTTATATGAGATATTATGACGAGCAGCAGAGATTATCAGAAATGTATAGACAGCACACACACACACACACACACATGACAACTGTCAGATTATTTGTCAGTTATTTGCACAACATTTACAGGATGTTGTTAGGCAAATTCTCTCGATGGCAAAGTCAATATTTAAATCACGAACAAAGACTTCAAAATACCATTGTCTATATGCGAATAATGCATGTGTGTGTGTGCCTTAAGATAAGAGAAATGCCAGCCTATGGAATGGATTTATTTAATGAAAGACATTAACGCACAAAGGCAGCAAGACGTATCGAAATACGACAGCAGCCTCAGCAACAATCTCTCATCGATTACAAAGGCTTAAGAGGGGCGGACTGCGCAGACAGGGGGAAATTCTACAATATAGCTAGGGATTTGCATGTGACAATCCCTTCCCCCTCCCCCTCTGGTATTTGCTTATTGATTGAGGCTGCGTGGGTGGGAGGAGAGAGAGAGAGAGAGAGAGTGAATTTCCCAACTCTGACCACACCTTGGAAAGCCTGCGGGCTTAGCTTAGCAAGTCGCTCAAGAGAAGCGTTCATATATCTTCTATCTTCCAGTTGCCATGCCACCGGTCCATCATGTGCGTGTGTGTGTGTGTGTGTGTGAGTGTGTGCATCACTTGCTTAGCCATTGGTGATTTATGTCAGCCCACAGAGAATGCTGATGAAATGCGGCCAACTTCTTTGACTTAACTCAAATGTATCACTCCCTGCTACTTCTTTCTCCCCCCTTCCGTTCTGCTCTGTGGTTCGCTTTCATCCAGTTTCCAGTTGTTCTACTTGTTGGTCTGCTGCTCTTCTGCTCTTTGCTCTGGCTCGGCTTGACTGAGCTCCTCCTACCTGACTACATAGTACACTGTCAGGCAGCAGCAGCATCTCGAATTATTATTACCGAGTGCACTCGGGCGTATGCGCAATGCTTTTTTCCACTTGAGCATGTCGGTTGCCTGGCCAGGCATAACAGACTGTCGATAAATCGAGATATATATCAAGGAAAGAAAATTCACAAACAAATAAAATGATGGGATAGTATTTTTTGTTCAGTTTTATGTAAGTTTTAGCTTATCCATTTCTTGCTGCAGGGTATTCCCGCTTCGTTTTGAATTCCCTTTTTGCCCTGCCTGCTCGGATTTCATTTCTTGACTGGCAGCTGCAACAGGCAACAAGCAACAATTGCAATTTGTGCTGCGCACAATTCTGGATTATTCATTTGCAAAAGTTTTCTCGACATTCTGCGCACATACAATAAGTATTTGCCATATCCTGTATCCGTATGGGGCTTACAATGGGGTATTATAAAGTTTTTGCCACTGATTGATGGGTAATTGTAAAAGTTATGCTTGCCTCTTTTCGTTCAACTATTTTAGAAAGAGTATTTTGGGGTACACTAAATTCTTTTGCACCTTGGGTGAAACCTTATAAATATATATATTTGTTTTTATTTTTCTTCTGATTTACTCCAATAACATATTTTGTTGGATTTAAGAAAATAAAAGCGATTGAAAGATCTAGCTGATTTTAAAGACTAGAGATTTTGAAGATTATATAGATTACATATTTATAAAAATAAATACGAATATTAAAGATTCCGTATATTTACATTGTATTTAATTTTTTTTTTTGTATTTTAAATTATTTCATAATAATTTTTAGACTTTTATTATAAACTTTTCTAAGGTCTAGCTCATTTGTCAATTATTTTCTATCTATTAATTATTGTTGTTTCACATTATAATATATTATCAGCTCATTTCTTTTTGATTTCCTCAAGATCTAGCTTCATTTTAGCTATTCAAATTTATGCTATGCAATTTTTAGTATCTTAACTCGTATATAGGGTATTTTCTAGTCTCTCAAGCTACCACCTTGTGCCTTCTTATTTATTTTGTGTTGTTTTTACTGCCGTCAACAAGAGGAATGCTGCTTGCAGCTCATGATGATAATGATGATTTTGATGATCATTGTTGTTGTAGTCGCTGTTGTTGGTTTTCGTTGTTGTTGTTGTTGCTGCAACAACTTTGCCATTTTCTGCGAATTAAGCCAATTTAATACGCCGGCATCGCATCGAATGGATCCGACAGCGCCCAAAAAACCTGCAGCCATGGAAATTAATAACTGAAGCCTTTAAAAGTTTTTTAATAGCCTGCATTTTTGCCGCTGCTGCTGTTGCTGCTGTTGCTGTTGCTGTGGTGGTTGCTGCCACCCACTGCTGCTGTCTGCTGCTGCTGCTGCTGCTGCTGCTGCTGCTGATGATGTTGTCGTTGTGCTTCACTTCATTAGCGCAGGGAAATTGTTTTCCATTAGTGCAGTAAACCGAAAAAGGGTTCGGTTCTTGGCTTCGTCTCTTTATGGAAAGGGGTTGGTAATAGCAGTGTGGGGGGGGGCGTGGCTGTCAGCCAAAAGTTGCCACTAAGCCTTTATGCATTTGATGGCTTTGATTGTAGCCATTGCAGCTGCTTTCATGTGGGCCAGGCTCGTGTGTGCAAAAAACTTTGCCAGCACCCGCCAACTCGTTAGACAAATTGAAATTTTCGTCGTCAATTGGCGCTTTTAGTTTGCACTACCTCGCCCACAGTGTGTGTGTGTGTGGGTGTGCGTGTGTGTGTGTGTGTGTGTTTGTCAGTCGTTACTCAACACTGAACAGCCTCCCTGACGTTTGGTTTTTAGCCTGACAGCCCATTTTGCAGAGCTGCAAAGCTTGGGCCAAATTTAATTTGACTTCTGGCCCAAAATGCATTTTAAATCTTATCAAAAATGCCATTGCCTGATGCCGAAACAGTCAATCGACAAGGAAGTTAACTCCATAATGGAAAATCGGAATACAGAAACTAATAAATTTAAAATAATTTAAATTTAAAATAAAAATACTAATAATATATTATATGCTTGCATAGCATCGTATACCGCACATTTATAATAAATTAGGAGTACTATGATACAAAAATAAATAAAATATAAAAAATACATTAGGTTTATATCTTTCCTATAATACCTTGCATAATCAGCTTGGAAGCAATTAAAATACGAGCAATAAATTGAATTGCATGAAAAATACACTTCAAATTGGTTTATAATTTATGTTTCAATTTTTTTTTTTTTTTTGGGACTCTGATTCGTTGCAGAGACAAATCCTTTGGCCACCTGCTACAGCTGCTGCACATAATTCATTCTTGTTGCGCATATTAAAAAATATATATGATTTTTTTTGTGCAACAACTGCTGCTGCATAGATCAAACAACAAGGGAGCAAATATGGAGATACTTGCTGAATAAATATTTTTGCAATAAAGAGAAACTATAAGCTGGCTGTGTGCAGAGGACTCGTTCTATTTGCCAATGCAATTGAGGAGCAGCAGAGGCAGCAGCAGCAACTGCAGCCAGTTATCTGCGTATCTAGGCAACCAGTGCGAGCAGCAGCTAAAGATGCTTTTGTATATTGTATACCCTGTGGGCAAATCTATAGGGTATATGCTTACATATATATTTCAAAGACTTAACTTTATTTTATAATTTAACTTATACATTTATATACAATTCGGAGCTGACTTTTTTACAAATTTTTTTTTTATTTTTTTATTACTGCATATCTGCTAGTCGTTCATTCCCCTCCCCCTATTCAAGCACACACTAACAGCTCCACATTTATTTGTTTGTGTGCCTGGCTTGTTGTGCTGGCTAGCAAACCGAATATAAATAAATCAATTCCCATTGAAAAGTGTATTTTATTTGCATTTGCTCGAGTGCAAATTGTGTCTCTGTGTGTGTGTGTGTGTGGGGGGGGGATTTTATTCAAATACGTATGCGATTGGGAGTACCTGGGTAGGGCGGGGCGGAGGCTGAGAGGGCTGAGCCACTCGCAATGAGCCATGAATATTGCCTGAAAGAAAAAGCCAGGCACAAAGTGCTGCGAAAGTTCTTTCCATTTGACTGAGCACCGGCCCCACTTCGATTTCCGACTTCGGCGTCTTTAACGCAGCCGTCGTCGCTTTAAGCCAGATTGGCAGTAGGAAATAGCCAGCTAACCTACAAAAAAGACAAGCAGGTATCCCACGCTGTCTCTTGACCACATCTTGGCCATCTCCGGGCCAAGCTGAAATCTAATCAACGCCCACGCCCTCGTCTCACCTGGGCGAGCATCGATTCGTGCCACATCAAAATTTGCATGCCACAAATACATAACGAACTACAGATATATATACATATATATATATATATGTATAACTGTATATACCGACTCGTATGAAAACATTTTTTTAGGAAGGAAAACTTTGCCCTGCACAGGAAAAGTTGTGGCTGGGAAAACACTGGGAACGGGCTCAGAATGTGGCCAAAAGTTGGAACAGCATCACATGCCAGCAGCCTGTGGCCTGGCCTGGGCTGGCCAGGATGACGATGCTGCTGCTGCTGCTGCTGTTGCTGCTGGAGCCATCGATCCGTTAAAACCAAAAGTCTGCGCCTCCCCCCGAAAAATGTACAAAAAGCGAGGGCGCTGCCGTAGCCAAAGCCAAGGGGCAGCCAGGCGGAGGTTGCTGCTGGTGCTGCTGTTGCAGCTGCCACACGAGGTTAAGCTGGCGGGGCATGAGCACAGGTAGTCAAGGTTGCTATGGCAATATCTGGGAGAGCGCGCACACACACACACGCACACACGGTGCGTACATGTGCGTCGTTTTGGCTCTGCGTATACGTGTTCGTATGCGTTGCTCATACGCCACGTTGTGCGCAGCCAAAAGCCATGGCAGGGCACAGGGGGGGGGGCAGGGAACAGGGGCGCACGTATAAAAGGCGGTTGCCATGCACAGCTCGCCGCACAGCTGCCTGGTTGCCAGGTGGTACCATCGTGGGGCCTGCCTGCCCGCCAGCCTGCCCGGCAGCCACAAGGCCAACGCGGCTCGCTCTCTCTCTCTCTCTCTCTCTCTCTCCTTCCATCTCCCTGCAGGCGAAGCCAGCGCGAGTTGTCTCAAGTGGCTGCCGCATGGATTTAGTTTGTCATGTTTGTGCGGCTGCTGCTTGCTCTGCATGCCTGATGAGCATTACGAGGCGGGTGGGTTGGGGTTATGGGGCGCATCACTAATGCGGTTAGTTGTAATGAGTGCATTCGCAATGCATAAAGGATCTGCAGCACTTAGCCCATAACTGGGTTTCGTGTAACATGCGCTTCGCGGACGCAGGTTCCTCTTCTATTTCCAGTAGAGATTTGAGAGCTTTCAAGTAAATGTTTTCAAGAAATAACATGGAAAGTCTTGAGCAAGGTTCAACATAGAGTGAAGAATCGCAACAGAAATTAAATTCAAGAGTTTTTCAACTGAATAAATAGTTTAGAAATTTTTAAAATTATTTTAAATTCAATTAAGAAGTTTTTTAATTGAATTTAAAGTTTAAAAATCATAATTAAGTTTTTTAAATATATATTTTACTATTTCTTATATTATTTTATATTAAATTCAAGAGTTTTTCGATTGAATAAATAGCAAAAAAAAACAATAACGACTTTATTTGAATATTATCTTTATATAATATTTCAGTTTTTAAATAAAATAAGATTTATATTATATATTAATATGTTATATTTTTTATACATTTTATATTATATATATTTTCTATATATTTATATATTATTTTGTTTTTATATAAAATAAGATTTCTTTATTCTATTTAAATTTTTCATAAATAATACATATATATGCTTTTACTCAACTTTACTATCGATAAATTTGCACTTTCGATTGCCCAATTTCTCGCAGTGTTTTGGCGCTTGCGCCTTGCAGCTCGCTGAAAAAAACATGGCTGCTCTCACTGCCAGAGCACACTCCCACACAGAGAGACACACACACACAGACACGCAGGCTGTGAGACAGACAAAGGCCATTTCCCCTTAACAAATGAGCAAGCATTGAGGCACACACACACACACGCATAGAGAGGGAGAGAGACACACACACACACACACACACACCTTCATGCACACAGACACACGTTGTTGCTGCTGTTTGTTGCTCAGAGTTGTGCAAACGATTTTCAACACATTTACAATTATTGTAAATGTGTGCAAAATTTCAAGCATTACGTGTGTGTGTGTGTGTGGGCGTCAAAGAGAGGCAGCAGAGAGAGCGAATGTGTGTGTGTGTCTGTGTGTGTACAAAGTGAACATTCGATTTTACCGGTTGCTGCTTTTTGCCGGTCTTTTACAACACGCGACCAGGGAGAGAGACCCAGCAAGATAGAGAGAGGAGAGGGAGAGGGAGAGGGAGATATGGTAGACAGGTGTGGGTAGGGGGGGAGCAGAGATGGGGCAACTCCATGGAGTGCTGCTGTTTTGGGCATTTTATACGTTCAGAGCCGCAACTGGAGCTGCCATTGCACACTGGGCTAAATTCCAAAAAAAGTGGCAGAAAGTCGAAACATTTGTCGTCTCAAATCTTAATTTTGACTTAATACATTTCAAATAGATTGTTTATATAAAAAGAATCACTAAATATTTTTGCTAAAAATGCAGCCATGTCATTTTAATCGACTTTCAAAGTCAGGTGATTAGTCAGCTGACTTCTGTGATAAAATTTGGCGGGAAAGTTTTGCAAACTTTGTGGGATTGGCAATTTTACAAACTTTAACAAAAAAACATTTTAAAATATGGATTTCGATAACCAAGGTATGTAGAATTAATAAAGTAAAAACATTTTGTGTTTAAATTAGTAGTTTGTTATTTATGTGTATTATTGTGTACTGTCCAAAAGTAGATGAAATCAAACAAAATTGCTTGTGTTCTGTGGAGTAGAACTAACTTTGCGCGCGGGTGCGCGTCATGCAATGTATGTCAAAATAAACTAGAGAATGTATATTAAAAGTATTTTATAATTTGGCTTGCGACTTTTTTGCGACTTTGGCCAAACATCGAAATTGTAGATGGGCTTAAATTCTGCCATGCGACTCTGCTGGATGCTTGGATCGACAACGGTCGCAACTATTTCGCCCTTACTGACTGGATATTCGGCTAAATAAGTGAAAGTATGCTGAGCGAAGAGAAAAAAGGGGAAATTTTGTCAAAAACAAGAAGATTTGAGCTTCACATTTTTCACATCATTAAAAAAATACGTATACGCAATATCGGCATATATGGGAGGTCATGAAGGCGTGGTCCAATTAACTTAAAATTTTGTTTACATATTTTGAGTGGTATATTTATCATATATACCAAATTTCAGCTCGATATCTTTAATATTAGACTTTATGCCACTTTTTTTGGAATTTAGCCCAGTGTGCATTGGCGGGGAGAGAGAGAGAGAGAGAGAGAGAGAGGGCGGAAGTGGGACTCCCTCGAGTAGCGTGCTCTGCTGCCTTGTTGTGTTGTGTAGTGTTGCGTTGGGCCTTGCTGTGGAGTGTTGAGAGCCGTCGCCATATTTGATGTTTGCCTGTTGGCCTGCCTGTTGTTATTTTCGATTTGTCGTTAGGCAACAACAGCAGCAGCAACAACAACAACAACAAGTACAAAGAAACTTGGCCAACTCTGATGTTTGTTGTCTTTGCCACAGTTCACTGCACGTTTCGCCCCCCTCCCCCTTGGGTAGGGCAACGTGGCAAGCATCAAACCATCCATCTATCTAGCTATCTATCTATATCTATCCACCTTTTGACCAGGTCTAGGCCAACCCCCTCTCAGCGTGTGGCATACGCTACTCACTGGGCTGGGCATGTTGATTTTCTCATGCAGTTTGACTTGCAGCAAAAGGGAATTTAATTTGAAAAGGAAAGACACGTTAAAAAAGCAGAAAAGTATTGGAAAATTGTCGAAGGAATAAATATGAGATTAATAGAAGAAATGATTTTGTTTAAAATTTCATGGAAATTTGATGCAACAAATTCAACAAATTAAAAAGAAAAATTAACCTAGTTTCATTCCATTTTTATACACATTTTTTTTAATATATTTTTTTTAATCAAGTTAAAAATATATTAAAAGAATTTCCATTTATATTATTGCAGAGTTTCTTTATAAATCACATAGATTTAATACAACATAATTCCACAAATTTCTTGCCACAAAAACAATACGCTCTTCTTGTTGATTCCTCATAGAGTATATGGCTTTTTATTGCTCTCATCGCAATTGTTGTTGTTGTTGTTGTTGTTGTGGTTGTTGTTGTTGTTGTTTTAGTGTTATACTAATGGGCAGCCAGACGCCATTGGAAAACGCCAATGCGTCGGCGGCCATTGCGCGAAATGTGTTCGCGTTGGCGTGGCCAGGCAACGGCACACACACACACACACACACATAGACATACATACAGAGAGACAGACAGTCACGGAGGGACAAAGACAAAAAGAGAATTTCACGTATTGCAGCAAAAACACAAAACCAACAACAACACAAAATACTCGCAATGCCACTAAATGAAATGAAATCAACATGGCTGCCCGGATCCGGATCCGGCACCGACTCCCATCTCCCACTCCCCCCCCCAGAGGGCATCGGGCTTGGCTGCAGCGTTCGCTATTTTTGCTGGCTACGCTTTCATTACGCTTTCCCTATCAGTTTCCCCTCTGGATAACTCCAACTAAACCGAACCCAAACCCAAGAGCGTGGCCAATCTCTATGGCAATACCATTTGCCATTCCCCCGCTCTACTTTCTCTCCCACTCTCTCTCTCTCTCTCCCTCTCTCTGGCTCCCCTCTCGGCTGTTAAAACCAGACCAGAAACGCAACCGAACGCGTTTTGTAATGTCCTATCGGGCTCATTAGGCCGCAGCAAATTTAATTGAGGCACTTTTTAGCGCCCTCGAAACGTGCAGAATTTCACAAATAAATGAGAGAAAGAGAGAGAAATAGTGGGAGAGAGAGAAAGAGAGATTGAAAGAGTGGGAGAGTGTGAAAAAACAGTTAGAAACGTTTCATAATCGAGCGAATTGTGTTGCCCTTCGCATTTTGAATTTTCCACATTCATTTTTGTTGTTATTTTTGTTGCAATTTAATTCAATTAAATGATGTTACAATCGTTTTATTTCGTTTTTTTTTTCTCGCAGTGTGCGTGCGCTTGAAAGGCAATTAATAAAATTGAAAATTGTTTAATTTCCGTCAAAATGCTTTTGAGAAAAACTTTCGTTGCGTTAGTTGCGATTCCCTTTGCCCTTTTTATGCCCTTCAGTTAGTTGAGGAAATTTTAATAAATTCATTACACACACACACTCACACACACATGTGCACTCTTCAAAGTTTTCCACTGTAATTTATAATCGATTGATCAATATTCGAAGGGCAAAGCAATTATGGGGTACATATAAAACAAGTCGGGGATAGTAAACTGCATTAAAAGGCAACGGAATTAGCTGCAGGCCAGCTACAAGTTAGACAAAGAAAAGCAGTGGAAAAGCTTAGAGTTTTCTTGTTAAGTTTTTCCCTTACGCTTTCAACTTTATCGCTGGCAAATCTTTGCTTTGTTTCCCTCTGGCTTGCTCAACTGAAACTGAAATATCCTTTGTAATAAAAAAAAAATATATATATATATATTATAATAAATTTCAGCATGAACTTTTGCCCGAATATGCCACATGTGGCATGGAGATGCTGACAACACTTTAATTTATAGCAAAACGACGAATTTTCCGTTTTCCGTTTTCCGTTTTGCACTCACTTCGAGCAGCAGGCGGAGGCAGGAGAGGGAAACGCAAAAGGGGGGAGGCATTTTCCAGTGCAGAGTACGAAAAACCACTTTTCATGCACATCACTTGCAGCTGTTACAACAGACTCCAAGAGATGCTGGCGCATGTTACAGAGAGCGGGGAATCAGGGGGGGGGGAGGGGGGAAGAAATTGCAATAGAGGGAAAATCTCTGGCAGACAGTTTTCCAAGCCAAGCAGCATTTGATTGGAACGAGGGGGACGAATACTTGTTATCATTCGGTGCCCACAACTGTCACCTTCTATAAACAGCTCACACACACAGAGAGACACACACACACACAGAGAGAGACACACAGACGCACAGCTGTGCTTACAGTCGCGCTCATAAGTATGTGCACTAGTGCGCACTCGTGCTGTGCCATTTTGTTGTCGCTGTCGCCTTGGCTCGTTCTGTTCTGTTCTCCCGAACTAATTCCCTTAATGGAAAATTGCACAAACATGTTAAGAGAAAAACTGCAACAGCAACAGCCACAAGAAAAGAACAGAACGGAAAAGAAAAGAAAGGAAAAGAAAAGAAAAGAAAAGAGGCAAGAAGAAGGTGGCACGTGACGCTGCTTAAATACCCTGCTGCAGTCAGTTGTGGTTAGACTCAAAGCCAACTTGACTGTCTGCTGGAGATGGCAGCAAGAGAGATGAGTGTAGTTATACTTTAGAAAGAAGATAGGTATATCTAGAGGAAAGGGAATAGTGTAGAATGCGCTACAATCTAATATTAAGCTGATATGCTATAAAACTATCACTAAAAACTATCGTATACTATATAAAAATAAAAACATTGAGCTCACCATAAGATCTAAAAAGTTTAATTTGTGGGAAATAATCTAAATATCTTTATAATCTCCTATTCACATCCTTATTCAAATATAATAATTGGAAGGGAATACAAAAATTGAATACTAATTTCATAGAATTTATAGTGAATATATTCTTATTAAAAATTATTATAATACTTAATTTAACAGCTTTACTTCTTTCTATAATAACTTAGATATTTATAGAATTTCCTATACACATACTTATGCACATATAATTTTAAGAAAGGAAAGCAATAATTTAATACTATTAATTTCATAGGATTTATAGTGAATATATTCTTATTAAAAATTATTATAATACATAATTTAACAGCTTTACTTCTATCTATAATTTCTTTCTTAATTTATAGTCTCATATGCCACATTTCATATAAACTAAATACATAATTCATTTATTCTCTTTTCCCTGCCCCAATCGCAGCATTCTTTATTTCCCAACTTTACCCATTCCAATCTGCAACTATTCACATTCAATTTGGGCACTTTCGTAACTCACTGAGCGACCCTCGCAGATGTGTCCATATCTATTTGGCGCTTACGCATAAAATATTAGTTGCCGCATTGCAATTGTTCTGGTTGCCTCGTGTTGCGGGCGTTGTGCATTGTCTCAATTGTAGCATGTCTCTCTCTCTCTCTCTCTCTCTCTCTTTCTCTCTCTGTCTGTCTCTCTCACTCTTTCTGCATGTCAGCCTATATTTTTTGCCATTGTAATGCAACCCCCGCTTACCCCCCAGTCAGCTCTCGCCTGTTGTTCGTGCTGTCGCATTATTCTTCCGCATTTGCTGCCACTTTTCTTTATCACACAGCAACACTGGCCTGGTTTGGCCTAACCCCGACCCCGCTGCTGGCTTCTGTGCCCCGTGCCAGTTGATAATCCTCCCTTCCCTCCTCCTCCTCCTATTCCCCTCCTGCATTCAATTCAATATCTTGTGTTACATTTCATTGCATGCACAGATTTATTATTGCGAAAATGGAAAACTCTGCTGCTGCAGATGGTTTTCCTTCGTCTGCCATTGCTTCCTGCTCTCTTCTCCTCTCCTCTCTCTGTCTCTGTCTTCTGGCTGCTCATCACATTGGGCCACACACTTTGTATTAGACGGTTTGAGCTGAACAGAGCTCGAGGATTTATGTTCATGTTCGTGCTTAATATTCTCCAAGTCTTTCGCTTAGCTTGCGTTTTACTCTCTCTCTCTCTCTCCCCATTCTCTCCCTTCTTCCTCTTCTTCTTCTTCTTATTTGCCAGTTCGCCTATTTCTTGGAAATGGATTACGCTTTTGCCAATTGCCACCGAGGAGAACGTTTATCTAAGAACATGTCTTTGCCATGCGGAATTGAGTATAATCCCAGGCGAAAAATAATTGCCACGTCAACGTAAAGAAATTAAAGGAAATATATATAGAGAATGATATGATATCATGATGATATGGTATAGCCAGACAGTGTCATATTGTATTTAATTGCCATGGGCAAGATTTGCTTGGAATCGTTGCCTCATTTGATTATCTACAATTTTCTTAAAGTATAGCAGAGTTTTCTGTGGGAAATTCTTTTGCCTGGAGTTAGGGTTGTTAAGCACTTTCAGAACAGAATCTTTGTTTAACAAAGACGAGGATTAAAAGACCCTAAAGAGACCTGATATGCTTCAGTTCTCTAGCTGATCTTTTCTCTGATTTCCTTTGTCTTTCTTTAATCTGCCAAACAGTTTGTCATTCTACTGTATCATATGCTCCATAATTATGATTTCATCTTTATGGAAACGACTCTAATCCAAAGTTGATAAGGTTCCTGGCCTGCTCCGGAGGAATTACTGTCATTAAACCAAGTGCAATTTTGGACATACGCATAATTATGAATGAGACTGAGGCTGAAGCTCCTCAAAGTCCTCATGTCCTGCAGCACGAAATGCAATATCCTTTGAATAAGGAGGACTTTGTGTGTATATCTGTGTGTGTGTGTGTGTGTGTGTGTGGGTAGCAGATTTATATATTTTCAATTTCCGCTTTTATGAGTGCAATGCGAACACATTTTCATGCATGAACAAATCAAATGACCTCGCCGACTCTGCCAGCCGCATTCATAAGCGGCAATAACTGTGTGTGTGTGTGAGTGTGTGTGTTGTACACACACATATGCAATACAAACTATAGTTATGTATGGGCGGGTTATAGCCACAGCCACGCAGCTGTGCAGCATATTGAGCCTTTTGTGGCTTAAACCTGAAAGCCGCAAATGGGAAATGTGTGAGAAAAGCGTTGGCAATTGCATTGAACTGCTTATGCAAATGCCAATCAAAATGTTGTAGAAACCACCCCCCCCTCCCACTTGTTCCATAAATATGCAAGGGATGTGGCAACCCCGCAAGCACTTGAGAGCGTTGCCAGTTGTGGTAAATTTGCATAAGAAAAAGGGCAAACAGAGCCGTTGCCTGCAAGGATTTTGCGTTCGTAATCTGCATTGAACAGTTATTAAGTTTTGCATTTATTGCCACCAAAATCCGGCAGCGATAGTATCCGATACTCCCACTATATCTGTATATGTGTGTGTGTTTGTGTGCCCCTTACAAAGGGTTGCCTTGAGGCACGCCTTGTGCCACACACAGTGTACATTTTATGCATATGCGAAATGAAACGCATACGCCCCAATGCCCATGGGAGAGGGTAGGGCGAGAGTGGGGAGGGGGAGTGGCAGATCTGGGCAACTGCCTTCATTTTCATGCAAACAAATTTGCATGGCAAAGCGGCAGCGCCTCCGGGCTGAGCGCGCTTTGAGCTGAGCGCGTGGAAAAGCGCAAGAAAAAATGGAAAAGAAGTGAAGAAAAACAAGAAAAAAAAAATGAAGTGAATGCGTGTGTGTGTGAGTGTGTGTGTGTTTGCACACTTGTGCATAAGCCAACGCGGCAGCTGCCTAATGCTCTCAGCCAGCCACGCCCCCATTCCCACACGCCTCTAGTCTGGTACAGTGCATCATGGCAGCATGTGTCGCAGCTAAGTCCCCAGCACTTTGGCAAACATGTGCAAATTATTTTTGCATCTCACATACCCTGTAAGCAAGACACAGACGAGTAGAGTATGATGCATTTGATATTTAAAAAAAATCCTCTTTTATTTAGTTTAAAATTTCATTATTTATAATTTTCCAATTTTTTTTCTTTTTAAATTTAATAAAATACTTTCAGCGACTTCTATAATTATATGGGGAATCTTTCTGAGCGGCAGCACCAACTGGAATTTATAAAAAAAAAAATCTGTAATAATGCAACCTTTTAAGGGGGTTGCATAACGTACTGAAAAATTCCAATTATTCTATTTTTTCTTTTTCTTTTCGCTGCGCTTCCTCTGCTTACATATTTGCCAGCATTTTGTAATCCCAGAGATTTTGCATGTTCCCTTTCCTTCTTCTCTCTCTCTCTCTTTCACTCTCTCACTCTCTCTCTTTCCCACTCGCCCAGCCGCTGTCAGGCTTGTTCAAATATTTTTGTATTAAATTCTAGGCATGCTTCTTCACCTTTCGCTCACCCCGATTGCACTTACTATAAATGTCAAATATTCGCACTATATTGCAATTTTCTACTTAGCAACTTTTCCATTGCCTTCGCTTTTCCTTGCATTTTCCTTGGCATATACAATTTTCCTTTTGTCAACACGGGCTACACGGGACGCGCCCTGCGTTTCTCGTTGCTGAGGTGACGCAGGGCTGCGGCCCATTTCCGTTTCCGCTGGCCTTGTGCTCATCCACCCAAGAGCCCAACATCTTACAGCCGTAATTCTCTCTCCCTCTCCCTCTCTCTCTCTCTCTCCGTTCTTTCCTTTTCTATCACGTCTCTTTTGCCCTCGGCAGCTGCACTAAGCCGCGGCTAATGCATATTTGTGCAAAGGCTTTGCATGCTGCTGACGTTAAATTAATTTCCGCCAAAGAAATTATAATCTTCCTCTTCTTTTAACGGCTTATTGGCATATTTTAGTTGGCATCCCTCGAGTTATTTCAGCTATTTTAATAAGCTTAGCAAATGCGCCAGCAAAGTGCCTCTTAAGACTTTAATATGGAAACTTTTCGCAGTACTCCTTTTGGGGTGTAGAGAATAAACGGATTTTCTTTCGAGTTTATATAGAGAGTTTTTTCTTAATATAAGCTAGTTTTACTTAGTTTTTATACAGTTTAAGATCGTCTCATTTATATCTCTGGACTTGCATTTATTTTTAAATTTTACCCATATTTCCAGTCTGGTTTTTATGGGATATCAGAGTTTTTTAATTATAATTACGAAGTATACGGGACATATAAGAAATGTTATTACAAATATTTCTTAAACGTGTTTTAAATCAATAATTCCCTAACAATTTTCTTATTAAAATTAAATAATAATAATAATATTTGAAGACGTCCAAGCTAATACAAGCATATCCGATGAAAACTTACCTTAGAAGATTTGGATTTTTATATAGTAGAATATCATGCAATTGATGATTTCAAACTGAATATTCGTATTATTTAAAACACATTCAGCTCGTTTCAATGCAAACTTAAAATTGTATTTTGTTATATTTAATTCTCTATATTATATTTAAAATTCATTTATTTATATATTTTACATATTATATATTATTTTATTTAATATTTTAGGAACACTTTGAACTTGCAGTCGATTCAATGCGAACATAAAATTGTATTTTGTTATTATTTTCTTTATATTATATTTATAACTCATTTATTTATATATTATACATATTATATATTATTTCATTTAATATTTTAGAAACACTTAGGAACTCGCAGTCGTTTGTTTGTTTTCGAATTGTAGAGTTTCGTTCGCTCTTGGCATTCACCGCGTGCCTTATGGTCAAAATACATAGAGGCCTACAGTGGATACCAGGAGAAAAACGTACCAAACGACTTCACTTTAGCACTAAACTTGGAAATCTTTTCCAGTCGGGAAAAACAGCTGATGAATCAAGAAAACGATATAGATGATAATGTTGTAGATGATGTTGTTCCTTCATCTTCATATTTTTGTTTATCAACATAAACATAAATGTCCTTCGCAATTTATACGCCTTAAGGCAACGACCCTGAACCGAACCGTACCGAAGCTCACACGAACCGGTTCTGTGAGCGTGATTCTCTCATCGGAAGAGAACTTCGGGAACGGGAACTGGAACGGGAACGGGAGCTGTGCTCCTTGCCAGTGTCACGATCGAACTGCTCGATTTGCTGAGTGTGCAACGCTACAAAACCCACATCCCGGCCAGGGCCTTAAGTACTGGTGAGATCCCATCTATTTAGGGGTTGATCCTGTGTGATCCTCGCTCTCTCTCCCTCTCTCTCTCTCTCTCTCTGTTTGCTTCTCCCTTGCTCGTGAGCGCATCAACAAATCCGGTTTCCTTTTCTGATTTTGCTGGCTGTGGGTTATCCTGGCCAGGCAGCTGGCTGACTGCGCAACATCTCTCACACACACACACACACGGGCGTATACACACACACACACACACACAGTCACACTCGCACACATTCACACTCGCACACGGTTCATTGAAACGTGCAACGTGGCTTAGGACTTACGCAGAAGGAGAGCGCCCGCTGCTGCTTTTGTTATTGTTATCCTTGCCGATTTACGATTCTCTCTGTGTGTGTGAGTGTGTGTGTGTGTGTATATGTGTGTGTGTGTGTGTGTTCCTTTGTTCCTGGCGTTTACGGCGCGTTGCAAATGCATTTTTATATCCTGTTTATGCGCGCGCGTTTTTATCAATGGAACTCTGATTTCTGATTTCTCTCCCTCACTCTCTCTCTCTCTCTCTCTCTCTCTCTCTCTCTCTCTCTCTCTCTCTCTCTCTCCCTCTTTCAGCAGCTGAATTGCATGGGTATCAAAAAAAAAAGAAAAAAAAGAAAGAGTGCATGTCATGCTTATAAAGATTACCGATCTTGATGCTTTCGTCAACTTGGACTGTCATCATATTTACGATTTATTATTTAAGCTCAACTGCAACTGTTTCCCTTCGGTTTGATATGCAGATGCTTAAGGTGAGGTAGGTTTTATATGTTGTTATAAAGGGTAGAAGGGTTATAAATCTATTGAAATATTTGGAATATGTTTGAAAATTCTCAATGAAAAATTGATTTGGATACTAAAAATAAGTTTTTGATTTTCAGAAAATTACAAAAATTTATAACAAAATGTAGAACACGAAAGTGTAGATATGGGTGATTATTAAATATAAGCGAGAAATATCTTGAAAAGATTTAATATTAATTTTAAAGAAGAAACTTCGTAGTACTTGAACAAAAAAAGTTTACTGATAAAAGCTGTTTATTTATTTAGAAAAAACTATCCCAAAAAAGTTGAATTCAGAATTCCAATATCTGTGACTAATCCCACATTTAAAAATCTACAAAACTGATTGGATTCCCTTTATAGAGTGTGGTACATAGTGCAGAAATATTTGCGGTATAAATGACATTGAAAAAAATACTATTCCCTGAAAAATAATGAATGAAAATCTATAAAATTAACTATAAGATTATAAACCTTTAAAAAAATATACTCAACTATTACCAAAATACGTTGGTATATTCCTGAATATATTCAAGATATAGCATATATCCTTATATGAAAAATTGCTAAGTAAACCTCGAGTAAATTCATCTATTTAAATTCCCTTTCTTCCCATCCATCGAGCTGCAATCAAATTAGGGACAACTGTAAATTTTCAATCAATAGCGAAAATGCACAAACACAGCTGGAAAATGTAAAGAGAGGAAGGAGAGAGAGAGAGAGAGAGAGAGCGAGTATGAAGAAAAGTCAGCTGTGGCATGCATCATTTTTTTCCTTTTTTTTTTGGGGGGGAGGCAGGACAACAAAAGGATGCAGGCACAACGCGCATTGTTGTCAGCAGTAGCAGCAGCTGATCGAACGCGGACGCGGGCTCAGGCTCAGGCCCGAGCTCGGGCTCGGGCTCGGGCTCGGGCCAATTGAATAGATGAAAACGGAACCTGGCCTGGCTCCGGGGCCCGTGACACAGATTTGCGCTGGCCACAGGCGGCACAGCGAATTGGCGCCCAAAATGGTAACAATGCAGGCAGGCAGGCACAAGCCATGGCCCGAACAAAGCATCAGCCCGGCGAGAGGGTGTTCATAAAAGTTGCATGAAATCAGCAGCTGTCAACTGCAAGAGTGTAGAGGGGGGGGAGAGGAGGAGAGGGGGTTGGCTGAGGTCGAGGCTGAAACAGGAGCCGCACACGGTCTATTGATTTTGATGTGCCACACAATGTTGCTATTTAAATTTCTACTGGCAAGTCGTTTCTTTTTTTATCGATTGCCAGTCGCACACACACACACACACACACACACACAGTGAGACCATGTCTATAAAAATAGTACGATGCATCTCGAGCAATTTTCTGATTCATCTCGAGTTGGCAAATGACGCGTCGCATCGTAAACACACACACACACACACACAAGGCACACGGTCTCATTCAAGCCAAAGTGTGCATAAGAAGCATGCAAATAGCTGAACTACACTGCGAGAAAAAAGCATGCTGCAATAAAAAAAGACAAAACTAGAATAAAAAGTGTATAAAATTAAAGTTTTATTTCTTGCAATATTGAATTTAAAATTATCTAAACTAAACTGGAAGTAATAATCTAAACTGAAAGTAATTAATTTGCTTAATTCTCTTGAATCTTAAACGATTTACGACAATAGAAGTGCGCTTAGCCAAATTTAAAGTAAACTAAAAAACACTACAGTACCTTATGAATATTGACACAAAACTTCTGAACTCTAGTTCTTCTAGTCTCTGAGATATAGACATTCATACAGACAAAATATACTAAATTGCAGCTCAACTGCAATAGGAATATACTTTGGGTTTTAATTTTGCTGACTTGGAGATTTTATAATTAACGTACTATAGTCTCTCGACTTTTAGCTACCACCTTTGTTCTTGCTTCACTCTAATTAGCTGCTAAATTTCTTGCAGTGTAGCCATATGAGCAGCAGCGTCTGCTCTTGCTTTGCTTTTCTACTGACGCTATAGAAATTTTATGCCTGCTCTCTTGTGGCTTTTATGAAGACTTCAACACACTCAAATGCACACACACACACACATACATACACAGCACACTCACACACAGACACACACACACATGCAAATGGTGTCCTGTTCGCAGTCGACTTTGCTGAGCTTGTGTATATCCCACAGCGAAGCTGTCTCAATGGCTGCCAATTAGCTGTTGTTGTTGTTGTTGTTGTTGTTGCTGTTGTTGTTGTTGCTGTTGTTGTTGCTGTTGTTGTTGTTGATGTTGTTGCTGTTGTTCCCATCGCTGTCGTGTTGCTGTCATACGAGCACTTAAACATGATTTTAATGTCAATGGTTTCTACGCTTTACCTCAGCTGGCAACATCGAGCACAGAGCAAAGAAGAGAGACAGAAAAAGATAGATAAACAGAGAGAAAGAGAGAGAGAGAGAGAACGAAAAGAAAAGCCAAGGAAAGGCAGTTTATTTGCTTGGGAGGAAGATGAAAGTGTTAGAGGTCGTTAGAGGTAGCAACTTTTTTATAGATTTTACTTAAGCGACCCCTGCCCCATAGATAGATGTCAGGGTTGTTCATTAAGTTTATCATTAAGGACAATGCCAGCAAATATGTATCTAACTTTTTAAAGAGTTGAGTAAATCTTTGTATTTCATGGGGCTTACTATCATATGAAGTTGAAAGTTTTTCCTCATTTAATCAAGCGTATAAGGAAAAACGTAATTGAGGTAAAAGAAAGTTTCTAAGCTCGAAAGTTAGTTAAGATCTTTGGAAAAAAGTTTGTTAAGTAGTCGAGTAACTGCGGAGGGGAATTTTACGAAGCAAAATCTATACAAGTCTGAAACTTTATGCACGAAACCTTATAAATATTTACTTATTATATTTTTCTAGCTTAAATATATTTTCTTTGAAAACTTGTAGGAAAAGCTGCAAGAAAACTCTGCGTATGCAAAGAGGAACCTAAAATTAAGGAAATATAAAAAAATGTGTAGCCAAAAGAGAAAAAGGCACATAAAAGAAATATGCAGAGGAAGGAGGAGGGAGGAGGGAAAGAAAAAGCAGGGCCAACAAATTTCTGACGCCAACGAAGCGTGAAAGATAAAGAAGACGCGACTTGCGAGTTAATTCACGATAAAAAAAAGAGACGAAAAAAATATGTAGAAAAAAAGAAAAAGTAAAAAAGGGGGTGGGTTCAGTTTATGCAGAGCACGTTTCAGGCGATTTTTTTCGCGAACAGGTCGAAGGGCAAGAGGTGAGAGTGAGGCAAGAAAGGGAGAGAGAGAGAGACATAAAAATGTCATTTCCTTCCGCGCACCTAACAACAACAACAACAACAACAAGGGCAATGGCAATGGCAACAACCTGCCATTAATGTCCTCATGTGTACACACATCTGTGCAGAACCGAAAGCTGCTGCTACAAATCATCTCACAGCAGCATCCTGCCTGCTTCTGCTCCTGTTCCTGCTCCTCCTCCTCCTCCTGCTGCACCTCATCAGCGCCTGCACACACACACACACACACACGAAAAAGTATTTTTGGGTGCGGTCCTTGACATCGCGTACGACGCATGACACTCATCACTGTGTGTGTGTGTGTGTGTGTGTGTGCTAGTGTGTGTGCCTGCTCCTTGTCTGTGCTTCAGATTCACAGTGCCTGCGAATACTCGTTTCGAATTCACGATGAACTCGATTTTACGACAGCACCCGCCATCACGGACATGGAAACCAACACAGACACAGCCAGGGACCTCGATACGGTCCCTGACACGGACACGGACATGGACATGGCCACGCACACACACACACAGAGAGAGAGAGAAAGAGAAAGAAAGAGAGAGACGCGGACACAGGCTCAGCGGCTGCCGATGCCGATGCTGCTGCTGTCCACAGAGACGTTCGAGTGTTGAGTGTGTGTGTGTGTGTGGGTTTGCATATCGTTGTGTTAGTCAGCCCACACACACATACAAAGAGATTCTGGCAAATTTGGCAACTCACGCAGCCCCCCAAAGGCAGCCCTCCCCTTCTCCATCTTGATTATTGGTGGCAAAAGTTCGTCTTATATCTTTCCATTCCGTTGGGGGATTTTTCCGAAGAAAGCTTAATTTAATCAAGAAGTTTTCATGTCAGTTCTCAAAAGAAAAGCAATTAAGAGCTTGCCAGAGATTTTCAAATTGAAAATGCCGCTGCTGAATTTGTTACATTTTGGGAAACACGAACAAAGTTTTTATTTAAAATATATATTAAAAATTTTGTTATATTGTAAAACACTACAGATAAATTTCTGGCAATTATTTCACAGCACACAGATCTAAAAGAAATATATTTTAAAGTGCTCTGAGGATAACTAAATAATTTTAATTAGAAAATTCAAAGACCATAATAAAAGAACATTCCTAATTTTAATTATATAATAAAAACCACATACAATTTCACTTTCATCAATATTTGAGTAAGTGATTATTAAAAAAAAAAAAACGAAAAAACAGAATTCAATTAGAAACAATTTTTAGAGTATTTCAATTCGATTTGAGGCAAAATGATTTATTTAAATTGTATTATTATACTAAATTAAGATTTACGCTTTAGAAAACATAATAAATATTGAAGATATTTTAAGTATTTATTATATTTTAAGTATTTTTTTGAAAATACATTATAAGCATACTTAGTGTGCTATAAGGAAGTCTAGATATATAGGGTAAAGTGCAGCGTATACTCACTCTTTTGCTGTGCCATTGATCGGGAATTACGATAGCGATATTTTTTTTACTTCTTTTTTATTATATTATTTTTTTTTATTTTTTTTTTTTTTTGTAAACGGCAACAAGAGGAGTTACAACAACAATATCAACAACAACAACAACGACAATGACAATAACAACACCAAAAAATTGACAGACATAGAGACAGACGTAGTAGTAGTAGTAGTGGTGGTAGTAGTAGTAGTATTATTAGTAGTAGTAGTAGTATCAGGTTATATTCCATTACAACATCAAGTACATACCCAATTGGCGTTACAACGCGCACTTTAGCACACTCTTCTCTGGGATTATTATTATATATTTCTTTAAGTTTATTTCGATTATTATTTTGGTTTTTTTTTTAAGGTTGTTTACACTTCTTTTATTACTTTCATTAAACGGCGAATTGGTTTTTTCAAGAGTTTTCACTAGTTTTCACTTTTCATTGATTTTTTATCGCCCCAGCCCCAGCCCCCAGAAAGAGTATTTTAAGTCGTGTCAGCTTAAAGTTAAATTATAATTAATTATGATGTGTCGAGTCTTTTGTTGTGCAGTGTATGAAGCACTTGGTCCAGTGTCGAGTTCTGATTTTGCTTTCTTTCATTTCGTTTTTTTCTTTCTTTCTTTCTTTTTGCTTCGTTTCGTTTCATTTTGTCTGCCAGCCATTTGTCATGTACAAGTGTCTCTCTTTCTGTGGCCCGGTCTGTCTGTCTGTCTGTCTGTGTGAGTGTGCGTGTGTGTGAGTATATGTGTGTGTGTGTGTGTGTGTGTGTGTGGGGAAGCAGAAGCCGTGAGGATCGCTGAGCGAGTGTGTTACGTGTGTAAGCGCCGCACCAAGCGCACTAGTTGACGCCTAAACGTCTACTACGAATTGCGTTTGTTGTAGCGAACCCCAATTTCGAAAAATTCCAAATGGCGGCACACGCACACCAAGACGACGCAGCAGCCATGCAGCGACTGCGACTGCGGCAGCGAGCAGCACTCACACTCTTTCGCTCTCTCTCTCTCTCTCTCTCTCAGTCTCTCTGTGCTTGTGATTTATGTACAAAATGGCAAAGGCAACAACAAAATGCCACACTCAGCTCTCGAGCAGCATCTCTCACACACACACACATGACTCATGCATGAGCTGCGCTGCCTGCTGCTCTGCTCGCAGCGGCGACTTAATCCCAGCAGTGTCCTGTTTTTGGGGGTGGCAATGCCCAAGCTTCTGCACCCCCCTCCCCCGAGCACGCTCTCTATTACATAGTTGCCTATATATAGCCAGCAAATACGTTTGTATATATACGGTGTGTGTGTGTGTGTGTGTGAGAGAGTGTATGCGCTCAGGCAGACTGTTGCTGCCGGCTTTGGCGAGTGTGAGCAACCTCATCTGCTGCTGCTGCTGCCGCTGCTCTGCTGCTGCTCAGCATCCTCTCCGCGCTGGTGAGAGCGAAAGCTTTGCTGAGTGACTTTTACGCTCTTTTTGCTCTCTCGCAAGATTGAATCGAGTTTTATTTATTATTTTATTTTATTTTAAAATATTGTAGAGTATAAATTGTTATTAAATTAAAATGTTATTAAAATTTAAATGTTATTAAATTTAATAATATATTATTTTATTTTATTTAAATATATTTATATTTTATTTTATTAGTTTAAATTATTAATTTTTCGCAAATTGTATGCTATAAATTTGAAGCAGCATTTCCCATATAACTCATTTTTTATTTTTATTATTTCTTCCCAGAACCCCAATTGATATGCTATAAACTGCCCTAAATTCGCCATACTTTCGCACTTTTAATTCCTTTTTCAATATTTATTTTATTTACCTGCTTTTAATATTTCTTTATCTCTTCACTCTCTCTCTCCCTTCGCAGCACGCTCAAAGCTTTTGTTTGCGCTCAAAAGCTTCTGATGCTGAGCGAAAGTTCTCTGCTGCCATTACCTATGCCCAAGGTGAGAGTTAACGCTGCTGCAGAGATAACAGCAGCAACAGCAGCAGCAGCAACAACAACAACAGCAGCAGCAGCATAATAAAAATCCATTTTTATAGTCCCGGCAACAGCGCTGCCGCTACCGCTGCCACCGTCGCTGCTGGGACACAGCAACCACCCTGCCCTAAAAACAGGCAAAAAAAAAAAGATTTACCGAATCCTGGCTTGAGGGTAGGGGAAGGGGGGAGGACGCTGCTGCTCTTGGGGTGGCGCTGCCAAAATATATGAAATTTTACTGCCTGCCAACGTCAACAGAAACTTCAAACTTTGCTGCCGTCGCTGCTGCTGCTGCCTCTGTCGCTGCCACTGCCTCTGCCACAGCCTCTGCTGCTGCTGCTGCTGCTGCTGCTGCTGCTGATTGCCATTGAGTGAGCGCGTGGAATGTTGCCATATGCCGCCATATGTACATACCGAATTCTGCTCTCTGCACTCTCTCTCTCCCTCTCTCTCTCTCTCTCTTCCTCTCTCCCACTCTGTGTCTCCTATGTAGCCCACTCTCTTGCTCTTGCTGTCTCTCTATCTATCTGCGCCCTGCGTGTGTGTGTGTGTGTGAGTTGTTTGCGTACCACGCTGGGGTACAGTCTCTGCCAGCAGCGGCAGCGGCAGCGACGTCGACAGCAGCTATAACGTGTCCGTCCCGCCATCCCAAGCGTCCAGACATGCAGACTTTTGACTGTGTGTGTGGGGTGACCACTTTTTCGTGCTTGACGATGCTGCTGCCGCTGCCTCTGCCGCTGCTGCTTGTTGTTGTTTTTGTAGCTGCCTTTTCTTTGATTGCCGCAAACAGGGTGCTGCTTTTAGTGGTTCGGCTTTTATTTTATAGCAAATCTTCTCTTTACTCCTGTATAAAATTGCACCCTATATATTTAAATTACTCTTCTATTTGTTATTTATGTCAACTGAACACCCTGTAACATTTGTTGCTTACAGCTTTGCAACAAACACCCTGTATAGTTCATATTCATAACTTAACAATAACTAATAGGCAGCAATTTAAATTTAATAATGCTAGAAAACAATAGACAAAAACGCTGAATCGAGTAGTCGACATACCAGACACCCTGTATACGTAATGAACTTATTTAATTCGCGATCTTTCACGCTGAAACACCCTATTTCAAAAGCAGTTCTGACTCTGCTTTTACTGTAACACCCTGTTTAGTGCATACAATCGTGTAAAATTGCAGCCCGGACACCCTGTATGCGTAGAACAAACTGTAATAAGCAGCAATTGTGGCTTTAATGAAGTGTTGCACTCGCACAACACCCTGTATGGCAAGCATATTTAAGTCTAACAAGCACATAAGCACTTTGGCTTCAAGCACATAAACAGCGAAATGGAATTAAGTTTGCATAGCGTAGGGCAAGGCGTGGCAGGGGCAAAGGCGGGCCAAGGGCAGGGGCGGAGCAGGGAGGGGACAGCATCAACTCGCACAATTACAATAACAAGCGATGCCAGACGACAAAAATTGAAACTAGTGTTGCAAAACAACAGCAGCAACAATGAGAGTACACACACACACACACACACACACACACACACACACACATACAGAGACACACGCATACACCCGCACTGGCAGCAGAGATACAAAAGCCTGTTAAACTTTTTTGCCAATGGCACAGAAAAATAAAATAAAAGAGAAAAGGCGAGAGAGTGGGAAAGAGAGAGAGGGAGAGAGGGAAAGAGAGAAAAGCGAGAAAGAAAAAAAATGGGTATGTAATTTATAATGTTCTTTGTGTGGCTGCTGCTGCTGCTGCTGCTGCTGCCTGCTTTGTGCTGCTGTTGAAAAGTGAAAATAAGTATGCGACAGTTACTCTGCATGTGTGTGTGTGTGTGTATGTGTCTCTGTCTCTCTGTGTGTGTGTGTTGTTTGTAAATGCCAAATACTTTGCCGCGCTGCTGCGTCGTTTGTGCCGGGCAAATAGTTAAAACTAAAATAAATTTAGTTGTTGTGACGGCGCACACACACACACACAGATATAGAGGAGAGAGACACACACACACACACACACGCGCAGCGCAACAGACAAAAGCAGCGCCGCCATTTTCCGTGCGCCAATAAGTATGCTACGCTTTTGGCTTGGCTTGGCTTGGCTTGGCTCGACTCAGCACAAAATCTCATTATATTTGTTTTATTTTATTTGCTGCCACATCGTCAGTTTCTTCTTCTTCTTCTCTCCCTTTTCTTCTGCTACTTCTCCCACTTTACTGCCTGCTTGCTTATTCTCTTTTTGCTATTTCGCCCTCACTTTTTTTTACCATCTATTTCAATGGCTTGGCCAAAGTACTTTCGCAGCGCCATATACGTATATATATATTTATATAGAGATATATACTAGCTGACTTTCGCGCATGCTGCTGACCACGCCCACTGCGCCCACGCCCACGCCCCTGCCACTGTCAACTACTTACTTACTACTTACTGCGTGCTTAGTTATTGTTTTAGTGTGGCCCTTTGTTTCGAAATTATTAACAATGGACGTTGCCAAGTGAAAGGTGCTTTCTGCTACCAAAGCTGGTAATAGCATTTAATGCAGCTGCACACACGCACACACACACACACACTCGCACACTCACCTGCTCGCCGTGCAAGCTGAGCTGCTTTGTTCTTTGTCCGCTTTGTCATGTTGCAATGGCTGCTACAGCCCAACCCCTCCCCCCATCCCCCTCCCACACACACACACACGGACAAACACAGACCAACACTTTAGCCTCATTATCATTTGCATTCATTATCAATGTCCTCATTATCATCAGCAGCAGCAGCAGCAGCAGCAGCAGCGACGCATAAGCAGCTTTATAAATGCTTCATTTTCCGTGTGTTTGTTCATTATTTATTTATTTTAGTAGCTCTTAATTCTCACTCATTGTCATACCCCCAACCCCCCTCCCTTCCATCATATCTGCCACTCCATTTAATTGCAAAATTTAAAGCTAATGATCTAATTTTATATTTATATTATGGCATACTATATATTTATAGCACACTTACGCGCTGTCCGTGTAAAGTATTTAGCTAGAGATTAATTTTGCTAACTAATTTCGATGTTAATAGACAGATATACTATATATAGTTGATAGATATTATTGCGATTTATAATGTCTGGCTAATTGATAAATCTTTAAAGCTCTTTTAAATGATAGAGAACTGTTTAAAATAATATAAAATCAACTAATATTGTCAATAGGTTCGAAGAGTTTATTTAGATTTTTTAAGGGTATAAGGCCGATTATACGACTATCGATAAGTCCCTATAGGTATTGGGGAAGTTTTTATTAATTTTGTACAAGCTCAAATAATTAATGCAGGTCGTAGAGAGACGGCAATATTTATTCAACATTTATTATAATAATATAATATAATTTAATATAATATAATAATATAATATAATATAATATAATATAATATAATATAATATAATATAATATAATATAATATAATATAATATAATATAATATAATATAATATAATATAATATAATATAATATAATATAATATAATATAATATAATATAATATAATATAATATAATATAATATAATATAATATAATATAATATAATATAATATAATATAATATAATATAATAAAATATAATATAATATTATATAATATAACATATTTTACTCGGTATTTATAATAATATAATATATTTTTCTATGGAAAGTGAGAGAGAGCATCAGGTATACCATTTTAATTTCACTCACACACACAAGCCTATAAACTTAGTAGACATACGCAACACAACCAAATGTTCAATTCATTTCTATATTCAGATTTATTCAAAAACGAACTTTACTTATTACTTATTCCAGGTGGTTATCCAATCGGATTCCGCACTCGAAATATATAAGTCAGCTAAATCAATGATCAACTAAAAGCAAAGATCATATAAGAAGTAATTTCTCGTATGTTGGTTAGTGTATTTGGCCATTCCCTCTAAGGTTCTAACTAAGCAGCCATAACTAACTAATCGAGATTGTTTCACCAAGAAAATTAATAGACATACGACAAAAAAAGAATGACTTCGGGTCGAGTTAATTTCTCAAATCTTGGACTGGAGAATCGTTTGATAGGTGGAAAATATCGTTTGCTCAAGTCCATTGGCAGCGGTTCGTTTGGTGAGATCTATCAGGGCGTTAATACACAAGATGGCAAAGATGTGGCAGTTAAAATTGAAGCTAACGATGTTAAGTATCCTTTGCTGCGTTACGAGTCCAAGGTATACGAACAGCTCGGGGCACATGCGGGATTACCCACCCTGATACACTATGGCACCGAGAAGCATTTCAATGCCATGGTACTGGATCTGTTGGGTCCCTCACTGGAGGATCTCTTCAACTTGTGCAAGCGAAACTTCACTCTGAAGACCGTCCTGATGCTCTGCGATCAGTTGCTGATGCGGATCGAGTGTGTGCATCAGCATCATTTCATACATCGCGACGTGAAGCCCGATAACTTTCTGATGGGCTTGGGGCGGCAGTGCAATAAGCTATATTTGATCGATTTTGGATTGGCCAAGCGTTATCGTGATCCTGTCAGTCTCGAGCATATACCGTATCGCGAGGATCGCAATTTGACTGGGACCGCACGCTATGCCTCGATCAATGCCCAACGCGGTATCGAGCAGTCGCGTCGCGATGATCTTGAGTCCTTGAGCTATTGCATGATGTATTTCAATATGGGCAAACTTCCCTGGCAGGGTATTGCGGCGCCGAATAAGCAACAGAAATACGAGAAAATCTGGGAGATGAAGAACAGCCTGCCGATCGATGAGACCTGCAAGCCGTGGCCCATTGAGTTTTCTCTATTCCTGAAGTATTCACGCAAATTGCGCTTTCTCGATGATCCCGACTATGTCTATTTGCGTCAACTGTTTCGCGTTCTCTTTCGCACACTCAATCATAATTTCGATCATATATACGATTGGACCCTTTTGCAGCAGCAGCGTCGTGAGGTGAAGGATCGTCAGCCTAAGGAACGGGAACGTAATCGGGAGCGTGAACGGGAACGTGATCGTGATCGTGAGCGTAATCGGATACGTGATCGCGAATCCGATCGTGAGCGTGATCTTGACCGAGATCGCGAACGAGATCGCGATTGTGATCGCGAACGTGATCGCGAACGTGATCGCACACGTCGCGATCATCCGCATCAGGTCGAAGTAAAACCATCACGTCGCAATCGAGCCGAACTGAGCAGATCCCGCACCGATCGTGAGTCGAAACAGAAGCAGTAAACCGACAAGACAAACATCTGAAATATCGTAGTAGAGCATAGAATTATATATATTTTCGAAGAACCCCATTCGCCTCAATTCTTGTGGAATACAATCAAAATTCGCTGAAAGAGAACTGGACGAACGGAAGAGGGAAAAGTTGATTTTATTTTCCAGTTAAAAATCGTTGCATACAAGATCCGTATATATCATATACCAATGTTGTATATACAATGTGTAGTTATATAGTTTTTTTTTGTTCTTTTAAGTTGAGGGTGAAATTTAAATAAAAATAAGTGAAACTATTCGTTTATCTTAAAGTCGAAGGGGCAGGCGGGAAATTTGTGCTGTAATTAAGTGTGCCCCCCCTTGGTACGTAGCTGTCACATTGTCATGTCCTGCATGACATGCTGCCAACGAGGCTATATAAGTTCTTCAGCTGAGGTGGGGTTTATTTTCTCGCTAGTTATTTATTGAGTGGCAGCTACAACCCACACTCGGCCACAACAGCTGAAAAAACACTTGCAAGTTATGCGAAAACAAAATAAATTTTACAGCACGCTTTTCTCTTCTATTCCTCCTCCCTGCCTGCCTCCCACCCAGCCTCCCCCTTGCCCAAACACGCAACGAAAACAAACAGAGGCAGGCACACAATACACTGGCAAATAGTTTATGCTCGACCGCAAGAATGGAAAGAAAAAAAAAAGCAATGTCAGAATTTTCCCTTCGTTTCTTCATTTTTCTTTTTTCTATTTTTTTTGCTATGGAAAAATAAGTGGAAAAGTTTGCCGGGAAATGCTTTGACGGCGATGCTTAGTTCTGTTAAAGACGGGGTCGCGTCGCACCTGCTGCCAAATTAAATTGCAAAATAAAAGCGAAACAGCAGCAGCAGCAGAGAGAGAGAGAGCGAGAGAGAGAGAGAGGGAGAGCGAGCTGGCACAATGGCGTGGAAAGCGTGGAAAAAACAGTCAACTATGGCTATGACAGACGGGCAATTTCAATAATTTATGATGCCGCCGGAGAGAAGGAAAGACGGCGAAATCATTTTGACATTTCTCTAGCAATTTTTCCACAGCCAGCTTGGGAAAAACTTTGTCCGCTGCAGCAGTGGAAAACATAATTAAGTGTCGTCTTGAGCGCCGCCAGTCGACCGAGTCCCCAACATCATCGTCATCTTCCGTCCTTGTAGTAGACGTGGCAAACAGTAGATGGAACAATGAGAGAAACAAGTAGAGTAACTTGTGGGTGGATGGATGAATGGATGGATGGATGTGCTGCAGCATTAGTTATGCTCTAGTATATACATATATAAATATCTTTAAAGTGCCAGCAAGTTAGTTGCCTGCATACTTTGATGGTATACAGCACGATCTTTAGGAAATTTCTAGTATGATTGTAGAAATATGTAAGCTATATACATAGCAAATATTTAAGCTATATCTAGCATATGGTCTATTATAATAGCATAATACTTTTAAACTTGGCAGCTAAATGTATAAATGTATATAGTATGAAATGATGAGTATATAATATAACTGTTAGGTCTTCTTTATGGCTTTAAAACCTATACAGCCCTTTTTCACCCACTCTCTCTCTCCCGTGCAGGGTATTAAAAAAAGTTGCCAAAGCCGTAGGATACTCGGGAAACTGGTCGAACTTGCAACGCAGCGTGACAAGTGACAATGAGGCCCAAAAGAAGTGAAAAGAAAATACTGCCACATAATGCAAAATATCGTATCGAGCTGCTCATACGATACCTCTCTCTCTCTCTCTCTCCGACAGTTGGTCTGTCAACATATGATAAATTATATGGCACAATGTCTGACACACAGAGAAAGAGAGAGAGAGAGAGAGAGAGAGAAGGGACAACGCGACAACTTGCTGAAATGATGTTCTATGGAAATGGGAGAGTGAATACGTATATGTAGGATGGTCACACACCTCAACTGACAGAGTGTGTGTGTGTGTGTGTGTGTGTGTGTGTGCACGTAATGTAATTGCAGAATTCGTTGTGTGCATGCCAAATAGGTGTTTATTTAATTTGCCAAGTGAATGTGCCACGTAGCCAGGTGCAGGTTGCCCCGTTGCCCCGTTGCCATCTCCATTCACAGTGCGAGTGATTCAATGTGACAATTCCAAGTATACGTGTCTAGTTTGTCAGCTTGACAGTGCACACTGCACAGTGAGAAGCGCTGAGAGAGGTGCAGAGAGCGAGAGAGAGAGATAGAGATAGAGTGAACCAGAGGTAGTTGGATCAAGTTGGCTTCGTTTAGAGTAAATACTGTCTAAACATTTGTGAGCTTAATTAAACTTGATTCTGTTTGAATTTCAATATTGTTCGATAAGTTTTTCAATTTGTTTTTGAATTTAAAACTTACAATACTTTTACAATAATCAGAAAGAGAGAGAGAGAGAGTCGTATGCAGTAAGATTTGAATATTTATATTTACATACTTAAGCTTTGTATAATAATTTGCTACCTTTTCATTTCAATTTTTGTGCATAGTAAATTTTTTAAATTTTAATTACTTAAAAATGTTGTCACCCTGAATTATATATATTTATTATTCCTATTTTTATTTACTTCTTTTATGTTCATTCAGTATTTCGCTTTAGCTGTCTTTCTTGTCTTTCTTTTTTATCCCCCTATTATATATTTTTATTATACCCTTGCAGAGGGTATATTAATTTTAGCCAGAAGTTTGCAACGCACCTTAGGAGACATCTCCGACCCTATAAAGTATATATATTCTGAATCAGCATTAACAGAGGAGTCCAAAAATGGATGTCCGTCTGTCCGTCCGTCCGTCCGTCCGTCCGTCCGTCCGTCCGTCCGTCCGTCCGTCCGTCCGTCCGTCCGTCCGTCCGTCCGTCCGTCCGTCCGTCCGTCTGTTGCAACGCAAACTAGTCTCTCAGTTTTTGAGCTATCTTCATGAAACTTGGCATATAAGCTTCTTATTGCTGCGAGCTGTAAATAAGTCGGAACGAGCCAGATCGGACCGATATATCGTATAGCTGTCATAGAAACTATCGGCCGATTTTTGTTGTTTTTCAAGATATTGCAACAAGATTTGGCAAATCTTATTCTTATTACGTTCCTAATGTGCTGTCAAAATTGTATCAAAATCGGACCACTATAACATATAGCTGCCATAGGAACAATCGGCTGAAATTAGGGTTTTTGTATGCAAACCTGTTTTGTTCTTGGAAATACAGCACATTATCAATACTTTTTAATGTTATACAGTAACCCGCCCTTATTTTTTCCATTTAAATATCTCAGACGTTTATATTCTATAGCTGTTATAGGAACAATCAGTCAGTCCATCTGTCTGTTGCAATTAGTCCCCCAGTTATTGAGCTATCTTCATAAAAGTTGGCTCACAAGCTTCTTATTTCTGCTTTCATTAAATAAGTCGGAACGGGCCAGATCGGACTGATATATCGTACAGCTGTCATGGAGCCTATCGGCCGATTTTCGTTATATTTCAAGATATAGCTATCAGGCTTACCACATCCAAATCTAAGTATGTCCTTAATATTAAAGTTTCATCAAAATCGAAGTTTTATAACTTATAACGATCAACGATCGGCCTAAGGAAGGTACCTGTTGCAATTTTATGAAAATCTGAGTACTATTACATATAGCTGTGTACAACTGCAAGGGTATAAAACCTTCGGCAAGCCGAAGGTAGCCTTGCTTTCTTGTTTTAATATATCTTTCGTACAACTTTGTAGCTTACACAGACTAAATTTAACCTTAAAAATCTCGACATATTCGTAACTGCAGCAACTTGCGGTATATGTAATGCAAGAAGAAGAAGAAGGGAGGAGCGAGAGAGAGAGAGATATAGAGAGAAACTGACCAACTGGCTTATGCTGAAATGAGACAAAAAAGAGCTCGAGAGATAAGCGTACACTAAGAGTGGAATTAGCACAAAAACCGAAAATTGTGGAATTATCATTTGTGCAGGGAAAACCCAAGGTGCTTAGCATGCTGTCGGGCAGATAAGGAGGGGTGGCAGGGAGGGAGGGAGGTGACTTGTAATCCATTTGAGCTGTGCCCGAGGCAGCAGCAACACGTTGCAAGAATAGCAAACTACTCTGCAACATGCAACACAAAATGAGATAATGTAAAGACAAAAAACCGAAATTCCGAAAAACAGACAGGAAATTCTAGGAGCAGGGATACAATTTCTGCCCCCCCCTGGCAAGTTACTACAGACTTTTCACTCAAATAATTGCTTTCACGGGGCAACTAATAGACAAAATCCTCGTAGGGACCGTAGCTGGAGCCGGAGTCGACATAATCCATTTGCCACGGCGTTGAGTTTTGCCAGCTTATTTTTTGTTTTTTCGTTTTTTGTTGCTCACTCACTTTGTGCTTGAATTATTTATTGTAAAGCAACAGCAGCAGAAGCAGCGGCAAAGAAAGTAATTATGTGTAACGTGGCGTATGCGCAATGCTGCTGCAAGAGAATTAATTAGTTTGCCAGCTGCAGCTGCTCTGCCTGCTTTTGTGGTTGACAAGTCGAGCCGATAATGAATCGATTCGTTTTTGACTAAGCTGCGGTGGCAACAACAGCAACACAGCAGGTGCAGGCTCATTCTAAGCAGATTTCACTGTCTGCTGGTCAGAGATTGAAACAGATGAGGGAAGGAGGGGAAAACAGCGGAGGGAGTCACTCTTCAAGCCGAAATAAAGCTGTCTAAGTCAGGGCGAGGGCAGAAAGGGCACAAAAGCATACACAGCAGGCCTGTCGAGCAGATACACACAGCTCGCATCGAATGTCATTAAAATAAAGACAAGCTGGGTAGAAGGAGGTGGGAGGGGGGAAGGAGCAGCGGAGGCAGTCACTCAAGATGCCTGACCGGGAGGACAGCATCATGTTGAGAGCTCATTAAAACGAATACGAATTTAATGGTACTTAAAGCGGAAATTGCCTGGGAAGTTTCCGCCATTGTGAGCACACAAGCTGCCGCAGCAGCAGCTCAAGCTGAGATCGAAGGCCTCGCAGCAGCAGCAGCAACAACAATGGCGGCTACAAAGCTTTTACGAGCTGAAAACTATTAGTGGCAACAACAACAACAACAACAACAGCAACAGTTTTCACAGCTCACACAAACATACACACACAAAGACTTTGTCACACACTCGCATCTGTTTCACCTGTGCTACGCGCCATTTTTTGCCAAATACTGCTGTGTGTGTGTGTGTGTGTGTGCGCGACAAATGAAGCCATCAACGTGTAGCATAACGGCACAAAGCACAGCGCTGCATGCGGTGCACAACAACAACAAAATAACAATCGCAATGGCAGCGCACAAAAAAAAAAAAAAAAAAAGTGGAAAAAATGTAAAGCATGATCATGACGAGCCTTAGTATACCCTGCACGAATACAAAGTGGCAGAAAAAGAGACAATTGAATGTAATAATATATTAGTATATTTATATGTATATAAGTTGTTGTATAAATACTTATAAAAGGCATGCGAAAATAATAAATTTATATTTTTTATTTTATATTTATATTTATTTATTATATTTATTTATTTATTATTTGAAACCTTTCAAAAAAAATATTTCTATGGTTTTTTAAATTTGTACGCAGCACTAATTCAGAAATCAACCGTGTTTGCCTTAAATAATGATATTACTATTATTATTTGTGCCTTAATATTTATTAATATTATTATTTATAATATTATTATTTACATTATAATTTATTAATATTTATAATACATAAAAACTATTAATATTACCATAAATAATCGTACTGCAAAATACTCCACAATTTACCTTGTAAAATGCCACATCCAATCACATACGCTCTCGCTCCGCATGTACAGGGTGCTTAAGCAGAGTATAGAGAGCAGAAAATAGGGGGAAAAACAAAAGCGGCAGCTGACTCAACTTCTGCTGACTAGGCGCAAAAAGTGCGACGCCATTTTGAGACGAGGACGCACAAAAGTATGCTATAATTGAATGTTTGTTTGCGCGCCGTGCAGTCAGGTGTTTATGCGGCTGTGTGTGTGTGTGTGTGCAAGCATATGCATATTTCTCTCTCTTCCCCCCACTCTCTCGATGTGTGTGTGTGGGTGTTTGCATGCAAAATGCTGGAAAATTCGCTGCGCATACGATATGCATGTCAGCATCGTGCATAATGGCAAAACCATTGTATGTACTTTGAGTTTTCAATTTCAGCTTGCTGCCGGCAGACAGAGCAATGCGAAATGAAAGAGAGAGAGAGAGAAAAAGCGAGAGCGAGAGAGACAGTTCAATTGTACATGCTGCTGGCTACGGATTATGATGCGTATAGAGCCAGGCACATGTCCACGCCAGTTTGGCTTGTTATGCGCGCCACGCGAAATATTGCCAACAAAACAACAGCGAACAAGGAAAATCGGACTTACCCAGCATATAGAAGATTTAATACCCTGTAAAATAGAGCCTAATATCTTTAAAATAGACTGGAAATACACGCTTGTGCTGAAACTTCAGCTTATTAAAAATGAAAGTCAATTTAAATACACTTCAAACTATTTTACAAGCCTATTATACCCACCGGCAGAGTATAAAACGCAGAAAAGCGTTGAAAAACCTGTGCAAAAAAAAAAAAAAAAGCGGAAAACTCCGAGTATACGGTATCAAATGCTTTTTTGCTGGCTGTCGAGTCGACAAAACTGCCGTCAGGGCAAACAGCGTGTAGAAGAAACGAAAACACAAACGTTATCCATATTCAGATGAAAATTGATTGTGAATTTGTGAGTCATATTTCCAGAAAAAAAATAAAAAATAAACTAAGATAAATCTATGTATTCCGGAAGGGAACTATGATTATTCTTGCAGAGCTTCATGTAATACAAATTTTGAATGATATATAGCTAATTTTCTGACACGATTCTTCTATCAAAATATAGTCTAAAGGTTAGTCAAATTAATCTGATTGTTAGTCAGAGATGAGTGCAGGATATTTTACTCTCAGGATGTCGTTACTTGTTGTTCGCTTTATATAGACGCTTAAAGTCTGAGCAGATTTTCGAAATTTATAATTGTAATGGTCAACACAAGTGGGCAACATCATCCCAGAAGACGATGAATGGCTACCATAACAACCAAGCACACACACACATACACACATCTCAGACACACGCACACTCCGAGTCGAGTTTGAAGTGCACTTAGTTGCCAAAAAGTTAATAAAAATAAGTGCCTCTTGGCCAATGGCAACGGCAACGGGCAGTGGCATATGAAGTGGCTGAAACTCGCATCCACGACCCGTTGCCATGGTCGGACCGACATAAGTAATTTAGATTGCCGGCAAAGAAGGTTTTGCCGCACTCGACCAGTTGCTCCTCCTGCTCCTCCATCGAGGAGGAATACAAGCAGCAGCACCGCAAACTTGGACAAAATAATAATAACCATCTGTTGGGCAAAAGCCAAGACAAGCCAAGCAGAAATCTACAGTCGGCAATTGACAATAATTGCGCCGGGGGGCAAAAACAATTTTTGAGGTGCCAACAATGCTGGAAAACTCTTTCGCTCTCTCTGCGAGAATTTCCACATTGTTAACTGTGAAAATGCAGAGAAAAATTTAAATTAAAATATATATATAGGAAAAGCAGCAGCAGGAATTCACTAGCTTTGCTTGAGAAAAGTAACCAAAAAAAAGTATTGAAAGAAAGAAAACCAATTCAAAGAGTTGGCTGCACGTGCGTGAACTTTGGCCCATTTAAACGGAAATTTATGTGGCCAACTTAATAAAGCCAAGGAAAGTCAAAGCAAAGGGCAGGAAAAATGTGTCAACTACCCAAAAGCGGCGTGTGAAAAGCCGCACCGGCTAAGATCCCGTAATCGCATTTCTAATTAAGTGCGAATTTTCAGCACACGCGCCAAGTGCCATTCCACCTTCCCCTCTCCTCCTCCTCCTACCCCCTCCCTGTGCCAACCCACGCAAATTGTGTTGTCGCCTAGTTTATTTCTACTGAATCGTATTATTTCTTTTTTTCTTCAGCGCCAGCTGAATTTAATTAAATTTCTACACTTCAAAGCGTGGGCAATGTGTAAAATGTCCCCAAACCTTAACATTAGTCCCCCAACATTCCCCCCTACCTCCCCCCCCGTGACTAGTCAAAACGAAAGAAGCCAAGTTGGCAGAAGGCGACAAAAAGGAAAGAAAAAATTGTATTTTCAACAAGTGTGAAAGCGGGGAGTACTCGACGACCAGATGCCTCAATAGGGAATGGGAAAATTAAAGATATGATGGAAAGATATTGCAATAAAGACTTGTGGCTTATTGAAGGCATTTCAAATAATAAAATAATACAAAAGAAATTGACGAAATATCGTAAATGAATTTAAATTTAAAATAATACAAGAAAGAAAAAAAGAGTTATATCTGAAAATATAAATATTCAAATATACACTCTATTTACTTTAAGAATAAAATATAATATTAAATAAATATGACTAAATTTTGATTATATGTAATATATACGAAATTTGAATTTCTAGAATGTAATATTTGTTTAAAAAAATAACTTTTCTGCATTTTATGCACTATATATTATATATCCTCCAAAGAGCACATCAAACTCGATGGTAAAAAATGTGTATACCATCTCAAAGCACAGATACCTCCTCCAGTCTATTATCTACAATTTTGCTTACTTACAACATACCTTTCTCATCCATTTTTATGAGCGAGAAAAAAGAGAGTGAGAGAGGGAGAGAGAGTGAGACGCAAAGAAATGCTTACAGCGGAAAAAAGGGAAATCATCATTTTTTCCCATTCCTTGTGTGAGTTTCCTTCTTTTTTTTTTCTTGTTGGTTCGTTATTTTGCCGTGCTCTCTCCCGCACAACTTTGTTTCCTTCGGGTTACAAATTGTTGAAGCTGCTGTTTCTCTGCTTTCTCTCGTTCCTCTTTTGCTGCGCTTTCTTTTCTCGGTTTGCGCTTTGCTTCCTTTACTAATTAATTTCGATTCATTGAGCACTTTACAAGAAATTACACACCCACTCGACGCCCGTTCGGTTCAGGCAGTTCAGGGGATCCCCCGCTCATCCCATCTATCGCATTCCATGCTCTGTGTTTTTTTTTCTTCCCCATCATTTTTCGCATACGATTCCGATTGCCATTGCATTACATTTTCTACTATTGCTCGGTGAGTTCATTTCTTGTCACTCCTTCTCTTTCCCTTCCTCACTTTCTCAGTCTTTTTTACTCTGATAGAGAGAGAGGAGGAGGAGGAGCTGGGAGCAGCTTCAAAGGCAGCCTGTGAATGCGGCAACAAATGAACGTTTCAAATTGTTGCCAACAAATTTGCTGCCATTGAAGGAATTGCTTGGACGAGCTAGAGAGCGAGCGAGACGACGATAGCAAGAGAGAGAGAGGGAGAGAGAGAAAATCTACTGCGACTGTGTCTAGGTGTCGTATACGTGATGAGTTACATTTCCTTCGCTTTCTTCGCTTCGTTTCTTATCGATATGTCAATTAAATGGTCTTAATCTAAAACATGTGTGAGGCATCAGCATTAAGTAGCTCTGCTCAGATCTAGATCCAGATCTAGCTAGGATCTGCTCAGTTTAAGTTCTTAAGTCCTTGCTAGACCGGAGAGAAGTTTATACAGTTGTGCCTTAAATAATTGAACGATTTGTTCAAGTAAAAGTAACCCAATAAATAGAGTTTATTTCATAATATCTTATGCTATCTGCTTTGCGACTTAATAAAAGTTTTCTAAAACTTGTCAAACTAAAATTCAAAACAATATTATATGTAATTTATATTTTTCTAGAAAAAAGGCAATGCGGCTCAAAGTTTTCACATAAAAATCATAGCTTTATTACAGTTAACTATCCTATATATAAAGAATTATATATTTCTCCTTCGTCCTTCATTAGCCTCTTGCGTTTTATATACTTCCATTAGTTTCCAAGATATTTGCTACAATTTTCATTTAAAAATTGCCATATTTATTCAAGTCAAGGCTTTTCCCCAACATATTTTAGCACATTGTTTGGTCACTGTTAAATTAAAAAAACACGACCGTATGGCACATACGATATATGCTATACGAAATATCTCCCCTTCGACCAGATGCGGACCCTTTAAATAGCTCAGATGCCAACGGCACATGTGAAAATTGCTGGGCAAACTTTGCATTAACCGAAAACCCGCAAAAACCTCAACAGCCGCACGAGCACAGGAGCGGATCGCGGGTAGGGTCGGCTAGAAAGAGAGAGAGAGAGAGAGAAAGGGGAGAGAAAGGCATGTAATAAAAATGTACAAAATAAAAATTAAATACCGTGTATCAAAATACATATATAAAAAAAAAATAAGAGAATACGGAAATAAAAGCACAATGTCAGAATGTGCAAGTGTAGACAGAGAGGAAGCAGAGGCATGTGAGTGAAAGAGAGCGAGGGAGAAACATTGTGAGAGAGACGACAAATGAAGGAGGGCGGCTGCCAAGTGTGGCTGCCCGGGAAATTGCTAGAAAGAAGCCGCATCTACCAAAAAATGTATTAAATTTTCAGCACGCTCATTACAAAAATATTAAAATAAAATTTCTATGGCAACGCAGACACACACACACATACACAGACAATAAACCAGACAAACAGACAGACAGACAGAGAGACAAACAGACAGACAGACGGAGAGACGGAGAGACACACTCGTGTACTAATAATGCCCAAATGTATTGTGAGAAATGAAAATAAAAATGCAAACGCATCTGCCTGATGGCAAAAACATGAGAGTTATCTACCCTCTCGCTCACTCGGTGCCACACAGTGTAGAAGGGTGGACCAATGTGGCATTAAAATTGGCATCACACACACACATACACACACACATACACACACACAGACAGACAGACAGAAGCGCATTAAAACAACGCCATTTTATGCCACGCCCATTCGCTGCTGCAGACTGAGGGCGCTGGGGCCAGCGATATGTGAATATCAAGATTTAATTTAAAGTTAACTAAGTAAGATTAAGCTTTAGCATTGCACACACACACACACACACTGACTCTCACACACACACACACACACACCCCACCACACGTGGCCATTGGCAGGGTGCAAATGTGAGGGGAAGGGGAGGGAGGGCTCGTACTCGTATCAAGTAGAGCAGAAACTCTTAATAAAGCAATTGCCGCTGGCAGTCAAAAAGTAAACGTCGACTGCGACGCCAACTGCGACGGCGACTGCAACGTCGTGCGGCAACCTGATTACGCCAGGGTGTGGATGGGAGGGGGGGGCGCTGAGGTTGCAGAGTTGGGGTTGGTCCAGGGCCACGACCTCAAGCAGCCATGTGTATGTGTGTGTGTGTAAGGTGCAAGTGTGTATTCATCTTAGTATGTGTGTGTGTGTGTGTGTATGTGTGGGTGTATGTTTGAAGACCTTTTTTCGACAACCCTGACATAGCAGCAGTTCGTTTGGCCACTTTATAGAGCCCTTCGCCTGCATCGTTTAGTTTGGTTAGCTGAACGAGTGGGCGACGGGTTAGGGGGCTGGCGGTGGCTGCACTGTGTGCCCAGCTCTATGTACATATGTACATGCATGAGAGTGTATATACATATATGTGTGTGTGTGTGTGTGTGTGGAAGTGCAATTGAAACTTGCACGACGCCCAGAAATATCAACTAACCATAATTATATATTGAATAGCACAAGCAGAAGAAATTCGAAACGCCAAGCGAAGCATAACCAACTATGAACTGAATTTAATTAGCTTTTCAATACGGATTGCAATGCACAGTGGTGCCAAATATGATGATAAATGCAAAACACTTTTAAAGGAAATATTAAAGTCGAGATTTAGACAGTAAATAAAATGGTATATATATATATTTGAAAACAAAACTATTTTAAATTAACTTAAATGAATTTATTTTTGTTTTATAAATATATTTTTTGTTATATAATATTGTGGTTTTAGCCCTGAAGACGGTTACCGGAGAGTAACCGAAACAAATTGTTTTTATTTTTGTACCTTGACCTCGAGCCAGCTACAATGAGTATATTCAATAAATATAGAAAATATATATGATTACATATGAAAAATTAAGTGTTATTCCAATAAAAGTAGATATTTTTTTTAATAATATGATATATTCGAAATAAGCTATTAAATCTAAGCATTTTCGGTTCTATTCAAGATATTTATTTCATTAGTGAAATTTTCAGAAAACTAAATAACTTTGCATTTAATATATATTATATTTTATATATTTTTCTTATAAAATATATATTTAAATAATATATTGAAATATATATTTGATGAAAAAGTCTACTGTAATAAAATAAATTAATTAATTAGTACAAAACTCTAAAAATTAATTTTCATGATATTCACAAATTTATTTTTTTTTTTTGGTAACGAAACAATCACATGTCGCCCCACTGTGCGCTCACATTGCGGCAAGAAAATCTGTGCAGCAAAAGGCAAATTACCCAGCGACAGCATATTATTTGCAGCAGCAGCAGCAGCCGCAGCCGGAGCAGTCGCAACCAGGCAACGGCGACGGCGACGGCAACGGCAACGGCGACGGCAAGTTGGACACATGAAATACAGCTTCCACAGGCATGGGCAACAGCGGCAACAACAACAACAACAACAACAACGTTGCTGGCTTTAAAGCAGTTGGCAGTTGGCTGCTTGGCTTGGCATGTGTACGCCGAAATCCTTTTATGATTATATCTATCTCTATGCGGCTGTCTCTTTCGCACAATGAAAACGAATTTAATGTAAACATAAAAACAAGTTTTGTTCGAGCTAGTTTTGCATTTTATAATGAGCAGGGGGTGGGGAGGGAGGGTGGTGAGCGCGTGCTGTCTCTGCCCTCGATTAGGGTTGATGATGAGGGCGAGGGCCGATGAAGGCCGCTGGCAATGCCAAAGGGTGCAGCTGGGTGATTACACTGTCTGTCTGTGCCCTCCCCTTCCTCACCCTTCCTCACCATCTCTCTATCCGTCAGGCATGTGCTGCATTTGATGATGCTTGGCTGGTCTCAAGCCTGACATTGCAGTAAAAGGCCAACTGAAAGAGAATCCTAGCGGGAGTGGGCTGGGGGTGGCAACTGACACACACACACACACACAGCCCGACAGCCCGGAGCCTTAATAGTGCGGACTAAGGATCAGGAACTGCCCTTTGTGCTTTGTCAAAGGGAAATTTTATATGATTTTTAATGCTTCGCGCTTCATAAAAATGTTGCCGTAGCTACAGCAAAAAAAAAAATACAGAATGCAAATAAATTGGCTTCACATGGCTTCACAGCAGCAGCCCGTCGACCGAAGACCGAAGAGCGAAGCCCGTAGCCCTTAAGCCAATTTCTTTTATGTTTATGGACAGTCTACTCTCCAAGCATCCCCTACCAACCCGCCAACCTACCCACCTTCCGCTCGCTGATTAAAGCGCATCAAAATATCCAAAAATATTTCGAACAAGTCGGTAAGGCCACAGTCGTGCGAGCCCAACCGCAAAATACCTTTCGCCCAATTCCCATTTAGACCTAATTTAGAAAAAAAGAAATTATGTTGAAATATTACAGGGGGGACCATTGTCTAAATTTCCAAAATATCGAAAAATTTCAAAATATCCATTTTGCTTTTTTTTTAATAGAGAATCACTCAGGTTGTTAAAACATGAACAAAATGTCATTCCGCGTTAAATTCGTATGATTTTTAAGAAAGTTACGATCGGCGTAAACAATTTCAATAATATTTTATGTTTTTTTTAGGCCATGGATTTTAAAAATACTTGGTGTAATAGGTTTTTCGGACAGACAGAAATGCATGGCTCAATCGACTAGGCTGGTGATCCTGAGCAAGAATATATCCGTATTCTTTATGGGGTCTACCACGGCTCCTTATGCTTCTTACATACATTTGCACAAATTTAGTATACCCTTTTTTTGACCATTTTCAATGGTCGAAGGGTATAAAAATATCCGCAGAATTTACATGACAAAGTTGCCAACCCACAAATTTATATATTTGCATATTCCAATAATTTTTACACAAAAAGAATATTGTCAATGGTTTTTATATAATCCCTGGCTATGTTTAAAAACCAAACTCATAGAAGGCTTAAATGATTTCTAACGTTTATCGCGTGTTTGGCCAAAATGAAATTGCACTCAATTTCGTACATCGAGATTTATCTATTGCACCAGGCTTGCGCCCAACTGTGTCAAACTGTCCAAAATAAACGAAATAGAACTCATCACACGGTTCACCAGAGACCATTATCGATTTCTTCTCGACTCTGACTTATTAATCTGCCGTTGCGTGTCCAAACGGATAGTCGGATAACGTGTGGCAGGGTTGAAACTACTACTGCGTAGGGTTGCAACTCGTGTTCGTGTTGCCAAAAAAAAAAAAAAAAAAGGAAAATCTATGCTCGAACCATTAAGAGATTATCCGACAGCAAAGCAAATGTTTGAATAAAGATTATTTCAGAGCGGAAAGTTTTCATTTTTAGATCTGCTTCAAACTCTTATAAAGTATTAAATATGCTGCAAAATAATCTGTATGTATGTATTAGAGTAACTAAGTGTTTTTTTAGAAAGTGAGTATTTAAGTTAAGTTTCAAAAAACTTTAAAATGTTTAATTTTATGTAATGACAATTATTTATGTATTTATTATACCCTCTTCAACTCTCGTAAATTAGAAAAAATAAGTAAACGTAATATAAAACTATATATTTCAAGTTAAGTTGTTGTTTTTATTTTCGTACAATTATTACAGGGTATTTGCTAACTATTGCCCATTGTTTTGAGTCACACTCACGCATATCATACGAATATTTAATTAAAGCGAATGGCAATAATTTTCATATTTAATGAAGCAACACCTCATGCTCAGCGTGTTCTCGGTGTACAGTGGGTGCAAAAAAAAAATGCCAACCACAGCGCATTAACAGTTGCCTGGCAACCGACCGACCGACCGAACGGCTGCCTCGTTATGCATGGCAAGAGTAAAACCAATTAAAAATGAAAATGTTTGAATTCAAGCGAAATAAAAAAAAAACAAACGAAAAATTAAATATAAATAAAAATAAAATAAGTACAACAGAAATGACTGGTGGAAAAGGGTAATAATACACGCATTAAAAACATTTACACCCGTGGGCAATAAACGCTTACGCAATTAAATTGTGCACGCAAAATGGCCGGGGAAAACCGAAATGGAAATGGAAATAAAACCATATAAAAATGGTGAAATAAAAACAAGTGGATATGGCTACAGTCGAGCTCTCGACAGTAAGATACCCTTCTCCCAATTTTTAAAATCCGTTACAAACGTGTAACCACACTCATAATATCAAACAGAAATTTTGCACAAATACTTCTACTACATATAGCTTTCTCGCTCACACTCACACAGCGACGCACGTTAAGAGTGACGTCGACGTCGGCGTCAACTACTGAAAGCAGCGCGCAGGCTGCTGCTCGTACATTTGTACTGAAAACGTTGACTTGAATAACTTCTGTGTTATTGGTCCGATCGGATTGTAGTTTGGGGGATATGTTCATATGGCATTTAGCATTATACATACCAAAGCAGAACTTTCTAAGTTAAATACTTTGCTTAATAATCGTAAATTACCGATTTGTGGGGGCGGTGGGCGTGGCATCAAACATTTGAAATAAACTTTGTCTGCTTGGGAAATATAGGAACCTCCATGCCAAATTTGGTGTCTCTACCTCTTTTAATAGCTGAGATCCGTTGTCTCAAACAAACAGACGGACAGACGGACAGACGGACAGACGGACAGACGGACAGACGGACAGACAGACGGACATGTCTCAATCGACTCGGCTAGTGATCCTGAGCAAGAATATATATACTTTGTGGGGTCTGCCACGCCTCCTTATGCCTGTTACATACATTGCACAAAGTTAGTATACCCTTTTTTGACCATTTTCAATGGTCGAAGGGTATAAAAATATTGCCTAAAGCGCAGGATTCAAATTTTCAGCTTAATTAATGCGAAATAAAGTGCGACAGACGGCGTAAATCTGGCCGATTTATAAATATATAAAGAGGCACCTATTTTTATTACCCAGAATTTTAAGCGAATTTTACAATACAATATAATTTTTGAGAGTTTTTCCTTGATTATCAGGTTTTTCCATTTCAACATAGAAAGACGTTGCAAGCAAGTAAGATTGACTAGAAATTTCGTCTTTTATCTATGCAAGGAATCTTAAAAAATTCTCGACAACATTTTGGGTACAAAAACTAAAACCGAACACTGTAAATGTGGCATAACCATGGCTTGGTGCTCAAGGTATTATACAGTAATTTAAATGTAGATAAAGCTGTCTTAAATTTTTCCTTGAGTTTTCATTTCGTTTGTCAATTTTCGCACACAAAGCGAGGCAGCATTTTATTGCTTGATTTCTCAAGCGTATTATTTCAATTTGAATTTCAATGGAATTACTTGATACTACTACCAAGATGTATGTATGTATGTATGTGTGTATTTTCATTGTATAAGTCGGCTTTGCGGTGAAAACCCTTCGGATGGCCGTATTCAAATTGGGAAATTGGTTTCGCACACACGTCAGATCTATGTCAAAATATTTGCAGTGCGTTCCGCGCACCACCTGACAATATAAAATTATATTTTTGCCAACAATGTGGATGGTTTTTTGTTCCCAGTTAGGGCAAATATTTAATGATGGCACAGATGTCAATTAGGTAAATGCCAGGACTATTTAGTGCCTGCCAATCCGCTTCATTTATGGATGGAGAGAGCCGCAGGGCAGCGGCAGCGGCAGCGGCAGCGTGTCGTCTTATTAGGATATATATTTATTTTTTATTTTTTTTTATTTGCGCTAAGTATGCAGCATGCTTGCCATATATAGCGTACAGGGTCCTTTTGCCTGGCGGCGCGGTCTTCTTGCAGTTGCTACTCATTTTCATATTGCTTTCTGCCGGCTCATCATAATATTGCGTGGGGTGAAGGAGAGTGTGAGGTTAGGGTGCGCTTTTCCCCGGGCCATTCTTCAGTGTCAAAGCCAGCACACACACACACACACACACACACACACACACACACACACACACACACACACACACACCACCTCGCTCGCTTAATGCGTGTCGCTCACATTTTATGAGCTGTCGCATGGTGCGAGATGGCAAATGGAGAACAGGAAAAAAAAAAAAAAAAAAAAGTAAAAGGAAGTGCACGAGCTCAGCCAGCTGTGACCAGCATCGCAAATAAATGAAAAAAGTTCAAGCCAAAAATCAAGCCAAGGGAGCAGAAGAAAAAAAGCAGCAACAACAGAAACAACAGCGACAACAACAACAACTGCCAGCAGAGCAGCAGAAGCACCATGTGAACATAGGTAGAAAGTTATTGGTCATGTTTGCCGTCCCTTCGTAACGCCCTCAGCACACCTCACTCCCTCCCACTCTCTCCCTGTCTCTCTCTCTCTCTCTCACTCCCATCGTTCGTCTCTCGGATTTAATTAAATGTCAAACGTCGAAGCTTTCGTTTTTGGCATTTGATTTGATTTTTCGGATTTACCATGGAATTAGCCCGCAAGTCAAACAATCGCGCAATTTTTCGAATTTAAGCGTATATATTTATTTTGCGTAATATTATTAGAAACTCTGTTGCACTAATTGCTGGACTAAAGGTTCAATTGTTTAACCAAATTTGAGTTGAATAGAGCAAACGATACAGTGAAATTTGAGAAACTTTAATATATCCGTGACTATGGCAAATCTCGTAACTCGGTTGAAATTACCATGAGCACGTTCTGTTTACTCATTCGACAGTAATACGTATACGCCATGTGGGCTGCTGTGGAACAAGTTGTTTTTCCTTTTTTAAATGTTGTTGTTGTTGCTGCCATAGAAATTTAATTATCAACTAATTGATTTACATAGATGTGTACATCTAGTATGCCTGGTATCCAAAACAACAACAAGTTTGCTTTTGGTTTGTCAATGCGCAATTCGTGAATGCACACACTCATTTCATAATTTGTTATTCACTTTTTGCTACTCACGTAATTTCACGCATCGCAGCGCAACAACTGGGAGAGCCTTGAAATCATTTTGATGTTGATGTTGTTTTTCACACTCATGAGGCGCGTTAATAACCGATAAATTGGATAGGCATATAGCGAACTGAGGGGTAGACAGATAAACAGATAGATAAAATATCCTATGGAAAGGTTTATGCTACTTTAAGGGCATATAAGTTCTACTGGCAACATTTTAGGGAATTTTATTAGCTTTTATTTTGGTTTGAAAATCATACATTTAACCTATGGTTAAACTGGATGTTAATATTTTTAGCAAAAAGCAAAATCTTTCAGCAAATCTTATTTAAAGTGTGAAAGAAATTTAACTTCTAGCTAAGTAAGCTAACATTTTTCATTCAAACTTATTTTGAGACTGCACAAAATTAAACCTATGGTTAAACTGCATGTTAACGCTTTGCAAGGCTTACACACTCTCGATTACAGGGTATCTAGATGGGTAGAACTCTGAAAACAAATCACATCCATAACTTGTGCAAAATAAATGCGACAGTTGATTACAAATTGCATGAAAGAACAAATTTTCTTCATAATTTGCAACTGATGTATTGCATTTAACGAGATATTTACCCATCCCAAAAGCGACACCCTGCTGACACCCGCACGCACCCACATACCACAAATGTTTGAAATTATTATGCTAATATGTCATTACATTTAATTAACCACATTTACCAGCACAGAGAGAACTACAGGAAGCCAAGAAGACAAGGGGTAGGGGCGGGAAGGAGAGTTGGAAAATACATATACCAAACTACGAAGCTCCTTGTCGCAGGACATCAAAGACATATATACGAATACATACCGAACACGTCTTAGCCATAGACCATTAGTACGTTGTAATTGCAGCTACACTTCATGCCCCTCTGCCCCCTCCCCGGACCGACCTCTTCCTGCGATATTATCAATAATGTACAGTACGGAGGGCTTACGCCCGATTACCGTCAGGCTAACAAGTCGGGCTTTAATTAGTGCTAAGTGCAGAGCGGTCTGAAGCACATCCAATCAACCCAGGCAAATTCAATTTAGCTAAACTCCATGATTTCAATACAAATACAGCATGATTTTCTTGGATTTCCTTCGTTTGACCTCAAGCAAGATGAAAAGAAAAAAGAAAACAAAAATAAACAAGGTTATTGTAGTGCCGAAAATTAAATACCCTAAGAGGGCTAAGAAGCAAAACTGCCAGGCTGATCAAGAATTTATAATATTTTTCACATATATGTCTTAAAAAAGTCTCTGAAATTAGAAAAAACTTATTTACTGCCATCAAAAATATATATAATATAATGATTCTGCTCACATTGCTCTACATATTCAATATACCCTTTTGCAGTGTAGGAAAAACTTGTTCATAATTGCGTGTCGTAAAGTTTTCAACTTCTATTTGAGTTCGCTGACGAGTTTACCATCTTGGCCCATCTCGGTATCCCCTCCCAAAAAAAAAGAAGAAGAGAGAGCAGACAACAACTTGTTGTTCGACTTGGTCTGCGGTGGACTGAACAATTTTCCAAACTAATGCCGACCCTTAACGCCTGCCCACCTGCCCTATTCCTATTCCTATATACGAATTTTCACCCCTCCTACGAAAAAGAAAGAAGAAATAAACGAAGGAACTCAAGCTGAGCAAAAACCGAAATCCCCAAAAATCCCTTGATTTATTTCTAATGCACGCACACACACACACAATGTACATATATACTATATAGGATATGCGGTATATATAGGTTGGTAAATAGAGCAAGTGAGGATGGAAACTACAACAACAACAAGAAGAAGAAGAAGAAGAAAAGCGACAACAACGCGACTCTACAACAACTTCAACACATCCCGCAGGAACTAAATTGTGCCAGCAGCGGTTTCTTTACTACCTTCCTGCTCTTCCCTCAGAACACACACACACACACACTTTGCATCTCTCTTTTTCTCCCTCTCTCACTCTCCCTCTCCCTCTCTCTCTCTGTCTGCTTGGAGTACATCCTGCCGCCGTCGGCTCTTAAGGAATTGTGGAAAAAGCACGAACATGCAAAGTGAAGCTAAACGAAAGTGCCTCAATTTAAGTTGTAAGCTGATTTGCCAGAGTACACAAGTAATATGCCTGTCTCACTCGCACACACATACACACACACACAGCACACACACACACACACGCACACACATATGTGGCATCACATTTGTATCTGCACTTCATATGCGTGAGTTGCTTTGCCGGCAGCTTATTGAAGTAGAAAAACTTTTGGCTGTAACTGTAAGAGCAAATGCTCAAAATTAAGGCAAAACTTTTGCCATTCTTGGCTAGCATATGGCTAAAACTGCATAGGGTAGATTAGTTGTGTATAGGTATACATATATCATACAAAAGTTAATCTATTGCTAATATTATATCTAGCTGACTTTGAGGTCACTTTTTGCCAGCCCAAACCCAGTTTAATTTTCGTACTGCTCTAGTATCTTCTATATACATGTTTTCCAGGGTATCTTATTTCTGTCATTTCCTATGCCAAAGTTCATTGCATGTTGTACCGGACGCGTCTTGTCTTTTCTTTGGCTTTTTTTTTTTTTTGGTCTGATTTTGACACAAATCCCTTTGGTGCTAAAGCAATTTATGCGGTTGAGGCTATCGGGCGCAGAGCAAAACACACACTCACCCGCACACACACACACACACACACCCACACAAACACATACTGTAAAGATGTGCGCCCTGCATATGTGAATACGCCTCTGGTTGGGCCCACATGCACTCGACTGGCTTTTTCGGTTATGGTCGGAACGGTCGTTTGGTTTGGGTATAGTCGGTTGCCTGGATGGTTGGATGGTTGGATGCTCGGTTGGTTAGAGATTGGTTGCTTCGCTGGGCTGCATAAGTGCAATTTTATGTTTGCCCAAGAGTTGATAAATGGCGCCCATCCCCTACCCTGGCCCCCCCGATCCACCTTGCATGCATTCCATATGCGTTAACAAATCTCAAAGTCAAATCCCAGCCAGAGCACGCTCCGCCTCTTACTCACTCTCACTATGCTATGGCACAACAACAACAATAACACAAAATATGCCACATAAAGAATGTAAATTTCTACACATAAATCCACAAATTGTCATACATACCACGAACATATACATATATATTTTTCTACCTACACAAACATATATACATATTTTTTTATGTCTGCATCATATCACGAATAGGAATGGCCATTGCCGGAAAATATAATGTGCCACGCCTAACAAGAACAGCGCCCACTTTTGCCCACATACCACACATGGTCGCAGATAGAGTCCCCCAAAAAGTAATGCCAAAACATTCCGTGTCATAAATTTAACAACATAAGCGCAGAGGCAAAAAGCAAAACACAAAGCCAACGACCCAATCCGCAGAAAAAAAAAAAAAACATTTCGGAAAAATCTAATCGACAAAAAAAAATGGACACAACGAAAATCAGATACTCTACTGGAAACTGAAAATGTTCAGTCGAACTAAAACAGACATAGGAAAAATTAAAAATCATTTTCTAAACTAAAGTTTTATACACATATCCATAAATATATTTTTAAAATAATCTTCTTCATTGATTTAATCAAACAAATTATCAAGATAGTTCCTTTTCTTTAGTTTTATAAGCTATATGCATAACTATTGAATTCCTAGTTAAATCACATATTATTAAATACCATTTTAAAATTTCAAATAATAATAAATCGTATCCCAAATGAATTGTCATCCCATCGATATATCAAATATTTTACCACACTCTAATTGACAAAATTTCATAGAAAACATCTCTCTCTCTCAGTCTCAAATCCGATGACGCTATCCGTATACCCCAAGCGCGCATTAACAATAAATATTGATTTACAATTTTTTTTATGCTGAGAACATTAATTTATTTGGGTCTAACCCAGCAGCATATTGACAAGGGGCAGAAGGCAGAGAGTACGGACAGGGAACCATCCATCAGAGGACGATAAATTAATTTAAGTACCCGAAAATATTTTTGATAACATAAAATCAGGCAATCCGTTCCAGAGATCTGCCGACCTAATGGCATAGGAGGTGCCCATTAAACCAAACGAAACGAGTTGAATTTAGCAATTTAATGTCTTCATTTTTCGGACAGCAATAGTAGTAATGGGTGTACGAGGAGGGGGGAGGCAGGATGGTACGGCCAGTTCGGCCTATCCAAGAAATTTTCAAACTTTGCACACATTTTATTTGTCTTACGCTTGAAAATTTAATTAAAAAAGTCGAAAGCAAACGAAGTTTTTAAAGAAAATGTTGCCAGGCATTAACATTGGACTGACGCAAAGGGAATGCGAGGGGAGTGAGTCGAGTCGAGGGTCTCAAACCTGGACTGAGGCAACTTGCCAAAGTTGGCGCATCGTTATCAGCGCCATCATCAGCATCAGCATCAGCAACAGCAACATCAGATATAACCACCATACCAGCAACAACAACAACAACAACAACAACGATTCCTCTTCGATTCCTTCGTTAGCAATACTTTTTAGAATAAATTCCGAGAGTTGTGCTGGGGTCTGGCTTATCGAGGGGACGAGAGAAACGTTTTTGGGATGCGGATGCCATGTTACGGTTCGTTTGATTCTCTGTTGTGGTTGTTGTTGTTCTCGACATTGTCGGGGCCTGGAAAATTAATTGCATGCAAATATTGGCGGAGCGTCGCAAGTAAATATAATTTCGTTGTTTGCTCATAAATACGCATTATTATTTGCAATATTAAAAAAAAAAAAAATTAAGAGAGAGAGAGAGAGAAAGAAAACTGAAAATATCAAACTACCCGGTACAATAAATAGATAAATATCTGGGGATTTCAAGTTATAATACGCAAGCTTTAGCGAAAATTGATTGGACAATAATAAAACTGGCGATAGGGAAAGGACTTAGGACCGAGAAAATGTAAGATTTAATTTTATTAAAGTACAAAAAAAAACAAGATACAATGGGTATATTTATTTAATTGATTTTATTTGGAATTTCACTTGTTTTAATATTTATTTGAGTACTTAAAACTTGTATACAAATATCATATCATCCTAGCTGACTTTGCATTTGCAATATGCTATACCATAAACATAAAAATAAAATATACTATAATAATATCATATCATCCTATTATGAGAATTACAGGGTACAAATTGAAAACTCTACGCGGCGCGTCGAAGGCAAAGGCAAATCAAAATGGCGTCGCAATAGCCAAACTTCAGGGGGATGAGGGGAGGGAGAGGCCACTCGGTCTTGAGCAGATTTCAACATTATCAGTTTGTGAAAATGTTGTTGCTTAATTAGCAACATTATCGTTGATGGGGTCACGCACACAGCTGACTAGGCAAACGTTGCAGAGGGTGCGTGGGCGATGAGATAGGGATGCCTGCCAGGGGTTTCGTTATTCCTTTTTTATTTTAGTAGGGGGGGCTGCTGCTGATAAATAGCGTTCTTCCGTTTGAAGGTGGTAATTAATGGGCCAGAAGAGTGCATCCATTTTCAAGTCATAGAGTGATGTAATTAATAGGCGCGATAAGCACAAAGCAACAGAGAATCTCAGGTAACAAACGCAACTTATCTCTCGCTCTCTCTCTCTCTCTCTCTCCACAAAACTGTTTGTAATTGGTAAGTAATTGGCCTAATTAAAGTTCTCAGCAAGTCTTCTTTGTAGCTGTGCTCAATCTAACCCAACTTTGAATATTGAATTGCCAGTCCTCCCCCTCCCTCTCCGCCCTGTCTCAATTTTCAAACGGTAAATTTAATGGCTCAAGTGTTGCTCATAGTCGTCAAACACTTTTTGCCTCGCTGCGAAACTTTCCTCATAAATTATTATACAAAATTAGTCGCACAACCCTCGTCGCAGAAACTCGGTAACAATTTAAAAATAAAAAATTAAAAAAAAAGCATAGAAAAAACAACAATAAGCGGGCGAAAAGGGGATGGAAAACAGGAAAACTTGCAGCTTAAAATGAAATATGGCAACAAGCAGGCTAAAAGTTAAATAATCACAGTCATGTCAGATAATAAATGATTAACGTCGTATGCCCCCCCTCAAGGCAAATCCAAGCCATTTAGGGTCATTTATCTGAGACTTGTATTCGCTGAAAGGCAAAGGAAGAAGGAGAGCACCATGAAGAGATAAACTTTAATGCGGATGCTCGGTTGTTTCTTCAATTGAAATTGATGAGACAAGCAAAAAAAAAAAAAAAAAAACAAACCACAAGAAAACCCAATTAACCCTTTAGTAAAGACAGTAAGTCGAGAGAACTTTATATTTTTTTTTTTTTTGAGAATAAAAAAAACAACAGAGTACAGAAAATTTTATTTTAAAATTTTAATGTCGTATTTCTTTGAACTTTCGTCAGCAAACTTATTCCTTTTCTGTATACATATTTCATTTATATTTCCCCAAAACTCATTAACTAATTTCAACTAAACTTTTCAATCTTCTACCGACTGAAGAAAGTATGCAAACCAAATGGAATTTGAAATCTAGCATAGATTCAAGGCACTTAAGCTTCTCCAGCAACCACAAACTGCCAAACTATATTTTGCTATATAAGAAAACTTTTCCTCTGTCTCTCTCTTTTTCCTCTACAAGAAAACTATGCAACTAATTACTATAGACTTAAATCATCTACAACGCTGGAGAGCTGCAAATTTATTGATGTACATAAGCTCAAAATGCAGTGTATACAGCAAAATATATCACACATATGTGTAGCTACCTATATACTCTATAAGAGCATATATTTTTTTGATAATATGTACGACGAAATTTAGAAACTCAACTGGCACAAAAGTGCGGTACCGCGATTAATCCAATGGGAAACCGGAGTTTTCGGATTACAAGAAAGCAACATGGCGACCACAAAGTTGGTACTATGTCCGGTTGTGGAGAGGACACCACGTCTTTCCGATGTCTTGTACATCGGACAGACATAGGTGTGTCGTTCGGGACGATCCTCACGTTTCAAGGGCACCAACCATATCAATGGCATTGTATCGAAAAGTACACGTGGTTTCGATTCGGTTAGATACATATTCTTGCGATCCCAGCAGGCACCCTCCAGAAAGACACCATATACGAAGACACCATCTGCTGGCGCTTTCAAGGAATGCATCTCAGACTCCTCCACTGACATTACCTCATAGTCAAAGGCCAACAGATCTATGGAAATTATATATTTTCGTGCATAATTCTGCTGTGCTCCCGTCAAAAAGGCTTGGGTAAAGAAGAAGCCAGATAACCAAAAGGTCTGTGGAGCACCATGGTCGTACCAACGCTATATAGAAGAAAAAAAAAAAAAAAAAACAAAAAAAGAGGGTCAACACATAATTTCGTAGGTTAGTAAGTAGAACTTGCTCCATTCGATCGATTAGACAACCCATGGTTGCCATAGCTGTTCTACGTACCTGTAGGAAATCCAGACGACGTAAGAAATCCGCCACATAACTACCCAATGGCTTGAGGCTCGGATACGATTTGCTGGCCCACATTTGTGGAATTTTGGAAATCGTCACAGACTTGTAGACAGCCTCAATGGCGGCTGACATTACCACAAGACCTAGAAAAAAAGATTAAAATAAAATATTAAAAATGAAATCAATCAAAAATGCTTGAAATATTGGATCAAGTAGGCGCCAGTAATAATTACGAATCAAGTGAAAAATGCAATTAAAAAATTAATTAC